>CM046431.1:28977870-29315370 GCA_025506505.1 Flaveria sonorensis | reverse complement strand
GGTGTTACAAGTCCACCCCCTTATATAGGTTTCATCCCGGAAACCTGTTATTCCTCGAACAGAAGTGGGTAATACTGCCTCATCTCTTCTTCAGTCTCCCACGTAGACTCGGATCCCTTCCTGTGCTTCCACTGTACACGCACCAGGGGAACCACTTTATTCCTTAACCTCTTCTCCTTGCGATCATGATTGCCACTGGTTGCTCCACATAATTGAGCCTTTCATCAACTTCAATGTCTTCCAGTGGTACAACCATATATTCATCAGCTAAACACTTCCGCAGATGAGATACATGGAATGTTGGGTGAATTCCACTTAACTCATCGGGTAACTCTAACCTATAGGCCACCTCTCCTACTCGAGCAATAATTCGAAAAGGACCTATGTATCTCGGGCTCAACTTGCCCCGCTTCCTGAACCGAATGATACCCTTCCAAGGTGAGACTTTCAACATAACTCTATCGCCCACCTGGAATTCAATCGGTCTACATCTCTTATCGGCATACGACTTCTGCCTATCTTTGGCTGCCTTCATGAAGGCTTTGATCTTTTCGAGCTTCTCAGTCGTAGCCTCAATCACCTAAATACTTCCTAACTCCTTCTGACCAATATCACCCCAACAAACGGGTGTTCTACACCTCCTACCGCATAGCATCTCATAAGGGGGCATACCAATGTTGGCATGATAACTGTTATTGTATGAGAACTCTGCTAACAGTAAGTGGTCATCCCAACTACCTCCAAAATTAATGACGCATGCCCGAAGCATATCCTCAAGCGCTGAATGGTTCTCTCCGACTGACCATCTGTCTGTGGATGATAAGCCGCTGATGTGTAACCTCGTCCCCCTTGCATCATGAAATCTCTTCCGAACTTAGATGTAAACCGAGTGTCACGATCAGAAACAATAGACACCGGCACACCGTGACGAGTTACAATCTCCCTGATGAATAGATTCCGCTAACTTCTCAGATGAATACGTCTCTCGGATCGGTAGGAAGTGAGCACTCTTCGTCAGACGGTCAACTATCACCCATATGGCATCGTACCCTTCACGGTACGTGGTAGCTTCGTGATAAATTCCATGTAATATGCTCCTACTTCCACTCGGTATATCCAAAGGTTGAATCTTACCGTATGGCTTCTGATGCTCCCGCCTTCACTTGCAAGCAAGTAAGGCACTTACTCACGTACTCCACTACGTCACGCTCATACCCGCCACCAATAATCTTTCTCATATCCTGATACATTTTCGTGGCAACGGGATGAATGGAGTATCGAGTCTTATGAGCTTCGCCATGATCTTCCCACGTAGATCCCTATAACGAGGAATCCACATTTGTCCGAATCGGTTCTAACATCGAGAGTGTTTTCACCCAATTCCGCGACTAGACCTCTCATCCTTTCAGAGTTAAGATGATCTTCCTTCAACGCCTCATCTTGAAACTCCTTGACCTTCTTCATCACATCGGAGGTCAAAATCAATTGGTAAGCCTTCACCCGGATTGGCTCAGGCCTCTCCTTTCGGCTAAGGGCATCCGCCACTACGTTGGCTTTGCCCGGATGGTAATGTATTTCATAATCATAATCCTTTATCAGTTCCAACCATCTCCTTTGCCTCATGTTCAAATCCTTCTGCGCGAAGAAGTACTTCAAGCTCTTACGGTCAGTGAAGAAGCAATATTAGAGAAGTCTTGGATGAATCTACTATAATAGCTCGCCAACCCCAAGAAACTATGGATCTCGGATGGCGTCCTTGGAGTCTTCCATTGCATCACAGCTTCCACTTTTGCCGGTCTACCATAATCCCCTCGGGATTCCCCACGTGACCCAAAAACTAAACCTCGCGCAACCAGAATGCACACTTGGAGACTTAGCATACAACTTCTCCTTCTCACAATCTCTAATACCTCTCGAATGTGACCGGCATGTTCCACCTCGCTCTTCGAATAAATCAAGATATCATCGATGAACACAATCACTGATTTATCCAACATCGGCCGACACACTCGATTCACATCAGATCCCAATAAAAGCAGCTGGCGCGTTGGTTAAACCGAAAGACATAACGAGGAACTCGTATGTCCATAACGCGTATGAAAAGTGTTTTAGGAATATCCTGGCTCCTTCACCTTCAACTGATGGTAACCAGATCGGAGATCTATTCTCGAAAACCAACTGGCACCTTGGAGCTGATCAAACAGGTCATCAATCCTCGGCAATGGATACCGATTCTTCACGTCAACTTGTTCAGCTCGCGGTAGTCAATACACATCTCATACTACCGTCCTTCTTCTTTACAAACAAACCGGCACCCCTGGAGAGATACTCGGTCTAATGAACCCCTTATCAAGCAACTCTTGCAGTGCTCCATCATTCCTTCAGCTCAGAGGGGGCTAACTGATACGGCGCCTTAGCAACAGGTGGGCATCGGGTATCAGGTCGATCTGAAACTCAATCTCATGGTCCGGCGGTACACCTGGTAAATCTCTAGGAACACGTCTGGAAGTCACACGAAACCCCTTATCAAGCAACTCTTGCAGTTGCTCCATCAATTCCTTCAGCTCAGAGGGGGCTAACTGATACGGCGCCTTAGCAACAGGTTGGGCATCGGGTATCAGGTCGATCTGAAACTCAATCTCATGGTCCGGCGGTACACCTGGTAAATCTTCTAGGAACACGTCGGGGAAGTCAACATAAACTGGTACATCAGACAATTGTGGTGTTGGCGTATCAACATCTTTATGTAGGGCAAGTAGGCACTACATCCACGCCTCATACACTTTCCCGCCACCACCATTGAAATCACCTTCGGAATCGTAGTAACTCGATCACCGTAAATCGTCAACCGAACTCTCGTCAGGCGCTGTCAGTCCAATCATCTTCTTGCGACATACAAAATTCGCATCGTAGGCCGCTAACCAGTCCATTCCCAGGACTACATCGAAAACGCCTAAGGTAGCCTTCCATCATCTCAGAAATCCTGGTAGACTTACCTATGGCAGTTTCTACATGAAGGGCTCGTCAATACTCCTACTCCTTAAAGGCAACTTAGCACAAAAGGCAGCAGAAATGAAGCTTACTACTAGCACAGAATCAAATAACACGGAGGCAAGAGTTTGGTTTACTAGGAACGTACCTGACACAACATCGGGGTCCGTCCTAGCCTCCTCCTGGGTCATCGTGAATGCTCTGGCGCTTGCTTTTTGCCCTTCGGTTCGGTCGTCTCTTCGCTCCGGAACTCTCAGCCCTTGGCTTCTTGCATTCCCTGCTCATGTGACCCTCTCCACCACAGTTAAAACATCTGGCCATACGACAATCCTTTGCTATATGCCCTGTCCTCCCACACAGGAAGCATACATTCAATCCCGCCTACATTCTCCGAAATGCTCCTTTCCACATTTGCCACACCTCTTCGACCCCGCAACAGATGTGACCACACGGCGGTCATCCACCCGTGCACGCTTGTTGTTTGTCGGGGCACCACCCCTACCAAACCTCTTCCCATTCCAGTTCCGGTCACACACCACTTTCTTACTCACTCAGCCACCACCACTTCCCGTTCATCATACAGCCTCCCTGCCAGATCAACCACTGACCTAAACGTGCTCGGTCGGGTGCGATCATGTGCCTGCGGATGTCCGCCGGCAAGCCCTGAATGTATCTCTTAATCTTTCGTGACAAGGGTGTCACCTGATCCGGCACCAGCCGTGCCATCTCATTGAATTTGGTGGTATATTGCTGATGTGTCATGGTTCCCGCCTCCAGCTGTAGGAACTCCCTCTCAACCTTGTCGAGCTCTCGGTGAGGACAAAACTCCTCGATCACCAGTTTCTTCAACTCATTCCACCTCATCCTGCCAATCGCTCTACTACCCTCGTCTGGACAATATTGTCCCACCAACATAGGGCCGAGTCCACAAATGAGTGGGTGGCAAACTTCACCTTCTGATCTTCCCGGCACTCGCTGATATCTAAACAGCTTCCATCTCTCCACCCACCGGTGAGCAGCAGCAGCAGTGCCATTCCCGTCAAAAGTCGGGGGCTTGCATCTTTGAAATGCCCCATAGTTACAGCTCGTGCTATCTCCTGCACAGGCTCTTCTCCTTCTTCTTCACTGGAGACAACCGTCTCAGTCTCGGTTGCTCCTTTCCTCCGCGGGTCTCCTCCTTTCCTTCTCTCTCCTTCTCGTATAGCCTTAATCACTTCGGTCACCATAGAAGGTAGAATCGTCTGCATGACCTGGTGAACCTCTTCCACCACCGCCTCCTCACTGAGGCCCTTAAAGGCACTCTCATACCACCCTCGATGAGGGGTCTCGGGCTCTTCGTGAGCACCTCTTCAGCCCTAGGCCTTCCTCTCGTGACCGTGGTCCAGCACCACGTCCACCCGACCTCACCTCGAGAAGCCTTCGAGGATCTACACTGGCCATCCTCTAACACGCTATAAGATTCAAACACCCACGGTCATTCAAGGTAACACTCAGTTTATGTCAGTATAGTAAGTCCCTAATTACAGTGGCAGTTGTGATTAGCCACTTACTTTACTCTTCATACCCAAGCATTTCCTCCTGACTTCATCAGTATCTAATATACTAAGAAGCACATAAATCACATAACATACGCACGTAATACGGTTAACATTAAGAAAATACCTGATGGCACGCAGCTACTCGGACTGGCATCCCTTCCCTTTGTCCCATTCTCAGTTTAAGTTTAGGTTTCTTTTAAAAATTTACCCGTTTCACTAAACTTGGCTCTGTACCAACTTGTAAGGCCCTTCCGGATTGCTTACAGCTGGTCATCATCACACATAAAACATAAACATATATTTACATTTGCTAAAACATCGCAGCGGAATATGAACAAACCATTTCTTATATAATGCTTTTGCAAGACAATACATCATTGTTATCCATTACAAAAATCTCATTGTTTGCATTACATTACAAAAAAGTCATTGTCATGAAATGGATGCCATCCAAAAACGCCAAGTAGTGCCCGTGCCATCCTCAGCAACGTTACCTGCAACTGGAAATACATAAAAGTCAGTGTTGCTGAGTGAGTTCTAGTTTTATAAATAAATACTTTTCTTCGTTTAAAACCGTACTTTCTTTCGTAAGCGATCATACATCATACGTACAAATAGATAATCTCATTATTATCTTTCATCATCGTCAACTTACATTCATTCATTCTCTTCTTATCGTACATTTCATTCGTCCATTATTACTTTCACTTCTCTATGCTCCAGGCTAATGCCTTGAGCTATACCCAAACATCATGCACAAGGCGGGTACTGGGCCGAAGACTATAAATAGACTTCGAAAATCATGCACTAGGCGGGCACCAGCACCGGGGTATCATCATTTGGACCAATGCCATGTGCTATACCCCAAACATCATGCACAAGGCGGTACTGGGCCGAAGACTATAAATAGACTTCAAACATCATGCACTAGGCGGGCACCAGCACCGGGGTAAGCGACAATGGTCCCATACGTATGGTTAGTCACAAAGACTAGACCCCAGTGTGTATCCTTCTGGGGTAGCTAACCCGCACACCGTTGAGCTAATACCTTCATTGGGTGTGAACCTCCTTACAGTGCTTGCAAGACTTTTCTTACTTCCGTTCGTTCATTAATGCATGCATTCATTCTTTCTTACTTCTCTTTAGTTATCTTCCACTTTCGTTAAGTACTACTTTACATAAGCATATTCATACGTCACACCACATTAGGTCACAACATAAACATAACATGGAACAACATCATCACAACAGCATACAAAGCATGCAAATCGTAAACAAGCACAGTCCCCCCATAAAATCTCCTTTCTTAACACTTAAGCTCTACATCTCAAAATCTCAGAAAATTCTGTCTCCTTAAAGAAATGTGGATGAGCAAACAAATGTGGATGAACAGACAAATGCGGATGAATAAACAAATGCGGATGAGTAACCAAATACGGATGAATAGGCAAATGCGGATGAGTAACCAAATGCGGATGAATAACCAAATGCGGATGAATAGGCAAATGCGGATGAGTAACCAAATGCGGATGAACACCTCAGAAAATATTCTAAGTGTCCCAAAGAAATGCGCATGAACCAAATGCGGATGACTGAAGCAAATGCGCATGGGCAAAACAAATGCGGATGAACATACAACAAATGCGGATGAAGACTTAACTAATGCGGATGAACAACACTTATGCAAATATTCAAATTTAATGCGGATGATCAACTAACCTGAAACCGCATCTTACACTATAATCAGTTCCCAATCCTTATTCTTATACATTCATCGCACCGATCTAGCATGCTAATCTCTTAGAACAAGCATACAACCACATATACCAAGCAAAACATGCAGGCCCTAACACACCCACTAAAAGAACAGGGCCAAACTTACGGTACAAAATACTGGACATATTAAAAAGTTAGTTACATGCATTTCCAGCCCCAAAACAGGTTTAAAACATAGAAACCGGGGATCTAGAACTCACCTTATGCAATCTTTCGGGCAAGACTTCCTTCAAACCCGAATGCAATGAGTTCACACACCTAAAACCCAACAAAACACAACCCAAACACAAACAAACACACATAAGCATGCAACCGAGGCATAGGCCGGCCAAGAACAACTTAAAATCATGAATTCTTACCTTGAATTCGGTTTTCCTCTTCTTCTTCTTCAAAACCCGAGAGCTCGGCTCTTTCTCTCTCTGGAAAATCCGGATGAAAAGAAGTGTGCAAGGAAGTGTGGGAGGTCATGCCCACTTTATGCACCCACTTTTATTCTTTTGGTCCTTTTGACACATTTAGCCCCTCAACTTAGGTTAAATTGTGTCTTCTTTCTTTTCTTCACTTTTATTCTAAAAAAAAATCCGGGTGTTACATGTGTATGCATGCATGTGTGTATGCATGCATGTGTGTATGCATGCGTGTCTGTATGCATGCGTGTCTGTATGCATGCGTGTGTGTATGCATGCGTGTGTGTATGCATGGGTGTATGTATGCATGGGTGTATGTATGCATGTATGTATGTATGTGTGTATGTATGTATGTATGTATGTATGTATGTATGTATGTATGTATGTATGTATGTATGTATGTATGTATGTATGTATGTATGTATGTATGTATGTATGTATGTATGTATAATTTTTTAACTTAAAGAAAGTGGGTCCATATAATTAATATATATTTTATCTTTTAGTTAAGGGTAGATAAGTCTTTTCATATTCACTTAACAAGAAAACTTAACAGAAGTTAGTGTCAATGACCGATCGTGTTACAGTTCAGTAAACAGTTGAGACCAATAATGTAATTTCTTAAAAGTTGGGACCAATACTGCAATATATGCATATCACAGGGACCAATCGTGTAATTAACTCCTATATTAAGCATTACTTTATTTAAAATAATTTAAATTAACATTATATTATATTTTTTATTTATATTTTTACTATTTAAATTAAGTATTATATTATTAACTAAATACTTTTACCAAATATTTACATAGTTTACAGTAATATATTAACAACAATAACAATAATAATAATAATAATAATAATAATAATAATAATAATAATAATAATAATAATAATAATCAGTATTTAAGGCCGGTCGGAAAAGAGACTCAGTAGCACTAGCGTATCATACGAGCCAAGTCATTATACATAACATACAGAAAGGAATAATGAATATCTATATTATCTATACTATTATAAAGCATTTTAGGATGTCAAAATAATAATTTTATACCTTGATACCTATAGGGTTAGTGTGGTAATATTATGGTGGATTTTAATTTAATTTTGTTTAATAATAATAGTATTTAAAGTAATTATAATAGTTATTTATAAAATAAAAACAATTTTAGTAATAAGTAATAATGTGTAATAATATACAAGTCATCAAACTAAAAATATATAAGCTCTTAAAACTGTTTCAAAGTTCTGAATCTTATATCGTTTTTCTCTTATAATCATAAAAATATGATGGCTTATAAAATCTAAATTTGTCGTTATACTGTGCTAAATTATATCAATGTTTCGACATGATTTTTTTTCCAAAACAGAGTCGTCAATATAATTTTATCCATATCTACAGATTGAATACTAATGTACAAGTAATCGAAATCAAATGTTATAAATTTTAACAAACCGCGACAAAGCTTAGGTTTACACACTACTTATTCCTAGCGCAAAACAAAGTTGGGTAAATGTATCTATAGTAGGTTATAATACATTTTATTAGGATGAAATTATATTTTTATATTTGTTTAAAATTTTTAAGGGGGTAAAATTATCATTTACGAAGTTTACCATCTTATTTGTTTTTTACATACATGTCAATTATATGATCAACTACTAAAAAAAAGGTAATAATAATAATAATTGAATAACATTGTTTGTAAATATCATAAATTAGATAAACTAGAACTTCAATATACAGTTTAACAAAATTTTCAAAGTCGTATTTATTTGATATGACTCATATTTACTATATTTTATACACTTTTATTAAACTTTCAGATATATATAATAGTTTACCTGTTAATTGTTTTGTGTATTGTGTTCTCCCTCGCATCACGTAGTCTATATAATAAGTGTATCATATAGACGCAGTCTATATAGACGCAGTGTATCATTTACATGGTCTATGTTTGAACATTTTATACACTTTTATTAAACTTTCAGATCTATATAATAATTTACCTATTAATTGTTCAAACATTTTACAAGTGTCTATGTTATTGTATCGTGTTTCCGGTCGCATCACGCAATCATTTTTGTACTATAATATTAATGTAATTGGTGATGGGTCTTTTTATTGCATTACGTACGAAGCACATTTTCTTAGTAGGCTGGGAGTCTTTTATAAAGTTACAAAATATATTAAAAGTTTTCTAAATAGAGAAACTTGAAGAATTAGTATTAAGGAAGAACCGACACATTGTCAAATGTCAATAGCGTCAAAATGGGTTAACTTAATGTGGCTTTTTTTTATTTTTTTAAATTTAATGAAAGATTATGTATTATACAAATTTGCAACATATATTGTTAATTTGTTATCTCTTAGACAACTAAAACTAAGTTGATAGAACCACGTAAATAGAGTCAGTTTAAGGTTTATACTGCTGCGAATATGATTTAAGAATAAGCATACTTAACTGTTTGATTCATAATTTAGAATTTAGAATTTAGAATTTAGAAGTAGCTTTTCTCTATTATTTTGCCTTTTTTGTAATATTATATCATATAATATTCACACACCATATTTATCATTTTCAAAAAATTGAGTAGAACTAATGGTTTTAAAAATGCTTCAAACCACCAGAACCGGATCGTTTGAGGTGATTTAGCAGGTCCAGCCACCTAACCAAAACGGGTTGGTTTGGTTGTTTTTTTCTAAAATCATTGTTTGTAGTTTGGTTTATAGTCCGTCGTAGGAGATTGAGGACGACATCTGCTTCCTTAGAGAAGTAGGTGAGAGAAGACGTTGCATTGTCTCTACTTAACCTCTCCCTCCAGGCATAGTGTAAGGTCCGAGATTTGGCAAGAAGCATGCGGTTAAAGCATAGAGAGTTTGCGTAATACGTGTCTGGGAAGATGATCAACAAGATCACACAAACGAGCATGCCACTTTTAAAAGGTTGTCCAAGTGCTTGAGTGATCTTCTTGTACATGAATAACAGATGCTACTTCCATCCGGAGAGTGTGTTCCATGAGTACACGTGGATGGCGTGTCATATGATGCTATGTGTGTCTTTGATGGTTCTAATAAGAACAAGCTGATGGGCATGTCTACCTCCATGGATTCAGTTTTAAAATTTGGCAAAATCTTAATTACAAGAACATAATAGTGTGTGTATTAAATAAAATTACAATAAGTAAAAATACATACAACAAAAGAATTGAGATCAAACCATAATGTATTATATAAGATTTAGTTAAGAATAAACATGCTTCCTTTAACGCATATTTCTCAACAATTCATGTCTGTTTCGTAGAGTGTTGTAGTCTGAGTAGTAGTTGTATTTAGAGATGAGCAAACGAGTACCAAATACCGAAACCGAACCGGTACCGCTACAGAATTTCTCGTACCGAATAATTTTCGGTACCAATTCAGTACCCACTTTTTGGTAATTTCAGTATCTGATTTTGCATAAGAGCCGGCTGAAACAAGGGCTTTCTTATTCCAAAAAGAGGAAAGGGAGCCTAATCCCAGAATGCCGGCTAGGGAAGCAAAATGAGATAGCTTGTCTTACCTTCGAGTCCGCGTACGGTACCAGTAGTTTACCGATTTTTACTTTCAGATGTTGTACTGGTACCGGTGCCGTACCGATACCAGTACCATACCGAGTACTTTTGGTACCGGTACCCGTACCCAATTTTGGTGATTTTCGGTACTGGTACCCGTACCGTACCAATTTCGGCTCGGTACGGTACGGGTACCAGTAACGAGCTCATCCCTAGTTGTATTGCCAAGATAAACTCACTCGAGAATAACATCATGTATTTTCTATGTTTAATCTTCTAACTCACACGAAAATAACACCAGGTCTTTTCTGTGTTTAATATTCTATGAAATAGAAGATACGGCACGTGTTTGCTACCCATGGAGTAGGAGGATATGGAGTAGGTGTTTGCTAACCAAACAAGGGAACCATAATTTCTTGTTTCTATGAAATGAATATACCGCAAAGCGTTCTCTATATTAGATCGCCTAAAGAAGTGTCTATTTATGTAAATGTCATTTACTCCAGTAGGTTTTTGAGTAAAATCTAAGGGAATTAGCTTAATTATCAAAAATATTTGCTCCTTACTTGCAAAAACACTTCAAAATTTGTTAACTCGCCTAGGTGGCACAACCATTCATTCAATTTTTTATTTCATGTATAGATTATTATCAACTAACCGGTCACAGTTTAGACTAAAAAATCCAATTTGTTTTTTTAAAAAGCTAACTATTATTTAGAAAGTAAGTTTAATGACAGCTTTTAAGAGTAAGATTACTCAAATACCCATTTACAGTAATCAAGTACCTGATAAAACAATATGTATTCTTAACCCTTTTCAAATACATCTACAACTAACTTTACAAAACCATTCTATATTCACACCACCAGCTCCAGCTATTTTTACCAAACACACCCCTAAAATTTATAAACTTAGAGGGACAAGTCCCGAAACATGTTGTATGCCAAGCTGTGTAACCTCTATGACCATTCCAATGACAAACCCGGGTAACCTTAAACTGAACATGAGCCCACCCGGTGTGAAGCTTTGCAATCAATATTTAAAGCTGACAAAACTGATCGAAACTAGCTAAAACAATCTAAAAATGAACCATATCAAGTCTGGAAACCAGGCCAGATGTATACAGCCAAAGGGGGAACAATTTTTCCATGAAACCAGCAACATGATTTTCTATTTCCAGTTAACAGAGAGTAAAGGTAACATTACCCTAGAAATGTGTATCTGAACTGGGAACACTTTCTTTGTCTGTCACGTGATTATAAGCATGATCGTTCTTTGCAACTTCATTGGCCTGGCAACTGTTGGTTCAACTTATAGAATTACACAGGTACCCTTTTGCCACGGTAGCGGTCAAAGAACTGTCCAAAGAATAGGTATTTCAAGAGTAGATATAAAAAGATATTGCAGGTTAATTTATAAAAGAAAACGTGTGCAATTATAGAAAACCAAATAGTTGAGACAAATAAATAATGTTTCAAATGGTTCATGTGTGTGGGGGCTTATACTGCTTGAACTGAAAAAAAAAAAGCTGCATGTGGTCACATCACAATTTTCAATCAATAGCCCAAAAACCCGACCACATATAGGCATTTTAACTCGAGAAATATAGAAATCAATACCATATCGACCTAAGATGCTCTGGGAGCGCTAACAAGCTGACACTGGTAAAATTCATCTCGAGGTCGAAATGTCAAATACTATTTGTTCAAGACCTAGGTCCTATGGTGGTGTTAATCAAAACACTAACACACATTTAAGGAACCTTGTTAGGTCTCTATAAGATATTGACAATTTGATTGAAGAAATTAAAGGTAAATTGAGATGTCTGATGCGCATAGTAGTGTGCATTTGAAATGGCACTTGAAACAAGTTTGAAAGGGAACTTGAAACAATAATATTTTAGAAACCGGAGAAGCAACCAAAATAACTGATCAATGCATTTTACATTCATTCTAATTCATGTTAAAAAATTAATAAATGCATTGATGTTAATACTACTTGGATTTGTTTTTATATTTTTATGACGTAAAAGGGTTAAACTAATGCTGTTAGTTAAATATGAGATAAAGATGCTAATGAATAAAGCAGAAACAAAATACGATTTGATTGGTTTTGGGCGTCAACCTCCAGTACAAGTGTTTCAGCCCACATAGAGAGAAAGGGGTAAACAGTGGTCCGGGTGAGGTTGGTTGGGGGCGAGGTGACAGCCTCTTGAACCAAGGCAGAAACAAAGGATTTGAAGGGTTTGAATTTTAAATTGGAGGCTGCTTTCGATGCAGAATTCAAGGAAAGCGGTGGACAGCTTCAAAAGAAAGAGTGGATAGTATGTATGTATGTATATACATAGATATTCTAAGATCGACAGCTACAGAGAGGAGAAAGAAGGCAGCCACTGGATCGGCAACAACTTCTCTTACGTTTTTATGATCACTAGTTCTTTTCCCGTGATCACAACTGCAATCCGAGTTTGATTTGTCCGTTTCTTATTGTTTGTATAACTCAGATTTGTGAACATTAGATCTTTTATTTGATCATTTAAGCGTATTATGTTTCCCAATCTTTTGTTCATTAAAACTATTTTGTTAGCCAATTGTAAGACGACCTTCCAATTCACCATTAGTTAGTTTAGTTAAGGATAAGACGGGTGGTGTCGTATGGATAATTCCTTCCTAGGATTGGTAATTAAATATATTATACGAACTAAATAATTAATATAAGTGTTATCTTTTACTTTAGATTTGTAGGCATTCAGATATTGATTTTATTTAAAAAAAATTTATTTGTATTCTAATTTTTTTTTCATGAAATCGTTTAAACTAATACAACTGTAAGACGGTTTCATTTGTCATCTAACAAGTTGTGTTGACTCCCCCATTAGTTAACAAGTTAGTGATAAGACAGATTGTGTGGAGACGCATAGAACCATGCCTAGAGTTGGTTGGTTAGTTCATTATATACTAGAATCTTATCTATAAGGTTACTGATACAAACATAATTCAATCAATAGATTAAAGTGACATTTTGCCAAATTCAAATGACTTTCTAAACCTCATACTTCGCCTGAATATTTATTATAATTTAAAGTTATAGTTTTCTCAAATTAGTTTAAATTATTATTATATTTTCGTAATCAATCAAACTCTATAGATTTTACTTCTAAATTAAACAAAATTTGTTATACTATCCACTTGCTCCTCCTAGATATAGTATTCTACTTACCCTAGCTATTTAGGTAATTGGCCCTTTTTCCTCTAGGTGGAGGTCAACTGGTTCAACCAGCTTTGTAGAATCCAACGATCACAATTAATAACATATAGTACTTCGATTTAACTTCTTCGTTGGTTACAGACAATGATATATACGAGTCACTAGAGATGATGCTAAGGAAGCAGTAAAATAGCAATAACATCAATAATCACAAGGGAAGGAACACACATACCGATCTAATAAAAGGCTGTTGAAACACCCAACCAATAACAGGTATCTTCTGCACAAAAACTGCTAGGGTTGGCCAGAAGCCACTGCATAAAGCACATTAAAAGTAAGAAATAGCAGATAACATAAGCAGCAGAAAGCATCCATCTCATGAAGTTCATCATATTGAGCAAACCTGAAGAGTATAATGAAACCATAAGTTTCTAAGGCCATTCCTATAACAGGCCAACCAATGATGACAAAGAAGAAGCCAACACCAAAAGAAATTGTGCCCTGAGCATATATAAATAAAAAAAATCTATAAGAACTAAAATTGGAAAAATAGATGAGAACGTATACATACAAAAATAAATAAAAAAATAAGAGGGAAGGTAGAGAGAGTAAGAAAGCACTGAAAACCTTTAAGTTGGTATGTTTCATGAAGAATTGCAAAGAGGACTTGATTCCAATGGTAATTATGACCCCTGAGATGAATAGTATCTGGTTCAGTACCCCACAAATGACTTGTGTTAGAAGTTGTCAACTCAACCTCATCAGGAAGCAAAAACATGTAGAGAGAACGAGAGAGCAAAGAGATACACGAAATTCTGAATACAAGTGAAAATCACTTACATTTCCAATAGCAAGTAGTCCCTTGTCAAAGAAGAAAATGATCCCCAGAAATGAGAAAAAGACGCCAAAACCAGTTAATCCCAGTCCAATCTCTATTGCATTGAAAACCAAATTATTCAGTACACTTGAGAACAATCAAAGATGCAAATGTCAAAATCATGTTTCTCTAAAAGTTCAGGATAAATGCAATACCTCAAACTCCAAAAATATTACACACATTTGATCAAACAATACATATGGCTTTGAAATTTACCAAAGCCATGGAAGTTTAATATAAAAGAAATGCAAAACAAAAGTGTTAATGTGAAATCTAACAAAAACAAGAGAAGTAGTATCTTTTATCTTTAGATGGTATCGTTCTAAAGAGTTGTGGATGGAATTTTCTAAAGGCATCAACACAGAATTTCAATGCAACTTAATGCCGCAAAGTAACTCTTCCAAGTACCTACAACTTTCTGCAAGAAATATCACAAAAGGTAGACTCCTAACATCTGTAATCATGAATAAACTACTTATTGGATTAGGTTAAAATGTAATAGTCATGTCTTCTTCCAATTGCTTTCAAGAAACCAAAACCCTGAAATACATTTAAATATCATATTCTTAAAATACCTTCACTTAGTCTCCATAAAGGGTGCATTGTGTCAAAAACAGTAAGTTTCATCATAACCAAAGAAAAGTTTGATAATCAGCTGCCTGGCACCTGGCAGCGGATATATTGATAGAAAAGACAAAATTCAATGTTATCCATGTCGCAGGCTAGACAATAAAATTGTTGATCCTCGTACACAATAGTCATAAAGAGAAATACAGCCTCTGGGTTCAGATAGCTCATCAGAGGACTACACCATATCTCAGGCCAAGCAATAGCGTTGTGCATCTCCAGTACCCAATATCAAGGAGCTAATACTAGTCACTACTTCACAACAATTACACATTACTACATAAGTAGAGATTCACCATCCATTACAATTAAATATCAAGGTCCCATAATGTATAAACTTTTGTTCTATTCAATTCCGTCAACTGTTACCAAATCACGTGCAATTATGTTCTGTTCCCAAAAATGTCAAATCAAACTCCAACAAAAATGAATGCCAAACCAAACTTCAACGTAATTCACACGCATCAAACAACTAAATGAATGCATTACAACATTAGAAGATCGTTAACCGAAGAAAAGACGATATCAGCGGTCGAGCACTTACTTTTCCAGTCGTTCATCTCCAGGCCAGCCATGATGATTTAAAAGATCAAAATTCTCCGAGTTCCAAAAAAGGATCCTCAACAACTGAATCAAAAACAAAGCAAATCCTACTCAAAATGCTCAAAACTAACAATAAATGACCTAAATACGCAAATTCAACAAACATGAAAACGTTATGGTTCTTAATCTCAAGGGGTTTAGGTCAGCCAATCGATATAGGGTTTTAATGGCCAAATTCCAGCAGAATTAATTAAGAACCTTAATGATTCAAACTTGTTGAATTGAATAAACGATCTAGTAAGCATGTGAATTAAGAGCAGATGCAGAGATGACAAGCAATTCGAACGCATAACAATAGAAAAAGATATATAATTAAATGCTATTAACTCATAATTAGTAGGTAGATTAACAGAAGGAGAGAGGACAAACCCGTTACAGATAGCGAAGCGCAAGACAGGAGCTTGAGTAAAGGGGAGAGAGGTGAGTATGGCTGATTAGCGCCTGTGAAAATCGGGGAAGAAATCAATTGTGCATATGGTTAATCTGATAGCAGTTATGGTGCCTCTATTTTGACTTTTAATACCATTTTATTTTACTAATTACATATTTTAAGTTATATGTACAAGTCTTTTAACATGGTGCACAACTTCTCAATGCAAGTAAGTTTTAAAGTGATATGTACGATCATCAATGTTGGTGGTGGTTTGATATTTTTGTTTTCATAGTTATTTACTACTAGTTTAAGAACTCGTATTTTACACAGTTCTTTTAAAATATTAAGACAAATTGTATTTTAATAATTCAAACTATTACTTATTGTCCGATAATAATACATACTATTAATTTGGCCAGTTATAATATTAACTATTATTTTTATTACCAATAACAGTTTCAGTAGCATAATTATCATATATTTACACTCAATTTGTACTTATTTTAAGCTCGATTTAATTTGTATGTTTTTTTCATTTCGTTCATAATCATTATTGTCAACGAGATCGAGTTGAAATCAGGCGTAAATTTTGAATAATTATGTTAATGGGATTGTTGTTGGTAATAAAAATGAAAGTTGGAATTGTTACTTGTCAAATCAATAGTATGGATTATATCGGTAATGAGTAATAATTTGGGTTATTAAAATCCAATTTGCCAAATATTAAATTAATAGAGAGTAATTAATAAAAAATTGTATTATAATTTTAGATAAATATATTTTGAATTACTTATAATCAACTATCTTAAATAATAATATAATATCAATAAAACTTTCATCTTTTTAAAAGTTTTGTTAAAAAATGATTTGTAAAATTTTAGTTTTTCGTTTGTGTTTTAAATGTCATTTAAAAAAAAGTTCTTTGTATTTAAAAAATCATATTTATTTATTTGTAAAGAAGTTATATTTTTAATAAAATTGTGTTTTATAATTTGGAAAGAATGTAAATAAGATCTTTAGCATTTGATATGATCATTAAATAGTTATACTAGTGACATGTGGTATAGAGACTGTGAGAAGATGATATATGTTAAAATTTTATTTTGCTTTATTAGTATATACTAACTTTAGTAAACTCGTGTATTACATGGGTTGGATAAATAAAATATTAAATAAAATAAAAGTTCAATAATTATAAAACAATATTTTAAAATATAATATTATTGAAATTTTCCTTATTAATAATAGAATGAAAATTTTGTTTCAAAACAAACGTTTTCTAAAATGTTATTTTCAAATCTTTCTTATTATAACTTTCAATGTTAACCATTTTTTATTTATAAAAAAAATTTAACTTTTAAAAACACTAATTTTAATATATTTCGTATTTTTTAGAAAGTTTGACGTTTTAGAAAAAATCTTATCTTATAAAAATTTGTTCTTAAGATATAACATTAATAAAAAGATATCTTTTTTAATCTATGAAATACTATTTTAATATATAAAATAATTAAATAATATTATTAATAATTAAAATGATTATTTAATAGAAGAGAGAAGCGAAAAAAATTCGATGATGATAAATGTGGTGGTGGCACGTGTCTTTTCTAATTACTTTTTATTAGAGTAGTGAGATGAGATGAGATTATATATAAAAGTACCAACCTATATAGTCGTGTTATACGGGTTAAACAAATTATAATATAAAAATATATTAGAAGCATGCATTTATAAACATGTGAGCGTATGTATATATATATATATATATCTTACGAATAAATTTACATGTTACATATAATAATGAAAATTAAATTACGGTTGTTAATAAATCTTAAAATATTTTTTTGTATATACCAAGTGATATTATACAAAAAGATGTATCAATTGTATTACAAGTGCTAGTTCTTTTAGTATTTTAACTCTTGATCTAGTCATGTGGGTGAGAATCTCACAAAATCAATCATATCAATATAAATTTTAACAGCTCTCGCAAACTAAGCGAGCTTTTTGTCCTAAAATTTTGTCATCTTCTCCAAATTAAAATAAATTAGCCATTATGCCACTTAAGCGGGGTTTTCGAAAACAATCTCTTTGTTTTTTTTTAATTCAAATCTTACTTCCATGGTTCCATTTAAAAAAGATCAGATCTCTAACTTATTTCCATTAAATCAAATAAAATAGCAAAACGTAAGATTATCTTTCATTTAAAATAAGAGATACAATTTATCTTAAACAGATATATATATATATATATATATATATATATATTATTTCAATTAAATATATATCAAAATCCAAAACTTATTTATTATATATATACTAGCTTTAGTTACCCGTGTATTACACGTAAGTATAAAGAGTTAATTTTTAAATAACATAAAAATAAAAATAAAATCAAGTGTGTTATATATTAATACATAACAACTTTTGATTATAAGGTTACAAATAAACAAAAACATCCTTGTAAACTATATTTGTAGTAACATTAGTAGGTTTACACGTATTATTTAATTGTATAAAAAATTGTTTTCTAAAAACAACATTAATAAAAAGACATCTTCTATCATTTATTAAAAAATTTAATCTAAAAAAGAATTAAAATTATTTGATATTTTTTAATTTAGGTAATTATTTAAGAGGAGAGAGATGCGAGAAAAATAAACTTAGGGGGCTTAGAAATGTGCCAAGTATCCTCCTAAGTTACTCTTTTAGTATTATATATATATATATATATATATATATATATATATATATATATATATATCTTTATTTTTCATATAAAAGCTCACCACTTTGCCTTGTGTAGTCAAAAAATAAACGTTGTGATTACATCTATTGTAGCTACAGGCATCAAAAAATAATTTTTTAAAGGTTAAACACAAGAAACATTCACATAAATGCATAGAAAAAAATAAGAAAAAGAAACTAAACTAAGTTAAAAATTAACCATTTAAGATATACGTAATAAAAGCATACTACGATAACAAAAGAAAAGTAAACAATTTTTTTCTAACGAAGTTATTAAATTTAACAAAAAAGTTATTATTAAGGAAGTCATCAAAGTTAATGTAAGCAAAAAAGTTATTAGAGTTGATAAAAAATATGCTTAAAAATTTATAATAAAAGAAAACTAAAAATAAAAATTCAATCAAAAGTTGCAATTTAAAATAATAATAATCAAAATAATAAAATAAAGCAAAACAAAGTCCACCCAAAACAAAACAGTTTTTAAATCTTATTTTCTTTTACATTTATTAAGAGACATAGTTAGTGAAAACATATGATAGTCTTGTGGGTTGGGCCTTTACTCAAATTTTTTATAGAAGCAACCCGCTTACAAAGAGGGGATCAAATAAGTAACATTGCACCAACACGAGGAATGTGTGGTAGCTCTTTGAGAGGATGGATGTTAACATCATTTGGTTCTCTTGGGGTTGAAAAGGTTATGGGCTGTTTTAGGCAATGTATTTTTTCCATGAGGTCTAAGCAAATATATTGAACAAGAGTAAAGTGTTTTTTTTTATCTCTAGTTTTATATAATTATTGCTTGTTGAGTCCTTGAGTTTTAGTTTTCAGTATTTGAGTCCCTGAAATTATTAGTCTATGGTCATTCATGTCCTTTTGTTCAACAACATTTGTTTTAAACATCAAAACCTCTCACGTGACCTGCACACAACGAGTAATATAGTCCTTTGTCACATCATACTCTCTTAAACCCTACCTGCACACGACAATTGGAATACAACGACCTTCTTCGACAATTGCAGCTCAACGCTACCTGCACACGATGGAATTTCATCAATGGGAGCTCCGTGGATCACATTCACACAATGATCTTGATACTTTCAAAGTGTATTGTAAATGTTCTAAGAAAAAATAATCTTTCTCATATTTTTCAAATTTTTGATCCACATATGTTGTTTCTTTGTCATCACAACACAAGATCCCATATGATTTTCCCTAAAATTCTACCATGATGGTTAGTTTATCTAATTATCAAAAAAGACTTATGTTAATGGCAGAATCAACTATAGTGATATGGTTGATGCAAATGAGTTATCAATTTTTGTGTTAGGGCAAATATTTAAAACCATAGGTTATCAGATGATAAAGTAGTCCAATTTCATTATAGGGCTCTTGGATTGGACTTGGAATATGGTCTTAGTGCTTTGTTAGATCAAGCAGACATTAGTAAGATGTGCTAATATGTGGAGACAAATAAATTTATTAAGGTATATGTTGATCATCAAATTACACAAGTAGGGATGATAGTGAAGGATTTGAACAACAAGATATACCTGATGATCATGGTACTAAATTGGAATCCAATGACTCTAACTTTATAATCAATGAAGACAATTTTGTTGAAGATGTTTACGTTGACATGCCAGAATATACAGTAGATTAATAAATTCAAGAATGCAAATAGCAAAAGTCAAAACTCAAGTACTCAACAGGCACAGGCTACATCTAACTGAAAGAAACTAAGCGCTAATTCATAATGGAGCACCATATTGATTTCACATACTCGATTTTAGAAGTGCAGAGCGATCCTGTTGATGCAGTGCTTGATGACTCGATCCTACTTTGCTTTGCCGATCATTGTCCCAAGTGCTAATCAGTTTGTTCCTAGTTCCAACTAAGTCTGGTCGAGGATTAATTATAAGTAAGTTTTTACTGAATTGTAGCTTCTAGTTCGGTTCATATGGGTTCCTTCACGATTCTTTTTTTTTGTTTTTGTCTTGAAGACCCAAATTTATGTTCTTCATTTGGGTTCCTTGCTAGTTCAGATCATCAAGTTTCTAATGCAACGATTTGATTTGATTTTATAAGGAATCTTTGGGTTCCAAATAGAAGTTTCTGAATGAATTGATGATGCAAGTTGTTGTTCAAGAGATGTGAGTTACCTTTTCCACTATTGTTCTTCTAGCTTGTTGTCTAGAAAGAAGATGAAATTTGTTAAGATTAAACTAAATATAAAGAAATCATGAATTTTTAATTGTTGGAGTAATTGTACCCTGTTTTCAATATTAGACCACTAGGTATCAACAAAAGACAAAAACTTTTAGAGTAAACTTTATTTTTGCTCCCTGTGGTTTGGTTCAAATAACGGTTTTCATCCAAACGTTTTAAAATCTTGATGTTGCTCCCTGTGGTTTGTAATCTGTCTCGATTAACTCCAACCAACTAACATCGTTAAAATTTTCTGTTAAAATCAAGGGTATTTTGGTGTTTTTATATAATAAGCATTAAAGATGTAAATTATTCACATTTTCGATTATAACTGTATATTACATAAAACCCAAATAATCTTTCTTTGACATCCACAACCACCACCACCACCACCGCCACCATGACTGCGACCACAACACCACCGCCCCTAAAACCACAACACCACCACCACTGCCACCACAAACCACCCTAACAACATCACCACCACTATCACCATAAGCCACTGCCTCTAACACCATCAGCACTGTCACCATAAACCACTGCCCCAAACAACACCATCGCTACTGCCACCACAAACCACCGGCCCCAACACCACCACTGCCATCGGACTTCCTTACAAATTGCAAATTGAAAAGCAAATACAAAAACCAACCACCACAATCACCATCACCACCCACATTTGAAATTAAAGATTCGAACCACCACCATGTCGTCGTCGCCTCCACCGGACATCCTTTACACCGGCATAACCACGTACCAACACAATTAGCATCACACCACCACCATATACATCGAAACCATCAGCTAATCATAAACCCTTTCAACAATCCAACCAAAATTGAATCTGGTTATGCCCAAATTCGTATCTTCGTCTTCTAGATTCAAACCCTAAATCTCATTCTTTAACCTTGAATTGAAGTTTCTAGTTCGTGATTTTCAGATCCCTTCACCTGCGTACACCCTCAATCTCCAACCTTGAATCTAATAACTCCCACACCGAATCCCTTCACCTTTGCACACCTCAATCGAAGCCCTGATTAGGGTTTTTGAGATGCTTCTTCTTTTGGTAGACTGCGATGATGGGTGGCGAGAAAGAGAGAAAGAGTGTGAGAGTGAGGGTGGTCAATTGTGGATGCAGGTGACCGGCAGTGGAGCAGTGACCGGCGGTGGGAGGTTTGGCAGATGGTGGTTTGAGATGCTAGGTTGTGTGCGTTTACATGTATAATCATTTTATAAAAAATACCCCCTATTAGTTTCAATAATTTACATATGCAGTCCTTATATATAAAAAGACCAAAATGCCCTTGATTTTAACAGAAAATTTTAACGGTGTTAGTTGGTTGGAGTTAATCGAGACGGATTGTAAACCACAGGGAGCAAAATCAAGATTTTGAATTGTTTGGATGAAAACCGTTATTTGAACCAAACCACAGGGAGCAAAAGTGAAGTTTACTCAAACTTTTAAATTGTATGAAAATTTAGGAAAATAGCTAAAAATGATTCATAGGAGTGTATAGAACACATAACTATATTAGAAATTATCAAAAGTTCGTAATAAAGAAGCTTAATATGATTACATACGTCTTTAATACTAAACTGTTCAGAACAATGGCCACTCTAGACAAAAGTCAGCCCGACCCGAAACAAAATGACTAATCGTGACTCAAACCGGCCATGATCCGTTACCCACCCGAGCCTACCACCTGTTTTGCCAGGTATAAATTGTCCACTATTATGGTCTAAGTTCAGTTTCCGGCCCTTGAAACCAACACCTCAGGCGAAAAGCAACAACGATGGAATCTTCGTTACCTCCTCCGACATCATCAGTGGCCCCTAGAGGACGAACTATTCCCCGAGACAACTCTGCAAAAACAATGGTCGCCGATCAAATCTCACAGGCTGTTCTTTCCACCTCTAATCTTCTCCGCATCATGCTTCAATCCTCACCATCTCAGGCATTTTCATATCTTCTTCTTTTTTTTCTTAATAATACTTGAGTTGATTATCATCATATACTCTAGGTTTTTATATTATTTCCTCAAAGTAATTGAATCGATTTGCTTCGATATCCTTTCAGTTTCTGAATAACACTTGCTAACTTTGATCGATTGTGATATACTATTTGTTATTTAACCGCAGCTGGATTGTATCTCCCGATTACTGCTTGTGTTTGTATGTTTATATATGTTTTTCATCGATCAGTTGCTTTTCTCAGTTTTTAGGAAAGTACTCACTGATTTGCTGAATGTATAATCCTTATTATGCAGAGTAATTGTGGTGGAATCTGGTTTTGAAACCTTTCCAGACATATGTTGAAAGTGCTTATTAGCTGTTGCTAATAAGCTAACCCAAGCACCTCCTTGAGCACTATCATCAGATTTATCTTTTCTAATTTGCTTAGCAATTTCTGGATTTATAATGAAAGAGAATGAAAATTTTGACTTCAGTCTGTCTTTTAGCTACTCATTTTTGTCTGAATGACAGATTCAGTCTCTCATTTAGCAATTATCAACAATACTTTTCCTTGATAGTTTAACAAATAAAGATCGGCTTTCTTCTTCAAAAACCATTTCTTTTTGGCTCCTGCTGGCACATCTCCGTGTATGCTGCTAGGTTACGTGTTTTCTGATTTTTCTTCGAAAGTAAGCAGAGTTACAAAAGTATATCAGTTGTCGATAACAATTATGGCCTGTTCAACCTCAAGTTATAGTACATTCTGGAAGTGGAAGATAGTATAAGTGTATCAGTGAATATTTTTGTGTTGCCTGACTATTTAACAAGGAAAAAGGATAAGATTTTGATTTTCATAGGCTGAAAATGTATAGCAGAATTTCTTCTGTTTCTCTGTAATGTTTATGTATATGTTTGTGTGTATAGCAGAATTTCTTCTGTTTCTCTGTAATGTTTATGTATATGTTTGTGTGTTTGTATACACACATACATACACGCGTTTCTCATAGTGCAAATGAGAACCAATGAATAAATAGGAACCAAATGAAGCACAGTTTGGCCTTTGATCATGTAGCTGACGAGGAGGGGATGGCCGTGATTCATGGAGTGTAAGAGACATAACTGTCTCAAATCTTAGACATCCATTAAAATATGATCCAAGAGCCAAAAAGTGGTTCTTTGATTACTAATTTTTTGATGTTTCTCATTTGAACCTCCCTCCCTCTCTCTCTCTCTATTTGTGTGTGTGTGTGTGCATATCTATTTCAAATATGTTGAGTGTTCCATCATTGCCGTGTGATAACCAACCATTTAAATAGACTAAGCATCAATAACAGAACCTCTGTTTTCATTGTATCAATCATCATTATTATCATACTTTGGTTGTAATTTTCTTTATGTTACTTCGTTAGGCATCAAATGTTTTTATCTTAATATTGTACAGGACAATCTTGTAAGGCTTCCTAAAAACCTCTTGGCCAAAGCATCTACCATAAAGAACACTCAGCAGGTCTTAACAACATTGATATTCAATTGTCATGTATTAAGTCTGAAATTAGCATGTCATTATATTCTTCTTATCCAGGTCTTGGAGCAGATGCCTTTGGTGATTTCATCCTTGGATGCGCACATGGACAATGGGTTACAGAGGTTCATATCTTCTTTTGTATTCAAGTTTTTTAAATTTCATATCAATGACATGTCAAGCTTGATATGGTATTTGTTCTTTGGTGGCTGTCCATGAGCAACATTAAAAAATTTAACTTGGTACGTTCAGCATAATATATGACTCAAAATTCAAAAGGTTATGCTTTACAATTATAAAAGTCAATGTTAGTATGGAGGGGCCTGGAAAATGTAGATATTTTTGCGAGGGTATTTTGGACATTCAGTTTGTATTTGGTAGTTGGTGGTCCTAAAATTGAATCACCTTTGGCTCCATGGGTTTTCCAGCCAAGGCATCAAAATAGAAGTATTTGCTCATACATAAGCAAGTTAAGCATAAATAGTAGTATAGTACCAAAGTTATGCAATACGTTCTAAGCAATAAAATTATTAGTTGGTTCTTTTCTATGCCATTGCTAATTGTTTTATTTTGTTGACAGTGTTTCTCATCTTGAAACCGTAACACGGTTGCTAAGCAACATAGAGAACAACCAGCTCAAGCCTTTAACTGATAATCAATTCTTGATAGAGGTAAACGTGCACATCCATGCATCAAGTAATTATTTTCGTGCACACACCAGTAGTTTACTAGGAAATACAAGACATATAACTCAAACCCAAAACCTCTATATTATTCCTCTCAAAACTTGGTATAATACTATACTTACCAACCAAAAAAAACATAATACTAAGTATACTCATTTGCACAATTATGATATTTTTACACTTCCTTTCAAACTTGCATTAGGGCATGAGAGTTTGGAGTGTAAGGAGAAGGATAGGGTATAATGGTCGTATTATAAATTGTATGCAATGAGACGGGTTAGTATAATTTTTTTAAGTTTTTGAATAAGTGTTTTTGATATCAATTTTTTCGGTTGGTACATATTACATGTTTAAGCTTTACCTAAAGCTCCCATTTTGCTTTCTCTAGTTGTTGGGCTAATTGTTCCTTGCTTTTTAAGAAAGAGAAGCTTGTATGCCCATTGACACATGACACATCCCTGATAATTCACTTAGTAATATGAAAAATCAATTAAGGAAACCGAGGTTAAATTGTTGATTGAAATTACCCATTGCCATTCACAAGCTTAATAGATATGCTTTCTGCAGGAGAACTTTCTCGTCTGATTACTAGTTTTTGTCCAGGAACCCAAAGCACACGCCAGTTTACCACCGGAGGCAACCCAAAGCACACATCACTTGACTCAAGACCCGAGATAGATAGATTCAACATTTGTAAATATTATGTTCATCATCTCCCATCTTAAAGAGAGACTCAGTTGGTGCATAGATCATATGCTTTATCTTCCAAGATGCCCTTGCAAGATTTGCTTTCAACTATTCTTACAATTGACTCT
The DNA here is from genome assembly GCA_025506505.1 of Flaveria sonorensis. NCBI lineage: Eukaryota > Viridiplantae > Streptophyta > Magnoliopsida > Asterales > Asteraceae > Flaveria > Flaveria sonorensis. The sequence continues at coordinate 29,289,487 of CM046431.1, read as the reverse complement.
TCATATTGTGCATATCTATGGAATTTGTTGCATTTAGGGTATGCTAGCTGTCTTGTTAATGCCTCTTTGGGTCCATTTGGTTTTATATATGAAGATGACCGGATTGATATTGTGAATTTTAATGTTGTATGGTTCAGCCAGTGACCCAACTCTTGTTGACACAGTTCTATCTTTTCAAATTGCATTTGCTTAGACAGAATCGATGGGAAACGGTTGTCGTGATTCTTTTTTTTTTTTTATTAAGATATGAGTTGGTCCATGTCATCCAACTCCTGCACAAAAATAAAGGTCAAGTCTTTAGCATCGTGCTAGGATGGTGTCACGAATGAAGTATGGTGCCAGTGATGTATGGACCTAAGCAACACGCTACAAGGAACTCTAGAGAGAGTGGGGGTAAACTGTTGGACTTCTGGAAATCCAAACATCGTTAGTCTCACCACAGAGAAGTGGTTTCTCATCTGATTTTGTGTAAGAATCAGTTTTTTTGGTGTGTGCGTGAGAATGAAATGAAATAATCTAAAGGGGCATATGATGGATTGGGCATTACTTGGAACAAGAAACCTTTTATAGTATTCGGTATTTGAAGTCGTTAAGTAGTGTGTCCAATTGGCCTCAATGCGTGTCAGTTGGGAATAAAGTTTGTCACAATCAGTTATTTATGTGGTCCCCTACATACAAATAGTATGTCTATAGTCGTGTTAATGGCACCTTTACCGACACTCGCAACCCCTTCTACTTTTATTAATTGACACATGATGAATCGATACCCTAAATTCATGTTGGTTTATTATTTTGTTCTAGGGTGTTGCCAATTTTAGGATTATGTTTGTCAATGGATCTAGACATGATCCAAATCCAATTCATTTACCTAATCCAATATTCTAATTTACGTTCGATCCAAAAGATTATTAAATTTAAGTAGGTCTACACAAGTCGACTCGTTATTCAAGGGTTAGAGTTAAGATTAAGGTCATAGTCATGAAAATGACGATGCGACTTTAGAAACCTGACTTCTTTAGCCGTCTTCTACCCAAAAGCCTAATTAGTTGTATGTGTTAAGTTCTTTTTGAAATTGCTTGCAAAGCGGATGGAAAAAGGTAAATCACAAGGTAATTGGAAGGCGGCAAAAGGCCATTGTTAACAGAAGAAACACCTTTGATTACCACTTAATTATCAACAAGTTGCAATTATGGTTAAATAGGATAAGTAAGAAAATATGCTTTTCAAGGTATTTTTGGATAAAGCATTTGACTAATTTAGTTAACATTCTATAAACATAGTAATAGATCAAATGAATTTTGATAATAACCGGAGAAGTGTCACACCCCATCTAGGATTGGGCCTCCTACGTGACCAATTGATACCAACTTAACTGCGAAAACATAAATCTCATTACAACCAAGGAGTCATTACATTGTAATAAATTACTTAAACAACTAACTACTAGAAATTTCTTTTTTTAAGACTTAGAGCTTATTCTCTTGCGTCTCACCTTGTTTCATGATAGTGCCTAAGATACGTCATTTCTAAAACAAACATATGTTGAGCAGAAATGTTGGTGAGTTAACATAATATTCATAAACATCTTTTCATACTTTTTTGGTTATGCATGTGCTCATTTTCATATACAAAAATTTTAACATTATACATGTCCTAGTTTTATGTTATTTAACTACTTGGGGCCACAACCTTCAGTGTTACGTATATGCTGCTAAGGCCCACCACCCTAGTCTTACTCGCTACCGAGACCACAGTGAGTATATCAACATTGTTATCAGCAATGTATAAATTTTAAATGTAAACATAACTGTAAGGATTACACTTAGAGGCCGATACAACTAAAGAGCTCTCAGCATGCACTACTGAAGTATAAGGAAGTTACCGCGGAAGATTTGATACAACTCAGTGAATTATACTAAGTATCAAATCTTTCAATTCCACAAGACCATATCTTCCGAAGCTAAAGATGAAGTATTCCGAAGCTTCAAAGACAAAGTCTTCCGAAGCCAAAGACTGATTTCTTCTGAAGACATGAGAGAAGACATGCTTTCTCTAATCACCTTTTGACAAAAGCTAAACCATTTTTCGCTGCCATCTCTGAAGACTCACCAACTTATATGAGTTGGTGAAAAGTCCATACTTTTGTCAAACCGTAGATTAAGGTCTGTTGTCTGTAACTTTCTACTTTTGTACTTTTATCCTTTTTGTAATATATTAGGATATGAGCTATGGCATGTTACAGTCACAAGTCAAAAGACAATCTGCCTTTTGACTCTACATTGATTTTGTTGTCTAGATTAGTGTGTCCAGCTGGCTTTCAAAGTATGGCTGGCTGTAGGATGTAGTATAAAGTGTCTCAAGTACTTGTCTTTATCTTTATGCTTTGTAACACTTGTAAAAGAACTTGAGAGCAATATACATCATTCTTGAAAACCAATATTATCTTGTTCTTGTTCTGTTATACACTTGTGTTCTTATTATCATAACTACCTGGTTCCCTATTTGATATGTTAAGTGTTCTAAGTCTCTCCTCATTGTGAAATTATTGCATTGACCCCTTCACCAGTCCTACAATTGGTATAAGAGCATTATAGGCTCTTGATTGTAAGATCTCACCATATTAAATCCCTTTAATTTCACAAAAAACTTAACAACTCAAATGGCAGCTCTTACCAAGGCTGATATGGAAACCGGTACTATAACAAAATCTCCACTGATCACTCCTGATGACTTTGATACTTGGTGACAAAGAATGGAAGGCTTCATCAAGTCTCAAGACAGCATGATATGGGGATCTGTTGTCTCAGGACCTCATGTACCAAGCACCACTTCAGCTACTGCTGGTGGTGGTATGATTCCAAAGGAAGTGGATGACTACTCAGAGGTAGACTGTAAGAAAATTGATGTAGATCAGAAGGCCATGACCTCTCTTCAAATTGCTCTTTCAAACTCTATCTACAAAGGCTTTAAGAAGTGCAAAACTGCAAAGCAACTCTCGGTTGCACTGAAGCTTATGTATGAGGGGTCTAATAAAGCAAAAGAGAACAAGAAAGACCTCTTGAAGCAGCAGTTTGAGAACTTCACCTACAAGATAGGTGAAACCATGACTCAACAATACTTTAGGTATGTTGAGATTGTGGATACTCTAATAGATGTTGGAGTAAATCTTGAGAACAGGGACATTATGAGAAAGTTCATGTCCTATCTTCCCAGACAATAGACTCACTATTGTGTGGTCTTTAAGAGAATTGAAAACCTCAGGGCCCTGACTCTCATAGAGTTGTATGGTATCCTTAGTGGATACCAGATAGAGATGAATATGCAACATCCATCGGCCAACTCTTCCAACAATCAACAGAGTTCAGCCCTTCATGTGGTTGAAAGGGATTGTAGAGAACCACAATATCATCTCATCTGCTACACTGAAAACTCACAAAAGGTCCTTTCATCACTTTCCCGGAGACACCAAGGGAGAGCTATATCCAAGGAAGCCCATTCCAAGAGACAAGCCCTTCTCAAGCCTTTGTGTCTGCTAATGAAATTAGTGACGACTTTCTCTTCACTCTTGAAGACTTGGATTGTATCCATCCAGATGATCTAGAATACATAGAGATAATCCAGCAAATGGCTCTTCTCACTCACAGAGCCAAGAAGTTCTATAAGAGTACAGGTAGAAAGTTTCCTAGCAATGCAACCAGTGGAAAATTTAGGCTGGATAAAAGCAAGGTGAAGTGTTATAATTGTAACCAATAGGAAACTTTGCTAAGGAGTGCAAGATACCAAGGACAAATGGTGGCCAAGCACAATCCAGACCAAACTACACTAAGGGAGCTCCACAGACTGAGAAGCCCAAGCAGCAAGCTGCAGTTGCTGTTGAAGAAGGAGACTTACTGGAGCTTTCAGGTTGAAGATGTTTCTCCAAACCAAGCACTGATGGCTGACCATAAAGAAGCCAAGGTATTAGAACTCTTTGTACTCCTGAATGTATTGCTAAAGTAAATAGATACAAGTCCTATAACTTGGAAATGAGATCTGACCTTGAGTCCTTGAATATCTTAAAAGCTAATTTTAAAAGAGCAGAAAATGATTATAAACTTACGATAGAAGATCTAGAGAAAACCATTTCAACTCTAAAGCTTGAGCACACCAACTACAGGACGCAAATTAAAGATCGTATTACCAAGTTAATTGAATGCTAGGCTGAGCTTGTGATCAACAAAGTTAGGGCAGAAAAATATGTTCTTGAAGAAGAGATCTTCAAGAACATTATATACTTATCCTTGCATGCAAATATTTGTTATCAGAACAAGTAGGGACTAAGATCTACTAAGAGAGCTCCTTCACACATTCTACTATCTATAAGATCTCCAAGGTATGAAACTTGTCAAGATTAGCTTCCCCTCATAGACCCCATTCAAGAAAAGGATGAAGATGAAAAAGAGATAATGAAGGATGAATCTAGGGTGAGTGAAGAGGATCATCCTAAAAAGGGTCACTATTCTCCTAAGGAGAGGAAAGAACCAGGGATGACCAAGTCTAAAAGGAAGAACTTGATGCCAAGGGAAAGTCAAAGAAGGCTCAAGATATCAAGGCCACCTTTAACTCTAAGCATAAACAAGTATTTATCTCTGCTGGATTTAAAGTGGTGAAGACTGAAACTCAACCATGGACTCTAGTACCAGGAGTCATAGTTCATGTCCAACTCATCCATGTGAAGAAAAGAAGGCTGATCAAATATGCACTACTGCCGCACAGCCTAACATTCCAGTTCCAAAAGCAAGCCTCACCTTAAGAAGCCTGCTGCATCAATTGTGAAGATGAAGATGGAAATGGAAAGTGATCAAGCTCAACATTCTACTCAAAAGAATACTCTCAGAAGGAAGCCAACTGAATGCATCATGTGTGCTAGTACTTCTCATTTAGCTAAGGATTGTATCTACAATCCTAAAAGTACTATCCACATGACTAAGAAGAAAACTTCTGAGAAGAAGAAGAAGAAGATAGATTCAGAAGAAAAATCTCTAACTTTCAGAAGCTCCAAAGTGAAGAAGAAGACAAGTGAAAACTTGCCTTCGGAAGAAAAATTGGTCTCGGTAAAAAGGAATGCTTCCGAAGTACTGAAGTCTGCTGTAGTGGATGTAAGATCTTCCGAAGGTTCAGTCTCCAAACCTTCCAAAGTTGTCAAAACTTCCGAAGTATTGAAGGTCAAGTCTAGTTTTTCAAAGATGGTATGGAAGATAAATGAAGATCATGTGACTTAAAGTTATTCATCAATAACAACAGATGATACTCAAAGCTTGTATATAGGATCAATTATTGTTGTATTGTATTCAGTTCACTTTGACAAGCCTAAGACCTGCAAGACTTGGGTTTCCAAATATAACTAACCATCTAATTTTATGCAGGAATAGCTAAAGACCAAAGGAGATGTATGGATCATTGATAGTGGTTGTTCTAGTCACATGAAAGGCAATGGCTTTTTGCTTCAAAAGTTTGAGAAAATTGATGGAGGGCTAGTTGCTTTTGGTGGAGATTCAGGTGGTTACATTACTGGAAGGGGCAGAGTCACAAATGGTAAGCTCAGCATTGAAAAGGTAAACTTTGTCAAGGAGCTTGGGTACAATCTACTGAGTGTATCCTAATTTTGTGATCAGAGATACAACATGCTCTTTACTGAGCATGAGTGCATTGTTCTCAAGCCCAGGGTGGTCATTTCTTAAGAGCATATCCTGCTTAGAGTCCCTAAGAAAGGGAACATGTACAAGATGGGTTTGTAGGAAACATCTCTTTCAGAAAAAGTTTCTTGCTTCCTATCTAAAGCAACTAGTGATAAGTCCTTCCTCTGGCATAAAAGAATATGCCATGTAAACTTTAAGAACATGAATAAATTAATTAAGAATGATTTGGTAACTAGAATGCTAAGGAAAGAGTTTACAAGTGATGATCATTGTGTTGCATGTCTGAAAGGAAAGCAACACAAAGTGTCTCACAAGCCAAAGGAAAGGAACTCTATCACTACACCCCCACACTTATTACACATGGATCTCTTTGGCCCCACTAATGTAATAAGTCTAGGAAGGACCTCTTACTGTTTGGTGATCATAGATGATTTCACAAGATTCACTTGGGTCTTCTTCCTTAGAACTAAAGATGAGACTCCTGAGATCTTGAAGAACTTTATTCTGAAAATTAAGAATTAATGTGATCACAAGGTCAAAACCTTAAAATGTGATCAAGGAATTAAATTCAAGAAATAAATCCTTGATACATTTTGTGATGAAAGAGGTATTATAAGACAATATAATGCTCCCAGGACTTCTTATCAAAATGGTGTTACTGAGAGGAGAAACAGAACACTTATTGAAGCTGCAAGAACCATGTTATCTGACTGTAAACTGCCCATCACCTTCTGGGCAGAGGCAATTAACACTGTCTGCTATGTGCAGAACAGAGTTTTAGTAGTCAAGACTCATGGTAAGACTCCCTATGAGCTGTAGCACAAAAGGAGACCTTTCATTGGTTTTCTCAGATCATTTGGATGTCATAGCACCATCTTGAATACCAAAGATCAGGTAGCCAAATTTGCTGAGAAATCAGATGATGGACACTTTATTGGATAATCTTCTCAAGTTAAGGCTTATAGAGTATACAATCTTAGAACTAGAGGTGTACAAATCGGTTAATGGGGCCAAACCGGTCCGGTTTGAACCGGTTTATTTTCAACCGGTTTGAACTCCAAACCGGTTTGGTTCCTAAACCGGTTTCAGGGTTAGAATATTCAAACCTATCGAACCGGTCAGGGCCTGTTTGAAAACCGGTTCGGGCCCAAACCGGTTTGGGTTTTCATTTTTTTTTTAAATTTAAATTTTCACTCAGTTTTCAAACGCCCAAACAGTGCTCATGCGGCCAAACAAAGCATGCGCCTAAACAATGCTCATGCGCCCAAACAAAAGAATGCGCCCAAACAAAGCTCATATGCCCAAACAGTGCTCATGCGCCCAAATGGTCATGCACCCAAACAGTTTCATGCGCCCAAATAGTGCTCATGCGCCAAACAGTCATGCGCCCAAACAGTGCTCATGTGCCCAAACAGTGCTCATGCGCCTGAACACTTAGCCAAATTTCAGAAGTTTTTCACACAACAAATTCTTCAAAACTTGTTCAATTGATCTAAAACATTATTTATTTTTATTAAAGATTACACATTTATATAAATTATTTATAAATATTAAAACATAAAACATAAAACATTAATTAAAACTATAATTATGATTTATGATACATGAAAAATTAAATATGATTATTTATTTTTATCAAAGATTACATAAAATGTAAAATAAAGATACTATTCAAAACATATAAACAATTCAAATGACGTAAACTTTATTCTTCGCCACCAGAACCCTAGCTATTACGAAGGAACTCGTCATATGCCGCTTCATCATCGGTCATTCCGGGTGTCAATCCATCGTCTACTTCGTCTTCATATATTTCGGCTTCATATTCTAATTCTCCTTCAAGTGAGCATTTGTCTTGTATTCTTTCAGCTGCATCCAAATAATCCTTCAAGCAAATACACATTTCAACTGCTTCGGGAGTGAGTCGGGTTCTTCGTATTGATATAATCCTGCCACTAACTGAAAAAGCAGATTCCGAAGCTATCGTGGAAGCTTGGACGGTTAGTAAATCTCGGGCCATGGTGGATAGGATTGGAAATTGATCTTCCTTACCTTTCCATCAAGCCAGCAAGTCCAAATTTTTAAAATCTTGTGGAGTCATGGTGGATAAAAAGTTTGTTCCACTATACGTCTCGATTCCACTACTCGGAGTGTTACCACATTGACGTTTATTACATTCATCTCTTAAAGTATTATACAAAGCAAACATTGGATCACTTGAACCTTCGTCATGTGCCGCATGCCGTATAGACTCATGTATGTTTGATGTTTCACCATATTTTGCTATATAAACATCAAACATTTGGCCTAAATGTGTGTTAAAATTATTTTTTGCACTTTGAGCATAATATGGGTTTTCTTCTTCTAAATCCAAATTAAAAGTAATTTTATCAAGTAAAGTTTCAACCCCCGACGTATTTAAACAAGGGTTTAAGGCAGCGGTACATGTAATAACCGGAGGCATTTCTTTAAAATATTTTTTAAGTTTTTCTTTCATTTGTGGTATCATATCCGAATAAGGTCTACCCCTACACGACAACTCATTTAATTTTGAAGTCATTAAGTAAATTTGGTGAAGTAATAATGGACTTGTTGGATAATAAACTCCAGAAAGACAAGTAGTTGCGGTTTTAAAAACATTAAGCATTTTGGTTATTTCTTCAATAATAGCCCAACCCGATGAATGGTAAGTCGAAGTATTATGAAAGGCTATTAAACTTTCTTTTTGGTCAATAGCCTTTTCAAACATGTTACAAGTCGAATTCCATCTTGTAGGTACGTCCCAATTCAGACCTAAACATTTGGAATTTGCATCTTTACAAAACTTGCGATACCTACTATATCTTTGGTTACTGCTAAAAATATCACGTAACATTCTTTTAAAACTATCTTTTACCGTTTCAATTGTTTTTAAACCGTCTTGAACGGCTAAGTTTATAATGTGCGCAACACATCGACTATGAAAAAACACACCGTCACAAGTTGGTTTATATTTTAATTTTAGATGTTCTATCGCAAGCGTATTATTTGACGTGTTATCAAAAGATATAGAATATATTTTGTTTTCTAATTTATACGTTTTAATAACTTTATCAATAAGATAAAAAATGTTTTGCCTGGTGTGAGGATAATCAAACAATTCAAACGCAATCGTACGTTTTATCAGTTGCCACGAATCGGGTTGAACCCAATGGGCGGTGACACAAATGTACGAGTCCGGTGAACCGTGCGGAGTCGACCAAACGTCACTAGTTAAGTTAACACCGGTTTGTAAATTTTCAAAATAAGATATTAATTCATTTTTAGCTCTTTTCCACATTTTTAAGCAATCTCTTCTAAGTGTAGGACGACTTACATGTGAGTATCGCGGTTGGAAAGTTCGTTGAATTAGCCGAGTCAAATGTTCATTGTCGAAATGTTTGAATGGCAAGCTTTCTTGAATTACAAAATGCGCCATTTGCTCACGAACCGCATCAACGTCATAAGCCCAAACATTCCCTTCGCTTGTCATCGAAGCTTGACCTTGAGACGATTCACCTTTCAAAGCCTTACAATATTTATTCGCAATGTGGTTTTTCAAAGTTGTATTTGCATCATTTTTGAAAAACTTATGACAATACTTGCAACGAGCTTTGTTTGGACCGGTAGCCATTTGACATAAATCATAATTGCACCATATTTCGGGGTTCCTATTCGTAGGAAGGATTGCGACCACCACGTTGCTTGAAGATGCTTCACAACCAACGGATGATTGAGCACTTGATGAAGCCATTTTGAAATGAACGAGAGTATTGAGAGTTTTTTTTTGAATTGAACGAAAGTATTGAGCGTATTTGAGAATAGAGGGCGTTTTTTTGAGAGTAGAGAGTGTTTTAAGTTGTTGTGGTATAACCAAAACATCCAACACATATTTATACTAGCTTAATGGGGGTAAAATGGTAAAAAACCACCAAAAAAGGGTCAAAAACGGCTATTTAACGACTATATAGCCTTTATATAACGGCTACTTTTTTGAAATCCGGTTTGGGCACCGTTTTTGAACCAGTTTGGGAAGTGGTTTGGAATCGGATTGGTTTGAAACTGGTTTCAACATACGAAACCTCCAACCGGTGTAGGAACTGGCGGTTTCGACCGGTTCGGGACCGGTTTGGGCCAAACCAGTTTGGGCCAGAAACCGGTTCTGGTTTTTCGGCCAAACCGGTTCCCGAACCGGTTTTTTTGGCCACCTCTACTTAGAACTAGAGTAGTTGAGAAGTCAGCCAATGTACCTTCAATGAGCACACACCCCGTGTGAAAGGTTCTGGTCCTGATTGACTGTTTGATCTTGATTTAGTTACCAACTGTTTTAACATATCTTGGGAAGATGTTTAAGGATCTACAGGTAGCTTATGAACAGGAGATTCTGATCCAAGATTTGAGCTGAGAAGACCAAGTTAGAAAACTACTTTAACTCCAATGGTAACAAACCCTGCAGATGGAAATCCTGTCAGCACAACAATAACATATTCTTCAGCTGATACATCTGAGGTGCCTACAAATTCCAGCATAGAGGCACAGAACTCAAATGAAACAGTTTCCAATGTAGGAGGAAATGGAGGTGGTGATAGTGATCAAGAATTTCTTGATGGTGATACCACTCCATAGAAGACAACATCAATGATGTCACACACTTATTAGATCAAGGCTCTCTTGATAAGTGTGCTGATGTGGTGGGTGACACTCTATTGCCAGATCTGAATTTCACGAATTTAGATTTGACCAATCAACTTGCTATGATTGCTTAACTAAGAAACCATAATTCACATCCCACTACAATCATCATTGGAGATGTTGAGACAGGGGTGAGAACAAGAGAACAAACCCATGGCAAAAATGTTTGTCTATACTCTTGTTTCTTATCTCAGATTGAGCCCAAGAAAGTTGATGAAACTTTGAAGGATGGAAGTTGGGTTGAAGCAATGCAAGAGAAGCTTCTTCAATTCAAAAGGCAAAAGGTTTGGAACCTATGTCCTCTTCCTCAAGGAAGACCATAATAGGTACCAAGTGGGTTTTTAGGAACAAGAAAGATGATAGAGGAATTGTCAATCAAGAACGAGGCCAGACTAGTTGTTCAAGGATACACACAAGAAGAGAGGATTGAATACACAAATGTTTTTGCTCCAGTAGCAGGACTTGAACTTGTTAGGTTATTCGTTGCTTTTGCAGCATTCAAAGATTTCAAGGTCTACCAACTTGATGTCAAGTATGCTTTCTTATATGGGGTGATTGATAAGGAAGTGTATATCAAATAACCACCTGGCTTTGCAAACCCAGATCATCTTGATTATGTCTGCAAGCTTGATAAAGCTCTTTATGGGCTGCACCAAGCTCCAAAAAAGTGGTATGAGACACTATCTCAGTATCTCTATTGGCATGGCTAGAAGAGGGGTACTATTGATGGAACACTCTTCATTAAAGGAACAGGGAATGACTTGATGCTGGTTCAAGTTTATATGGATGATATTATCTTTGGGTCAACTAATTCAAAGCTCTGCAAAGACTTTGAGAAGCTGATGAAGAATAGATTTGAAATGAGTGCCATGGGGGAACTTAATTTCTTTCTAGGAATTCAAATGAAGTAGGTTGACAATGGCATCTTCATAAGTCAGTCAAAGTATGTACAAGATATACTCACCAGATTCAACTTGACTGAATGTAAGGTTACAAAGACACCCATAGCCAGAAACCACTCCTTAGGATCTGATCTTGAGGGGGAGTGTGTAAATGAACATCTCTACAGGGATATGATTGGGTCCCTCATGTACCTCACAGCTAACAGAACTGATGTCATGTTTGCCACATGTATTTGTTCAAGATATCAAGCCAACCCCAAGATGTCACACCTAGTTTATGTCAAGAGAATTCTCAGATATCTCAAAGGTGCTCCAAAACTAGGCCTTTGGTATCCAAAGAATTCTGACTTCAATCTGTATGCTTATACAGATAGTGACTATGGTGGATGCAATATGACTGTAAAGTATACATCTGAGGGATTACTTGGTGGAAGGATAGTCTCTTGGCAATGCAAGAAGCAATCCTGTGTTTCTGCATCGACTGCTAAAGCTGAATACATTACTGCTATAAGCTGTTGTGCTCAAGTGCTTTGGATTCAGAATCAGATGCTGCACTATGGATTCAACTTCAAAGAAACTCTCATTCACATAGACAATAACAGTGTTATCTCTATTACAGATACTGGACTATGGATTCAACTTCAAAGAGACTCTCTTTTGCTGATAGGTAGAAGATGGTGAGTTTCTTGAAGCTGTATGGATTCTTTAGAAGGAGATTTAGTACAATGTCTCTATCCACCATGGATGAGCACATTAGAGTGATCAAGCAGAAGATCAAAAGGGGTGAGATTGTTGACTTGCATTTTCCACCAAGTTAGGCTGCACCTAAAGTTGAGGTCAAGGTTGAACCACAAGAGACAACACAACATGGACCTAGTGCTGGACCACAGCCAACTTCATCTTCTGATCCACAGCAGGGTCTTGATCCTTGTCTTTCTGAACCAATAAAGGAAAAGGAGCCAACTAAAACAAGAATAATCTGGTGCTGCAGGCCACTCTCCTTAGTTAAAGTACAAAAAAAGGAAAAGGATGGCCATAAGAAGGGACAAGAAGAAGAAGAAGTACAAAGCATCCACCTCTATACCTCAGGATGAGTCAGAACATCTTGAGGTTGCTCAAGAAGAGGCTGCTCAAAAAAGTCCAATAAAAGTAGAGCCTCTTGCTGCTGAGAGACCCATCTTGTCCTGGATGTTTGCTACTAATCTAGACAGATGGAATGTCACTAGAGATCAAGGAGGTCAAGAAATCTACTTTTGGCAAAACATTCTTGATCTTCCTTTGTATGATCTCCATGACATGAGGTGTTACTTTGAGAGTCTGAGGGATCATGACCAAATGTGTGAATCCAAGGATCAAAACAGGAATTTATCGATTTGATTGAACAAATAATGATCGTGGAATTATCACAACTCGATGTTTAATTAATTGTTTAAGAAATTGTAATTGTAACGTAAATCAACGAAGAACAGATGAGAGAAATGGAAAACAAGTTAAAATAATCTGATAAACAAATTTGCTTCAAATGATTTCCATTAATACTGAATTGGTTACAATCGGTTTTGATTTTTGCTGATATGATAATTGCTAGGTGGTGTTCTTGGTGTTCTAATTGCTATTCTGGTGTATTGTTGTTTCTGATGCCCTAAAAGAGTGCACCCATGCCTTCTATTTATAGGCAGAGGGATTGACTTTTACATGGATAAAAGTAACTTTCTTATTGTGGTAAGAAAGTTACACAAATAAAATTCTTGACGTGACAAGAAATATTCATTTGACAGAAGTGCAGTCTTCCGTAGATGTTGACTTGATGACATCACTCCAGAGAGTTTGACTTGTTGGCTTCATGAGGCTTCCTTGATGAATGGAGTTCATGCAAGTACTTTGTTCTTCTGTAGGAGTTAACCTTTCATAGGAGTTAGCCTTCCGTAGGAGTTGGTTCTTTGATCTTCATATTAAACTTCATTTGCAGGAGCAAGCTTTCTTCTTCAGCAGGAGCAGTAGTAACTTGATCTCACGAGCAGACTTGTTCTTCCGTAGATGTTACAATGCTTCTGCAGGAGATCCACGAATGCATATTCCTTGACTTGTTCTTCCGTAGATGTTCTTGTACTTGGTCAATTTTCAAAATTGACCAAGTATGATGTTTTCCTGTAATTACACATATAATCAACACAAATAATTATTTGGTTTAACATATATATATCCTGCATACAAAAAGATAAAGATTTACAACAGTTCATTACAAGTGATGAATAATCTTCTAAACCTATACAATCAATCTAGACCTAACAATACTCCCCCTTAGGTTTAGAAACTTGTAATGAGTTGTTTAATGTCTTCAACTCCTAAACTCTTTCCAAAATCATTTTGTTAAAGTATGCAACAGCATCCTTCTGATCTTGATACGTATACTTGATCTTCATTCTACTCATATTCTTCAAAGTCTTAAAATCAAGATCAAGGACATGTTCTTCAGTATTCAATGTTGCAACTACTTTGTTGTTTGAGACTACTTCCAACTCATCTTGCTCAGAAATTCGAAGATCAGTGATAGAAGGGATTTCAGTTCCCATGAGTTGACCAGACTCAAATTTTCTTCTTTTGTAAGCTTTGGCATGAAGCTTGTCTATCACTTGTATAATGTGCACATATAAACATACGTCACCTTGAGTAATATTATCAGTCGATTTTGGGAAGTACTTATCTTGCAAGTATAAGGTGTAACTTGGATAAAGAAGCTTTATTTCCATGGGATCAAACAGTCTGATACTTGAAGCTTTCTTGTTTGGATCATTTCTTTGCAGCACCAATTCTTTTGTTCTTTCAACATATCCCCATCCAGTAATGGGATATGAGTATTGGTTTCTTCAATGATCTTGATGGATGCTGAACTCTTGTCTACACATCCAATTCTTCTCAAAAATTCATCATCAACAAGTTAAAAGGAGTTGGATTGAGACCTCTTCTGTTTTTGTTTTCTCCTTTTATGTTCTGCATCTTCTCTTTTTGCTTCCTTCACAACATCTCTTTTAAATTTGTTTCTTAATTTTGCAATGATAACAGATAAGTCTCTCCCTCTTGGATTGGTTGGGTAATTAGTGATTAGGATGTTTTGTAGATCAGAGATGTCTGCATCTAGGAGTGAAATGAATGTCTCCATCCATGGAAAATATTGAATCATCCCAGATGCTCTTTTGATTGCTACATAATCCCAATCTGGGTCAAACTTCCAAGCTATGATTTTGTTCTCTTCTGCTGATCTTGGAATTGTCAGATGATCATACAATTGAATTAGAGTTGATTTTTGCTTGGTTATCTCCCTTACAGTTGTTCCTAAATGCCAAATTTTGGTGGGAATTACATCCCTTGGCTCCTTGATAAGCTTTTCTTTCCCTTTGTGCATATCTTTACTTTCAACTATTATTGGCACAGCAAGGATGGTTTTGTTTGTTGTTTATATGCAAGATTAGGTGCCCTAGTTCTGAATCTAACACCAGTTTCCCATTCAACCTTCATCATATAATGCATCATGTTTCTAAGCTCAGCCACAGTTCTTCCCTTTAATTCATGAGACTCATAATTATGGCTTTGCAACCAACATATCATGTTGTACTTGGTGAGCTTTTTGGTGTCATAATGACCCAATTCATGCTTTATCTTCTGGATTGATTGATATTTTGTGAAGGTTTAATAGTTACACACAGGTAACACAAACCTAGCTGCATCAAACTCTTTCAATACTTACTTCATCTCATTCATATTCATCCTTTCCACCATGTCATAAGGAAAATCATTTATGATCAGATCCATGAATATGGAGGATTGGGCTCTTTCTTCGAATATGTCTTCAGTAGTAAGCAAGTCATCGACCTTGCTTCTTCAGCAGCCTTGGGAGACTCAACCTTGGTTAAATCCTCCCACTCAGCATCACTCTCTTCTTCATTGTATTGAATTGGTTTAAGAGTAGATAGATCTGCTGATGGAGTGTGCTCAGGAGACATGGTTTTTGTTTTCTTTAGAGAATCTTTAACCATAATTACTTCAGCTCTTATTCCTCCCGTATACTTTCTCTTTCTATTATTCTTGATGGTTGGTTCTTTTGGCTTCATCAATGGAAGGTTAGCTGCCAGTGATGATGTTGGTTGAGCAACTTCTTGGATTTGTTCTTGATGAATATCCAATTCATGTACAGGCACCTTCTTCTTTAGAGTTTCTATCTCTTCATCTTTTGCTTTCAACAGATCTGATTGTTCAGAGATAGTTTTCAAAGTTTTGTTTAGCTCAGACATAAACTTCTCCTTTTCTTTTCTTTCATTATCAGCAAAATCAAGGGACTCAGTTACCAACTAATCCATTGTGTCAAACACTTCACTATTTGTTTGAATTTCTTCTCTTAGCTTCTTGATGGTTGCTTCTTGGTTGCAATTGTTTCATCTTTCTCCTTCATCTTCCTTTACAACTCTCTCAACTTCTCCAACTTTTGATTACTTTTGATGATTAGATTGTTATATTTAGCAACAAGGAATCTTTTAGTCATATTAATCTCCTCTTCTCTTAGATCATCTTCATCAAAAGCAGTGATGTCAACAAAGTGTATCACTCTCATCTTGTTGTTCTACACTAGCAGCTTCAATTTGTTGATCCACTTCCTTGTCATTCTTCCCCTCAGCTTCTAAACAAATTTCTTTTGTTACACCATCTTTCATTTCATCATCATTATTATCTTCAAGATTGATAATTTTAGTGAGTCCAGGGCTTTCAGTTGGTGAGGTGAGTTCAGGAAATGGGGGTGAGGAAGTTTGTTATGTTTTTAGATAAGAAGGTGTTTGATTGTGATCGGGTGAGAATGGTTCTGTTGTAGCAGTATTGAGTGATGATTGGGATTGGGAAGGGGAGAAAGGTTGGGTGTGTTCACTTGATGGTGAATTCAGTTGAGCAGGTGGTGATTCTGGTAGATTTATCACAGGAGTTGGTGGTGGAGAACATGGTTCTTGTTGTGGTGATGGATGTGGTGGTGATTGTTGAAAGTGATCAGGTGAGAATATATCTGTTACATCAGTATTCAATGATGATTGGGAATGGGAAGGAGAGAAAGGTTGTGTGTGTTCACTTGTTGGTGAATTGAGATGAACAAGTGGTGTTTCTGGTTGATTTATCAAAGATGTTGGTGGAGGAGAAAGTGGTTCTTGTTCTATAGGTTTAGGGGACTCAGCAGGTGGTGCTTATTGTTGTTCAATGTATATAAGTTCTTGGGGAATGTTTGCATTTTCATCTATTACATGTGCAAACATCTCCATATCTCTTCCTTGATATTGCCCACTAATCTTATTAAGCACAGACCTCCCAAGGTGAGATTGAACAAAAACTCCACCTTCTCTTTGAATGTTGGGCAATACATCATTGATGATCAGTTGGATAAATTTAGGGAACATGTACATCTTATCTTCTTTCTGTACCCTGATGTGATCACATAAGCACCCAAAGATGTATTTAACATAATTGTATCTTCTTCCCTCAAACACACCAGTTATCCCAGATGAGATGTGCCTTGAAAATCTATCTAGCCTAGATTTTCTGTTTGACATACACTTCAAATAAGTGTGGCATAGAAACCTATAAGGTTTTCATAACCTTTCTTTCTTGATCTCTCCATTCTTGTAATCTCCATCATATCCTATCAGATGAAAGATTCTTTCAATGTAGTCATGCTCAAACACATCTGGATGTCTCTCTTTTTGTTCTCCCAGCTGCAACACCCTCCTGATGATTCTTTCATCAATCCTTAACTCTTCATTTCTTATGGTTGAATAAATCACCTTTTCATTGTCCTCCTCCTCTATTCTTGTTGTGCTCCAAAAATCTATCATATGGGATTGATAGATGATTTCTTCCGCAGATAATACATAAGATATTCTTGATCTTCTTAAATAATTATTTATATCTCTGCACCCTTCGGTCACTGGGTCTTCAGCTAAAGATATGCACAAACATTATGTTCTTTTGCAAATCTATTAGCCATCTTGATAATGTTGTATGTTCGATGTTATGATGTTGAAATTTAATTATGGATGGTTGTGTGGAGTGGGTAATTTGAATGTTGGCGGAAAGAGGGGTTTATGGGATGAGAGCGATTTTCTAGGTCTGAAAAAGTGAATAAGAATGACAACGGTCTAGAATATCATTTATACTCCCTCAGAATATTTAATGTTGTGGGACCCTTAACCCTCATTACCCTTCCACGGTTGTTTGGATACACAATCAAGTAAGTTAATTCATCCGCAGAACCACAAGTTAATTCTTTCGCAGAACATCTACGGAAGGCAAACTTGTTATTTTTTTGCTGTATGATCCTAACATGTTCTTAGATCATTTGTTGATTGCTGTTGGACCTTGTTGACTTTGCTTCATGGCAAATGTACAAGAGATTGATTTGGTTAAAAACTTCAGATATCCTGCAGCCAAGTTAGTGCTCAAGCTCCAATTTTCTTCATTTAAAAGTGATAAACTCATTTTTCATGCTGATGATTACTCACCTTAAATTTGTGATTAATCATGAACTTATGCATTTAGCAGAAATTTATGAAGAGAATAGCATGAAAAGTAATTATCTGTCCATCATATTAGCAAAGAAAAGAACATAAACAAAATCTTTTTGTATTTTTGTTTATAAGCAGACACTACACATAACATATTTACAAGCAATTTAACCATAACATGGGATCATACTATGACACTAAACAACTTCCTGAAGCATTTTGTATGAGGATAGTAGACATAGATCTAGTGCTGAATGCAAGTATTATGATCCATATAAATTCAAGCAAGAGTATACATTCAACTTGTCATGCTGTTTATCATGTTTTGGTATAGATTAAAGATAGACAAATATGGACTCCACATTCAATTCACATTTGAGTTTGTCCTTCGTTTATGAGTCAATTCATTACTTTTTCACACTTGAAAACTATGTTCCTTAAATCATAAGCTCTCTCTTAAGATTTCTTTGAAATCTTATTAATCCTGTTGATATGATTTTTATGCTCTTTAAGATAATGTACATTTGATCACATTGGATTCATTTAGAGATGTTCCTTTTTAGAACTTATTGATGATCAACATCAGGTCACCAGGTCTTTACTCATGTAAAACAAAGGTGCCTATGAACCCAGGTCTTTGCTCACGCAAAACAGAGGGTCCATGATGCTTAAAGATAGAGGTTATAAAGTGTCGGAACATAGTGTGCTTGGGTGACTAAGTTGATCACAGCAGGATAAGACTTACTTGCTTGCTCCTCAAAATGGAATTACCCACAATTAGTCACCTTGGTATTATGTTAAGCATGGACTTGTTTATTTTCCACTCAAGCTAAACCTACTCACATATCAAATCACTTCTGATAGGTCTTTATTGTAAGTTAAAAAACCAGGCAAGTAAACAAAGGTATAGTGTGCGATCATTTCCCATGATATGAATTGCTTTTTCAAGAAAACATATTAACAAGACAATATTTTTGAACTTTTATAGGTTTTATGGATGTTTTTGGCATTTTCATATTGAGAATTATAAAGGACAGATCATGCTTTTCTTTGTGATAATGACTAATCTAAGTTGATCATGCCTAAAGACTCAATTAAGAAATTAAATCTCACTGAATCAAAGGCTTTAGTGAATAAATCAGTAAGCTGATTTGTTGTATCCACTTTGATCAATTTGATTAAACCTTTTTCTGAGCAGTCTCTCAGAAAATGATATCTAATTTCTATATGTTTTGTTTTACTATGTTGCACTAGATTAGCAATTATGAACATAGCAGTTGAGCTATCTATGTGTATTGGTGTTTGAAGAAAATTATAACCATAATCAAGTAGTTGGTTTTGCAACCACAAAACTTGAGAGCAACCAGCTGAAGCAACAATGTACTCAGCCTCAATTGTGGATATTGACACATTTGTTTGCTTTTTGCACTGCCAAAATACTAGTCTTGGTCCAATGAATTGACAGCCACCAGTTGTTGATTTTCTGTTATTGTTGCAACCTCCAAAGTCACTATCAGAATATGAATAGAGCTTGAAATCTCCTTCTTTGGGATACCAAAGTCCAAGAGCTGGCTTCCCTTTGAGGTATCTGAAGATCCTCTTAACAACATTCATATATGACTTCTTGGGGTCTGATTAGTACCTAGCACAAACACATACAGCAAACATTATGTCAGGTCTGCTGGCAGTTAAGTACATCAAAGATCCAATCATAGATCTATACAATCTTTGATCAACTGATTTCCCTTTAGGATCAGGTACAATCTTATCTATTGTTGATGCTGGTGTTTTGCATGAAGAAGAGTCAGCAAGGTTGTACTTCTTCAAGATTTGGTGCACAAACTTCTCCTGATTGATGAAAATTCTATTTGATTTCTGATGAACTTGGAAACCAAGGAAGAATGTTAATTCTCCCATGGAACTCATTTGAAACTTAGATTTCATCAAAGATTCAAAGTCTTCACACAATCTTTTGTTTGTTGACCCAAAAATGATATCATTCACATAGATGTGGACAACCAAGAGGTCTTGATAATCATGTTTGAGAAAGAGAGTTTGATGCCCTAAAAGAGTGCACCCATGCCTTTTATTTATAGGCAGAGGGATTCACTTTTACATGGGTAAAAGTAACTTTCTTCTTGTGGTAAGAAAGTTACACAAATAAAATTCTTGACGTGAGATGTTGACTTGATGACATCACTCCAGAGAGTTTGACTTGTTGACTTCATGAGGCTTCCTTGATGAATGGAGTTCATGCAAGTACGTTGTTCTTCCGTAGGAGTT
The DNA here is from genome assembly GCA_025506505.1 of Flaveria sonorensis. Taxonomy (NCBI): domain Eukaryota; kingdom Viridiplantae; phylum Streptophyta; class Magnoliopsida; order Asterales; family Asteraceae; genus Flaveria; species Flaveria sonorensis. The sequence goes on along the minus strand of CM046431.1, from coordinate 29,269,378 downwards.
AGCCTTCTGTAGGAGTTGGTTCTTTGATCTTCATATTGAACTTCATCCGCAGGAGCAAGCTTTCTTCTTCCACAGGAGCAGCAGTAACTTGATCTCACGAGCAGACCTGTTCTTCCGTAGATGTTACAATGCTTCCGCAGGAAATCCACGGATGCATATTCCTTGACTTGTTCTTATGTAGATGTTCTTGTACTTGGTCAATTTTCAAAATTGACCAAGTATGATGTTTTCCTACAATTACACATATAATCAACACAAATAATAATTTGGGTTAACATATATATATATATATATATATATATATATATATATATATATATATATATATATATATATATATATATATATATATATATATATCTTGCATACAAAAGATAAAGATTTACAAGAGTTCGTTAAAAGTGATGAATAATCTTCTAAACCTATACAATCAATCTAGACCTGACAAAATGATGATAAATGGAATGGTCTTGATCCTCAAAAGATTGTAAGGATTACACTTAGAGGCTGATGCAACCAAAGAACTCTCTGCATGCACTACAAAAGTACAAGGAAGTTACCTCGGAAGATTTGATACAACTCAGTGAATTATACTAAGTATAAAATCTTCCGAAGCCACAACACCATATCTTCCGAAGGCAAAGATGAAGTCTTCTGAAGCTTCAAAGACAAAGTCTTTAGAAGCCAAATACTAATTTCTTTCGAAGACAGAGAAGACATGCTTTCTCTTATAACCTTTTGATAAAAGCTGAACCACTTTTTTCTGCCATTTGTGAAAACTCACCAACTTATATGAGTTGGTGAAAAGTCTATACTTTTGTCAAACTGTAGATTAAGGTCTTTTGTGGGTAACTTTTTACTTTTGTACTTTTATCATTTTTTGTAATATATTAGGATGTGAGCTATGGCATGTTATAGTCACAAGTCAAAAGACAATCTGCCTTTTGACTCTACATTGATCTTGTTGTCTAGATTAGTGTTTCCAGCTGGCTTTTAAAGTATGACCAACTGTAGTTTACATTAAAGTATTGCATTTGTGTGCTTGATACTAGTAGTTCATAGATTCCGCATCTACTAACTGCTTATTTACAAAAGTTATTGTTTCATCCGATCCAATAGTAGTTTCACAATGATATCACTATTCTTTATCATTGCCTATACAATGTTCTAAGACTAGATTAATGCTAGTAGTTATGACTAGGATTTCAAGCAAGCTTAAACTAAACGAAACCTTCTTGATGTTTTGCTAGTACCTCTAGACTGACATATGGCTTGTGCAGGACGGTTAAGGGATGGTCAATACAATCAGTCTAACAATGAGAAGGGTGTTAGAACACTTAACAGGTCAAATAGGGAACTGGATTTATTTGAATGATACTATGAACACAAGTAAGTAATGAGACAAAACTAAGAACAAGAACAAGATAAGTATGGTTTTCAAGAATGCTGTATATTGCTCTCAAGTTCTATTACAAGTGTTACAAAACATAAAGATAAATACAAGAACCTGAGATACTTTATACTACATCCTACAGCCGGCCATACTTTGAAGGCCAGCTGGAAACACTAATCTAGACAACAAGATCAGTAAGGCCCCATTCCCGGGACGCTTACAGCTGGACCGTCATCGCATAAAATATTTAAAACAAACATTACGTTTGCAGTGGAATTTAGAAACTTTCATTAATAATTAAAACATATTAGCATATTACATAAATCGTTTACATAACAGATTATATCATCATATCAAAATGTGGATGCCAGATTCAAAACGTCCCCAGTAGCGTATGCATCCATGCCTGCAAGTCCTCAGCATCAACAAAGTACATGCCAACTATTATGCATACAAAAAGTAAGCGACGCTGAGTGAGTTATAGTTTTATAAATAAAATACTTTACTTTCGTCAAAACATAACCTTCGAAATCGTATGCGATCACACATCATACGTACACATTGATAATATTTATTATTATCTTCATCATTGTTCAATTCGTACATTTCGTACATTCATCATTATCTTTCACTTCAATCTGGATCCTGTCATGCAATTGCTGGGACCTGTAAACAAACCCCCGACTTGTGTCCGAAGACTGACACAGTACTGGGGTACGTGAAAAGGATCCCCTTCTAGTCACGAAGACACCCTTCGAGTCACAAGGACTCCCTTCGAGTCACAAGGACTCCCTTCGAGTCACAAAGACTCCCTTCGAGCCACAAGGACTCCCTTCGAGTCATAAAGACTTCCTTCAAGTCACAAAGACTCCCTTCGAGCCACAAGGACTCCCTTCGAGCCACAAGGACTCCCTTCGAGCCACAAGGACTCCCTTCGAGTCACAAAGACTCCCTTCGAGTCACAAAGACCCCCTTCGAGCCACAAGGACCCCCTTCGAGCCACAAAGACCCCCTTCGAGCCACAAGGACTCCCTTCGAGTCACAAAGACTCCCTTCGTTCTTTACGTTCCACTTTTCATTATCGTTATCTTTCACTTCGTTACATAATACTTTACATTCATTCATATCCATACATCAAACCACGTAAAGTCATACATCATACATAACGTATTATAAAACATAATACATATGTTTTGAAAACCATTAAACGAAGAAAGATAACACATACACCCATAAATCATAACATCATCACACCATCATGCACACATCAAACATAAGCCAACACATCCCAACGGGACCTATCTCAAACAACCACCTCTTAAAGCCCCTAAGAAAGCCCTAAGTCTAAAATGAGGCACATAAAACATTCTAGGCACATCAGCAATAAAATTCTAAGTATAAAAGCTCCTGGGCGCATGGGAACTATTTGGGCACATGAGCCCTATTTAGGCGCCTCAACACTTAGCCGCAAGAACAATTCTGGGCGCATGGGCACTATGCGGGCGCATGACCCACAACCATTCCCACACTTTCTGGGCGCATGAACCACTATTCAGGCTCACCACCTACACGGGCGCATGGGCACTCTGGGCACATCAGCCCTATTTGGGCTTACAACCTACACGGGCGCATTAGGTCATTTGGGCGCATGACCAACACTTAGTCATTTAAGCACCCTTCTGGGCGCATGAGGGTACTGTTTGGGCGCATGTCCCCTGTTGGGGGGCATGTCCCTAGGCGCATGAGGACACTTGGTCATATAACAGTTAGGCGCATGGGAACATTCTAAAATGTGTCTAACACAACCAAATTCACCCGAACACTATTCTAACACCATCCAAATACATTTCTAACATACTAAGGGCATCTAAAACATGCCAAGCACAATACTAACCCATAACAAGCTAGAACATACAACCATAGCACATAACATCGAACAACAAGCTGAAACATACGGGTATCTAGAAAACCTTTTACCCGGTATGCATAATAGCCCCAAAACATATGAAAATCAGTAAAAGAGGGGTCTAGAAACTCACCTTGAAGCAGCTCTTCAAACCAAACACTTTCACCTATGATTTCAGCCTTCTAATCCCGAGAACAACCTTCTAAAACATTGAGAGCTTCGATTACAAGCTGCAAACTAAGCTAAAACCGAACATAAACCTGAGAACTAATCTTTTGCAGCTACTTCTTCCTTTTTCTTCTTCAAAAAACCTGATTTCTTGCTCTTCTTCTTCTTCAACCGAGGCCAAAAAGTAGATCTACTGCTTTATAGGGTGGCCATGCCCTCATTTATATTAAAATAATGAGTTTTGGCACTTTTACACCTTGCCCCATTCTTCTTGAGCCCATATTCTTTTCCCTCTACATACTTTTATTTATTCTTCATTTAAATAAAAATTCAGGGTGTTACAAGTCAAAAGGCAGATTGCCTTTTGACTAGTGACTATGACATGCCATAGCTCACATCTTAATATATTACAAAAAGGATAAAAGGTACAAAGTAGAAAGTTACGGACCCCAAACCATAATCTACAGTTGACAAAGCATGGACCTTTTCACCAACTTATACAAGTTAGTTTGTCTTCAGAGTTACAGTGGAAAGTTTGTCAGCTTTATGCAAAAGTTGATCAGAGAAAGCGTGTCTTCTCTGTCTACGAAAGAAATCAGTGTTCACTTTGGCTTCGAAAGACTTTGTCTTTGAAACTTTAGAAGACTTCATCTTTGGTTTCGGAATATTTGGTCTTTGGCTTTGGAAGATTTTACACTTAGAATATTTTCTCTGAAGTGTGTAAAACTTTTGAAGTAACTTCTACTCTGCACATCATGCATGCAAGCTGGAAGCTCTTTGGTTGCTTTGGTTGCATCATCCTTTTAAGTATAACCTTACAAACTCCCCCTAGGCTGATGTTACAAAAACAGAGGAGGTCATTTAGATATTGACAGTCCTTATCAGGATCAAGACCATTCCTTTTTTTCATCAATCGGTCAGGATCCCTCAGACTCTCATAATACCTCCTCATGTCATAAAGATCATAAAGAGGAAGATCAAGAATGTCTTGCCAGAAATAGAAATCTTGACCTCCTTGATCTCTGAAAACATACCATCTATCTGGATTTGCAGCAAAAGTCTAGGACAGGATGGGTCTTCCAGCTGCAAGAGGCAACTTGAGTTGGACTTGGTTGAGCAGCCTCTTCTTGCACTTCCTCAGGATGCTCTGACTCATCCTGAGGTGTGGAGTTGGATGCATTGGATTTCTTTTTCTTCTTAGAGTCTTTTTTCATGGCCATCCTTTTCCTCCTCTTTGATGACTTTAACTGAGAAGACTGGCTTTCAGCACCAGGTTGTTCTGTTGTGTCTTTCTCAGTTGGGTCCTCTTACCTCACATGTTCAAAAAGAGAGGGATCAGGACCCTGCTATGGATTAGAAGATGAAGTTGGCTATGATTCAGCTCTAGGTTTAGGTTATGTTGTCTCTTGTGGTTCAACCTTGACCTCAACTTCAGGAGGAGCTTGACTTGGTGGAGAATGCAAGTCCACAAGCTCTACTCTTTTAATCTTCTTCTTGATCACTCTAATGTTCTCATACATAGTGGATAGAGACATTGGACCAAGACTCCTTCCAGAGAACCCTTACAGCTTCAAGAAGCTCATCATTTTGGTTCTTTTGGATGATGGCTCTTGACTTTGCAGTTTCTCCCCTCATCTTTCTCTTAGTAGCCTTTTGTTCTTTTATAACTTACTACTCAAGCTGCTTAAGATACTTGAATTCAACATACTCATATGATAAGGGAAGAAGTGCAGATGCCTGATATAGGCCTGTGACACTTAGGTAACTAATCATGTTTTGTCTATCTACTTCCTTGTCTACCTGAGGTTGTTCAGTTGCCACAGCCTCTGTCTTAGGGCTTTCTTGAACTGGGGAGAGGGTAGGAGCATGCTTATAGAGCCTTTTTTGCCTCCTTTCTTCTTTGATCTTAAGGAGCAATTCTGCATCCTCTACCTCCTTCCTCTTCTTTAACATCTCTGTGTCTACCAGTTCATTAAGTTCCTCTAAAGGAAGAGAGATGAGTTCATCTATGTTGTAGTTCCTAGTCCCCAAGTAGTTTAATCTGGCTGCCTTCAACTCATCATCTTGAGTGTTTGGCCTGGGGGCAGCCCTGATTGTAGCTTCCATAATGCCTGGGGACCCATTTGAACTCTCTCCCCTTAGCTTCCTCTTCCTCTCTCTCTCCTCCTCAATCTCCTCAGGAGTCAGTTTTCTTTTCCCTTTATCACTCATAGGCCTTGGTGACTTAGGGTGTAGAGAGCTTTGGCCTTTATTGCTAGGTTCAGTAGTCAAGCTCTTGCCAGAGAGAGGTTGTGAAGCACCTTCACCAGCTGGTGCCTCACTAAAGATTGATGATATTGAAGCAGTTCCTGTAACAAGGTTCACAGGGTCTATCATTGGGCCTTCAGTCAAGGTTTCCCATTTGAAGCTAATCTTAGGGTCCACCTTAACATACAATTGACCAATGAGATTGCCTGTTAGCCTTTGTCTTCTTCTTTGCCTGAACTCTTCAACAATCCTGTCTTGAATCCTCTCAGCCAGTCTGTCGGCTTGCCTGATTTGACTAGGATTAGCAAGTGGCATGTGGACTAGAGGAAGACTGTCATAGTACTTCAGGGTCTAAAAATTGAAAACCTCTTACTACCCCTGAAGTCTATGCAAAATTAGAGCTCTCCTGTCAGCATCATACCTCCACCCAAGTATTTCATTCTCAGCATCATAGGGTGGGGTAGACATAGCCATTGCCTCAAACAAACTTTGAATGAGTGAGTCCACATCAATATGGACTTGAGGAGGTTGCTGAGTATGGACAATTGCAAGTGAGGTTGGTGAATCCTCAATGTCCATACTCTGTGAAGAACTCCCAGGTTCTGTGATAGCTTGGACTTTCTCCCCATTTTTGGTAGCATCACCCTCTTGCATAGGTGAGCTGGAGGTTAAGTCTATCATATCCACAGGTTCTTGTGTTCCCGGTTGAGTCCTCCTTAAAGGTCTCCCAGCTAGTTTTTCCTTGAGATCAGAAATCTCAAGTTGCTAATCATGGACCCTCTTTTGTAGGGTAGTCACCTGAGATTCTAAATGACTAACCTTGAAGACTAAATAGGTGCAGGTTTGAGTCAGTTTTTGCACCTTTAGTGTTATATTCCCCTCATCTTCATCAGAAGAATCATAGAGGGATGGGAGAATAGGACCTAAGTCTTCTTCCTTATCACCAGCAATTTGTTCTTGACTGCTGGATTTCCCCTACACCATGACAAGTTCAGGTGAAGTGTCAATGGGCTTGGTTGCCATGGTTGAGGTCTTAATGATGTAGTCACTTGCTGAAGTGAGAGCCTCTTCCATATGGACCTCCTGAACTTGTTTAGGGAGATCCACCTCAGTAGTAGGTGGATGATGTGGGCTAGAAATGGGAAAAATAGGAGTACTCATCTCTCCTTGAGTAGGGGTGGAGAAGCGAGACTCATGGTACTTACTAAAGCCCATGTCTTCATCATCATAAAATTCTAGGTTGGGAATGGGTTAGTTTAGATCTAGAGGCTAGGGATGGTAACTGTCCCCTGAAGGTTGTTCACTAGAGTTTTGAGACTCTGAGGGAAGGATTAATGCTGTGGGGATTGTGAGCTCATCAGGCTGAGCATGAGGAACCTCAGCACTGATCCTTGGAGAGATGGGAGTGGTTTGCTCCTCAAGGGATGTCGAAGCTCTAGTGTCCACTTCTTCCAGCATCGGTGATGATATGGGGGCCTGTACATCTTGAGTAGCTTGTGCAGGGGTTTGTTTGGATTTTCTGGTGTAGGTGATGGTTATTTGAGGCTGTTTGGGTGGTTGAGAGGTAGAAGATGTGGGTTTAACACTAGCTGGTGCTGCTAGGTTGTCACCTTGAGCAATGTACTCTAACATTTTTAGGACAAGGGCTGTTTCTACCCCTGAGAAGCCAACAGTTGGCTTCCTTATAGTCTTAAGGATGTCGTGGTTCATCTGTCTCAATTTTAGAACATTACCTTTTCCCCTTAACTGTGAGCCCAGTTCATAGTTAAGAATATACTAGACATATCTAGGGAACATGTAGTATTCTAAGGAGTCTAAGTTAGCAAGTAAATTGGTATAGACAAATTATGAATACCTGAACTTAACCCCCTGAACCATCTTATGGACTATGTAGGAAATGTCCTCTAGAACTTGGTCCCATCTTCCATGCTTATTGGATAAACTGTGGATGACAACATGAAGGAGGTATTTCCATTGAGAGGACACCTTTCCTTTCCTAATGGTTCTGACTGAGTAGTCCCCTTCATAGCCCATCTGCCTGAAGGACTAGTTTACAACAAATTTTGGGAAAGACAAATCACCTTCTGCATCATCCAGCCTAAGATGTGTGTTGATGGAGGCTAGAGTGATGAAGATTGTCCTCCCCTGCACTGTGGCAAATAGTGCCTTCTCCCCATCCATGGTGACCTCTTGGAAGGTCCTCCAGAACTCCAATAGTTGATCCTCATAGAGTGGAGGATCTATGGTGAGGGAGGTGAAGTAGTTTGATAGAGTTAGGAAGCGGCAAACCTCTGAGAAACTAGGATCTTTCTCAGAGTTCAACAGAGCAACCTGATTATGTTGTCTGTGTAGATGCATGGAAAAATTGAGTTGGTTTCTATGATCAAGGTTGGCCATTTTGAGGTAGCTTTGTTATGAAGGAAGATAAGAACAATGGCGGTTGGTGGGTGAATTTAGGTTAGAGAATTCGCAGATGAAGAAGATAGTGAAAGAGGGGGAACCGTTGAGTGTATATATATGAAATGGATTTGAGACAAAGCTAATGTAAAAGGATAAACTTTGAAATCCGGATGTCGGTCTCACCTCTGAAAAAGGTGCCTAAAAAGGTAATTTTTTGGAAGTCTAAAATCTTCCGAAGGTATTTTGTCTTCAGAAGTTTTATAAAAACTTTTGAAGCCAATTTGACTTTAGAAGATATTCCTGAGTTTTGTGAAAATTTTGCTATGGAAAAAAATTACTTAGAGTAATTTTACTTTCAAGACATATTTGGTTTCAGAAGAAATAAAAAATTAAAAAGTTTTATTCACAATCGAATAAATCTTCTGAGTGTAAATTGCTTTCGAAAGAAAATTGTCCTTCAAAAGCATATAAGTACTTAGAAGCATACTTAATCTTTAGAAGATATATCAGAATTTCTTCCGAAGGTAAATGTCTTATAAGTAGTTATTTGATTTGAAAACATAATATTCTTTCAAAGACAACTTAATGTCTTCCAAGAGAAAATATGTTGAAAATTCTCAAAAATCTAAGGAATATAGACAACTTAATGTCTTCCAGAGTAAACTGGGCTTCTGAAGGTGATAATATAGACAACTTAGGACACACATATTTTAGAAATAGTCTTGAGCTAAGTTTAAGAAAATCTACTCAAAGTTAATCATCCCAATAGCTGATACAAGATATTTGAATCTCTGTTCATCAAAAGCTTTAGTGAACAAATCAGCATATTGTTCATTTGTGTTAACTTTGACTAGTTTGATTAAACCCTTTTCAAAATTATCTCTAATCAAATGATACCTGATGTTGATGTGTTTTTTCCTTGAGTGCTGCACTAGATTCTCTGTTATGGAGTTAGCACTATTGTTGTCTATGTGGATGGGAGTCTCTTTGAAATTGAATCCATAGTCCAACATCTGATTCTAAATCCAAAGCACTTGAGCACAACATCTTGTAGTAGCAATGTATTCAGTTTCAACAGTTGATGCAGAGACACAGGATTGTTTATTGCATTGCTATGAGACTATGCTTCCACCAAGGAATTGACACCTCACAGATGTAGACTTTGCAGTCATGTTGCAGCCACCATAGTCATTATTTGTATAGGATTACAGATTGAAGTCAGAATTCTTTGGATACCAAAGACCTAATTTTAGAGCACCTTTGAGATATTTGAGAATCCTCTTGACAGCAACCAGGTGTGACATCTTAGGGTTGGCTTGATATCTTGCACAAATACATGTGGCAAACATGATATCAGGCCTGCTAGCTGTGAGGTACATAAGAGACCCAATCATGGCCTTGTAAAGGTGTTCATCCACACACTCCTCCTCTAGATCAGGTCCACGGGAGTGGTTTCTAACTATGGGTGTCTTTACAACCTTACATTCTGTCATGTTGAATCTTGTAAGTATGTCTTGTACATACTTTGACTAACTTATGAAGATGCCATTATCAACTTGCTTCACTTGAATTCCTAGAAAGAAATTGAGCTCCCCCATGGCACTCATTTCAAATCTATTCTTCATCAGCCTCTCAAAGTCTTGGCAGAGCTTTAGATTAGTTGACCCTAAGATAATGTCATCTACATACACTTGAACCAGCATTAAGTAATTCACTATTCCTTTGATGAAGAGAGTTCCATCTATAGTACCCCTCTTATAGCCATGGTGATAGAGATATTGAGATAGTGTCTCATACCACTTCCTTGGAGCTTAGTACAACCCATAGAGAGCTTTATGAAGCTTGCAGACATAATCAGGATGATCTGGGTCTGTAAAGCCAGGTGGTTGTTTGACATACACCTGCTCATCAATCACCCCATATAAGAAAGCACACTTGACATCAAGTTGGTAGACCTTGAAATCCTTGGATGCAGCAAAAGCAAGGAATATCCTAACAGCTTCAAGTCTTGGCACAGGAATAGAAACATCTGTGTAGTCAATTCTCTTTTCTTGTGTGTATCCTTAAACAACTAGTCTGGCCTTGTTCTTGATGACAAGTCCTCTATCATCCTTCTTATTTATAAAAACCCACTTGGTTCCTATGGTAGTCTTCCCTTGAGGAAGAGGACATAGGTTCCAAACCTTTTGTCTTTTGAACTGAAGCAGCTCCTCTTGCATTGTTCAACCCAACTTCCATCATTCAAAGCCTCATCAATTTTCTTTGGCTCTATCTGGGACAAGAAGCAAGAGTATAGACAAACATTTTTGTCATAGGTTTTTCCTCTTGTTCTCACCCCTATGTCAACATTTCCAATTATATTTGTGGTGGGGTCTGACTTGTGGATCTTGAGTTGAGGGATCACAGCAAGTCGATTTGTCAAATCCATATTTGTAAAATTTAGACCTGGTAGTGGAGTGTCACTCACCACATCAGCACACTTATCAAGAGAAGCTTGATCCAATGAGTGTGTGACATCATTGATGTTGTCTTCTATGGAGTGGTTAACCGTATCAAGAAATTCTTGATGACTATCACCACCTCCATTGCCTCCTACATTTGAAGCTCCTTCATCTGAGTTTTGTGCTTCTGAGCTGGAATTTGTAGGCACCTCAGATGTATCAGCTGAATTTGTCATGGTTGTGCTGATAGGATCTCCACCTGCAGGGTTAGTTACCATTGGACCTGAAGTAGTATTCTTGCTTGGTCTTCTTAACTCAAATCTTGGATCAGGATCTCCTGTTGATAAGTTACCTATAGATCCTAAAACACTCTCACAAGATTTGTTAAAACAATTAGTAACTAAATCTAGATCAAATAAACAATCAGGACTAGAACCTTTCACACTAGGAGTGTGCTCATTGAAGGTCATATTGGCTGACTCCTCAACTAATCTAGTTTTGAAATTGTATACTCTATAAGCCTTAGCTTGGGAAGAGTATCCAATTAAGTGTCCATCATCTGATTTCTCAGCAAATTTGGCTACTTGATCTTTGGTATTCAAGATGGTGCAGGGACATCTACATGATCTGAGGAAACCAATGAAAGTTCTCCTTTTGTGCCATAGTTCATAAGGAGTCTTACCATGAGTCTTAACTACTAAAACTCTATTTTGCACATAGAAAGCAATGTTGTCTGCCTCTGCCCAGAAGGTAATAGGCAGTTTAGAGTTAGAATGGTTCTTGCAGCATCAATAAGTGTCCTGTTTCTCCTCTCAGCAACACCATTTTGCTGAGGAGTCCTGGGAGCACTATATTATCTTGTAATACCCTTTTCATTACAAAATGTGTCAAGGATTTGGTTCTTAAATTTTGTTTCTTGATCACATCTTCTGATCTTGACCTTGTGATCACATTGATTCTCAATTTTCAGAATGAAGTTCTTCAAGACCTCAGGAGTCTCATCCTTAGTTCTAAGGAAGAAGACCCAAGTGAATCTTATGAAATCATCTATGATCACTAAATAATATGAGGTCCTTCCTAGACTCATTACACTGGTGGGGCCAAAAAGATACATATGTAACAAGTGTAAGGGAGTAGTGATGGAGTTTCTTTCCTTTGGCTTGTGAGACACCTTGTGTTGCTTCCCTTTTAGGCATGCCATACAATGGTCATTACTTGTAAACACTTTTTTTTGGCATTCCAGTTATGAAATCAGTCCTAGTTAATTTATTTATGTTTTTAAAGTTTACATGGCACATTCTTTTATGCTAGAGGAAAGACTCATCACTCTTTGCTTTAGATAGAAAACAAGAAACTTCTCCTGAAGGGGATGTTTCCTACAAATCCATCATGTACATGTTTTTTTCCTGGGGGCTCTAAGCAGAATATACTCTTGAAGAATGACCACCCCGGGCTTGAGAACGATGCACTCATGCTCAGTGAAGAGCATTTTGTGTCTCTGATCACAAAATTGGGATACACTCAGTAGATTGTACCCAAGCTCCTTGAAAAAATTACCTTTTCAGTGCTGAGCTTACCATTTATGACCCTGCCCCTTTCAGGAAAAGTAACCACCAGCATCTCCTGCAAAAGCAACTAGCCCTCCATTAATTTTCTCAAAGTTTTGGAGCAAAGAGCCATTGCCTGTCATGTGCCTGGAACAGCCGCTATTAATGATCCATACATTCCTCTTGGTTTTTAGCTGTTCCTGCACAAAAGGAGATGGTTAGTTAAATTTGGAAACCCAAGCCTTATTGGTCTTGGGCTTGTCAAAATGAGTTGAAGACAATGCAACAGTAATTGATCCTATGTTCAAGCTTTGAGGATCATCAGCTATTGTTGATGAAAAACTTTCAGTCACATGGTCTTCCTTTATCTTTCACACCATCTTTGGAAGATTAGACTTGTCCTTTAACACTTTGGAAGTTTTGACAACTTCAGAAGTTTTGGAGACTAGACCTTTGGAAGATATTGCTTTCACTACAGCAAGCTTCAGTACTTTGGAAGCATTCCTTTCTTTCGAGACCAAATTTTCTTCCGAAGGCAAGTTTTCACTTGTCTTCTTCTTCATTTTGGAGCTTTCGAAAGGAAAAGACTTTCCTTTCGAAGTTATCTTCTTCCTCTTCTTCTGCTCATAAGTTTTTTTTGATGATGTGGACAGTACTTTTAGGATTGTAGAGGCAATCCTTAGCAAGATGAGAAGTACAACCACACATGATGCAGTCCATAGGCTTTCTTCTGAGAGTCTTCTTTTGAGAGGAAGGTTGAGCTTGATCACTTTCCACCTTGACCTTCATCTTCAAAGATGATGCAACAAGCATCTTAGGGTAAGGCTTGCTTTTGGAACTAGATGGGTCAGGCTGTGTAGCAATGATACACAACTGATCAGCCTTTTTCTCTTCACTGGGATGAGTTGGACATGAACTAGAACTCCTAGTACTAGAGTTCATAGTTGAGTCTTCAACCTTCACCACTTCAAATCCTGCATAGATAAACACTTGTTTCTGCATGGAGTTGAAGGTGGCATTGATCTCTTGAGCCTTCTTTGATCTTCTCTTGGTTGCTCTGATCAAGTTCTTCCTCTTGGACTTGGTCACCCCAGATTTTTTTCTCTCCTCCGGAGAATAGTGACCCTTTTTAAGATGATCTTCTTTATTCCTCTCAGAATCATCCTTCACTATCTCCTCTTCATCCTCTTCATCAATGGGGTCTTTGAGTGGAAGCTCATCTTGAAAAGTTCCACACCTTGGAGATCTTATAAACAATAGAGTGTGTGGAGGAGCTATCTTAGTAGATCCCAGTCCCTGCTTATTCTGATAACAAACTTTTGCATGTAAGGATGAGGATATCATGTTCTTGAAGGCCTCTTCTTCAAGAACATACTTTTCTACCCTGGCTTTGCTGATCACAAGCTCAGTCTGGCATTCAGTTAACTTAGTGATGAGATCTTTTATGTTAGTCCTGTAGTTAGTGTGTTCATGTTTAAGAGTTGAAATGGTTTTCTTTAGATCTTCTATCTTAAGTTTATAATCATTTCAGCTCTTTTAAAATCAACTTTTAAGATGTTTAAGGACTCAAGATCAGATCTCATCTCTAAGTTATAGTAACTATATCTGTTAACTTTAGCAATACATTCAGGTGTACAAAGATGTTCCAATACCTTGTCTTCTTCATGAGCTGCCATCAGTGCATGGTTTGGAGATGCATCTTCAACCTGAAAGCTCCAGTCAAAGCCTTCTTCTTCAATAGCAACTGTAGCTTACTGCTTGGGCTTCTCATTCTGGAGAGCTCCATCGGTGTAGTTTGGTCTAGTTTGTGCTTGGCCACCATTTGTTCTTGGTGCCTTGCACTCTATAGCAAAGTGTCCTATTTGGTTACAGTTGTACACTTCACTTTGCTTTTGTCCAGCCCAAACTTTTCACTAGTTGTATTGCTAGGAAACTTCCTCCTTGTCCTCTTGTAGAACTTCTTGGCTCTGTGAGTGAGAAGAGCCATCTGCTGGACTATCTCCATGTACTCTAGATCATCTGGATGGATACATTCTAAGTCTTCAAGGGTGAAGAGAAAGTGGCCACTGCTTTCATAAGCAGACACAAAGCCTTGTGATGAGCTTGTCTCTTGGAATGGGCTTCCTTGGATGTAGCTCTCCGTTGGTGTCTCTGGGAAGGTGATGAAAGGACCCTTTTGTGAGTTGTCAGGGTAGTAGATGAGATGATGCTGTGGTTCTCTGCAATCCCTTTCAACCACATGAAGGAGTTACCAGATGGATTTTTCATGTTCATCTCCATTTGGTAGCTACTGAGGATACCATACAACTCAGTAAGAGTGAGGATCTTAAGGTGTAAGGCCCCGTTCCCGGAGACCTCACAGTTGGTCAATCATAACATAATATATATAAAACAACTTACATTTCATAAAACAACACAGCAGAAATAATACCAAATACCATTCATTTCATTAATATTTACTGTTGCTAAGCAATACATCATTGTTTCTTAAGTTACAAAATACCCTTTTAATTGCATTACAAAACAACAGTATCATTAAGCATGAATGGATGCCAGACTTGCCCTGACGAGTAGCTTCCCCCGCGTGGAATCCTCAGCAATAATTACCAGCCAACTGAAAATGCATAAAAGTCAGCTTTGATGAGTGAGTTCTAGTTTTAAAACATTTAAAACACCTTTATTTATATACGAAAATATCATTTTTCTTAAAATACTTCCTTTTCATAAAATTCATTACTTTCGTACGTGTTCACACGACATACATACAGCAAGATAATATTCCTCATTATATTTCATCGTTTATTTCGTACCTTCGTTATTATCTTTCACTTTCTGCCAGACCAATGTGCAATACCCTAAACATTGTGCACGAAGCGGGTATTGGGTCGGAGTCTATAAATAGACCCCTAACATTACGCACGAAGCCTGACCCAGTACCAGGGCGTGCCACAAGGGTTCCGTCAATCTCAAAGATTGACCCTGTGTGCATTCTTCGGGTTAGCTAAACCGCACACAGTTGAGCTAACGACAACATGGTCGTGCACCTCTATCCAATTTGCTTACAAGACGTTCATTCATTCGTTATGTTCCACTTTTCGTTATCATTATCTTTCACTTTTATTATGATAATACTTTGCATATACAAACATAAACACACCACGTAAAGCCACACAATAATACATAATATGGAACACAAGAACAGGCCATAAACAAGCATGGAATAAACAAATACACCCATTAAAACATTCCAGGGCAATTCCTTAAATTTCCTTTTTCCCAAAATTTCAGAATATTTTCTAAGTGTTCTAGGCGCATGAGCACTATGTAGGCGCATGAGCACTATGCGGGCGCACCAACACTTAGGCGCATGAGAAACTTAGGCGCATGAGAAATTCTAGACGCATGAAGACTATTTGGGCTCATGAACTACACTTAGTCATTTGGTCAGTAGGCGCATGAGGTACTATTTAGGCGCATGACTAAACACTTAGGTGTTCTAGGCAAATTTTCAGGCACGTGAGAACTATTGGGGCGCATGAGCTTCACTTAAGTTTTCTAAGTCAAAATTTCAGGCGCATGAGCCCTATTTGGGTGCATGACCAACAGTTATACATTTTTCAATCTTATTTTCAAACCCAATCTGCATTCTAACCTATTCTTAACATATATCTATCATTCTAAGCATCAACAACACATAATCAACCATAAACACAAACATAAACACACATATACATACGGGTAAACATAAAACAGTTATAAAACCTTTTAAACATGCATTTTCAGCCCCAAAAAGTTTGAAACACATAAAAACTAGGGTCTAGAACTCACCTATGCAGCCAACAAGTAAAACTCCTCCAAACTTGCGTGCACAAGAGTTCAAACACCTAAAAACACATCAAAATAAACAACCAAACACATAGAACACATAAAAATCGGTTTTAAGGATGAAAACTCAACAAAATTGAACCAAGAACACATAAAACACTTACCAATTTGCGAAAATCAGCCTCTTCTTCTTGAATAAACGAGAGAAAAATCTGCTCTCTTTCTTCTTTCTTGTTCTAATCGAAAAGCAGATGCAAAAAGGTGTTATTGGGGTGGCCATACTCAAAATATATTAAAATATTTGAGTTTGTACCTTTTACACTTTGGCCCCCTCCACTTTGGCTCATTTTCCTTTCTTTTAAGAAACTTTTCTTCTTCTTTTATTTTTAACAAAATTTTGGGTGTTACATAAGGTTCTCAGTCCTCTTAATGACCACACAATACTATGTCCATTGTCTGGGAAGAGAGGACATGAACTTCCTCACAATGTCCCTGTTTTCAAGAGTTACTCCAACATCTATTAGAGTGTCCATGTCACACCCTCAAAATCCACGTGCGGGGTTTTACCGCAAGGCGTGTGACATACCAGGATCTCAGTCATTAGTTACTCAGAACGACTCTATATGAACCAACATACCAAAATCAGAGTTTAGCTTTAAAACGATGCGGAAGCGTTTAATAAACTAGAAAAACCAAAGTAAAGTAACATAATGTAAAATGCGTACACGCGCCCAAAGTAGTACCAACAAAGACTTAAATGTCTAACAATCAAACCAAATACAAAATTTCAATCATGCTGACAACTACAATGATGCTGTCCCGTGCATGTGCTCCTAGGCAATGGTAACCTCAACCTGAGAATAGCATACTAAATGAGTCAACACAATGGTTGGTGAGTTCAAGAGTTTCAGTAAAACATAACTGTATCGGTATAAAATATAAGAGTACAATATAAGAGTGCACGAATTAGATAGCTAGTCTAAATTCTCAAGTAATAATCATAGTGATTTCACGATCGAAGCTGACTGTGTTTCGTTTGTTGCCTCCCATCACGACTTACCAGGTCGTGACAATGTTTACGTTAGGACAAAATTGCACCCGTTTGACCTCGAGTTCGCACAGGTGGGGCTCGTCAGACCCAGTAGTACTACCCAAGATTTCCCGCTAGTTACCATTATTAACGATCCGAAAGTGTGAGGACTTTCATGGTATTCAGCACTATATCATACTATTCACAACTCATATTAATAAAGTGTTTGTAAAACCAGTATGCTATCTCCCACAAAAGAGAGTATGAAAAAGAGTAGGGCATGAACTCACCTGGTGTGCACAAGAAAAAACTTAAGAGCTTAACTTGAAAGAGAGGACAGACAACCTTCAGAGGTTACCTAGAACACGCAAGTACATGAGTACGTGTACACAAAACCATTATGAAACCCTAAGTGCTCTATAAGCCAAAGAACTCAAGGTTTTGGAAAAACAAGACATATTGACCCAGTTAACCCGTTGGTGACATCATAGGTGAAATTACATTCAATCAAACATGACAGTTCATCATACAAGGTTATCATACAAGCTGTTCATGTATGCCACCTCATTAGCCACATGTACTATCTAGATCATCATACAACCAGATTTTCATACAAGTCATGCGAATCTCAAGTAATCATCATGCTCAACATAGTTATACCATTACTAGTGCATCATACACAGAATCAAATCATGCACAACATGCCATGTGAAGCCACTTATGACTTCACACCCTAAATCCTGCCAATCCTACTAAGTAGGGGCCTCAGATTCGCACGCGTGTATGATGATCATCATCATATTATTCAACAGAATCCATATCAACCAAAATGTTCAACCATGATCTATTACAACCCAAACAATAGTTCTATCATAACCTACATGATCCATCACCATGTGCACCCACAAAGAGACCAAATCTCCAATTAACCAACTAAGCATTCATACAACCCAAACAATACATTCCACCATATTAGAAATCATCCATGAATATGCTAACATGATCCTAATGTCACAAACAAGCTCAAATCATCATATCAAAGTTTTTGTACAAATAAAGTTTCCTTTTTGGGAAAGTGCATCCCAAAATCTATCCTTTCATGAATTACAACACATAATCATCAATAACATACCCTATCTAGCTCATAGAGATCATAAGCATTCATCAAACACTTGCAAACCATCCAACCAAAACTCATCATACATAAAAGTTTCCACTTTTAGCAATGTGTGAACTACATTATAAATTCTTGGATTCCTAGCACAATCATCATCATTCTAACATCCATATAAGATCATAAACACCCTAGTAACATCAATTCATCATCAAATCACCATATTCATTCAATTAAAGTTACTATTAATAGTAAGCTATGAACTACGCATCAAAACTACGAATTTCTTGCATAATCCACGTAAACTATTATCAATACAATCTAACTAACATCATACAATCATTAAATCATTAAAAATTCAACATCTAGCACCCATACAAACTAGGGTTTCGGCCAACACCCAAAAACCATGAGAAACCACAAAAATCTAACCTTTAATTGCGTAATGGGCAAGAATTAAAGCTTTTAACGTGTTGTATTGCTTGTATTCGATCAAAATCGATGCTTTCTTGTGGTTGTAGGTTCGAAATGGCAAAGGGGAGGGGGAGGAGAGAGAGATCGTGGCCGAATGAGGTGGGGAGGGGGATTAGGGTTTTGTTTTTGGTAATGTTGTGCTTAAAAACATTACATTTTAACCCTTATTGTTTATATTTTATAAAAAGTAATCTTTTAAACACTTTTAGATAGTTTTAACTAAAAAATAAGAGCATAATAAACCTAACAATCATAATCATGCATAATTCTTCATTAGTCACAAAATACACAAAATAAATATAACACGTTGCCACGTTACAAGGTAAAATTCACTAATAATATTTAAATCGCGTAAGCACATAAGCACAACTTAATAATCATATTATTAGTTAAATTATTATTTGTTTATCATTATTAATTATTATTAAGTCACCAACGTTCAACGACAACTAGTGTGTGCTCATGACACGTGTATGTAAGACCTAACGGAACTAACGAGGTTTGGTAACGGTAAATTACCAGATGTCACAGTCCACAATCTCAACATACCTGAAGTATTGTTGAGTTATGGTTTCACCTGTCTTGAAGGTGAAATTTTCAAATTGCTGCTTCAAGAGTTCCTTCTTGTTCTCTTTTGCTTCAATGGACCCATCATACATGAGCTTCAGTGCATCCCATAGTTGCTTAGCAGTCTTGCCTTCTTGAAGCCTCTGTAGATAGAAATTGGAAGAGCAGTTTAGAGGGCGATCATGGCTTTCTGATCGACATCTATCTTCTTCCAGTCTTCTTCAGAGTAGTCAGCCACTTCCTTTGGTATCATGCCACCACCAGCAGCAGCTGAAGAGGTGGATGGTACATGAGGTCCAGAGACAACAGATCTCCACATCCTTGAGTCTTAAGAATTGTTGAAGCCTTCCATTCTTTGACACCAAGTATCAAAATCATCAGGAGTGATCAATGGAGACTTTTTCATAGTACCGGTTTCCATATCAGCCTTTATGATAGCTGCCATTTGAGTTGTTATGTGTTTTTTGAAACTAAAGGGATTTAAGATGGTGAGATCTACAATCAAGAGACTAAAATGCTCTGATACCAATTGCAGGACCGGTTAAGGGATGGTCAATACAATCGGTCTCATAATAAGGAGGGTGTTAGAATACTTAACAGATCAAATAGGGAACCGGATTTATTTGATGATACTAAGAACACAAGTAAGTAATGAGACAGAACTAAGAACAAGAACAAGATAAGTATGGTTTTCAAGAATGTTGTATATTGCTCTCAAGTTATATTACAAGTGTGACAAAGCATAAAGATAAATACAAGAACCTGAGATACTTTATACTATATCCTACAGCCGGTCATACTTTGAAGGCCAGCTGGAAACACTAATCTAGACAATAAGATCAATGTAAAGTCAAAAGGCAGATTGCCTTTTGACTAGTGACTATAACATGCCATAGCTCACATCCTAATATATTACAAAAGGATACAAGGTACAAAGTAAAAAGTTACAGACCCCAAACCATAATCTACTGTTAACAAAGCATGGACCTTTTCATCAACTTATACAAGTTGGTGAGTCTTCAGAGTTGCAATGGAAAGTTGGTCAGCTTTATGCAAAAGTTGATCAGAGAAACTATGTCTTCTCTATCTTTGGAAGAAATCGGTCTTCACTTCTTTGGCTTCGGAAGACTTTTTCTTTGAAGCTTCGGAAGACTTCATCTTTGGCTTCGGAAGATTTGGTCTTTGACTTCAGAAGATTTTATACTTAGAATATTTTCTTTGAAATGTGTAAAACTTTCGAAGTAACTTCTACTCTGCATATCATGCATGCAAGCCGGAAGCTTTTTGGTTGCTTTGGTTGCATCAACCTTTCAAGTATAACCTTACTGCTTGCAAACACCTCAGATGGAACGCTCAAACGTGGTTTTGAGAATGAGATTGTGTAAATTTGTCTAAATTCGAATTTCTATTTATAGGCGACATTGGTCATCTTTACAGACCTTAAGGAATAGAGGGTAATGGACCTTAGTCACCTCTAATGGTGAGTCATCGACATGTGTCAGCATCTGCGGATGTTTCTTGAACTGCACAATATTACGGACCATAAAGGCTAATATAACAAGATGTAATTAGGTCCTTGTCATTATACTTGAATTTCGTATGAATCTAGTTTCTTACCATAAGTTTTATTAAGATGTTCAAGTAATTATGTTATTTTTGGGAGCTTAACACTTGTTATCATATGGATGTAGATGAAGCTGGATTCACATTGATATTATACACTGATTTGTTTATGATGACTGTGTGAAATTTATAGCAATATCATGTTTATTATTCAATGTGTATACTTGTTCGTTTGATTAAATATTTCATCTTGTGAATAAGCTAAAGAAGTGCTTAATATTTTTTATTTTAAATGACTTTAGATGCTTAGCATGTGTCACTCGTATAAACTTTCTAGAGAGTTTGTGGCAATGGGTACCTTGACTATAGTCTAATCCATATTTATCATATTTGCATGATTTTATTCCATTGTATGTTGTCATTGTGTAACCACGTGGATTCGAAATCTGAGGGGTATTTACCTTGATGGCTTGATATATCATCTTAGTTACTTATTTGCTTCGTTTGTTTTACTTGCATATTACCTTAGTTAAATCACCAACAAAATGATATTACTAGCTATACAATTATAAAAGTTCGTTATCAGAATTCGTAGGATTTGTTTGCCATCAAAATGATACCCTGTTCCTACCACAAGCTATATTACTATAACTGAGATACACTTACACAATACATATTATGTGTAATTTATCCCCGAAATAAAAACCATCATTGAAGACTTAATTTATGAGAAAATCTTGCAAAAGTCTCGACACGTTTACACACATCACTATATGAAAGTTGAAAAGAGTAAAAAACATGCAAAACACATACACAAACAACCAGTTAGAGCTTTTTCCAGACTAAAAATAACCAGACCCATGTTACTGTGACATGTATTTGATGCACCAACTTGCAAATTGTTCTGGATTTGGCAAAATCAGATCTGGAAAAGCCCATGCTAGAAAGAGGAGACTGAAAACACAAAAGAATAGTGTCAAGAAATTTACATATTTTGCACACAAACAAGACAGAAGCTCGAACCGAATGGAACCAAGCCCAAACATCCATAGAACCTGATCTCCTTCGATATCCAAACACCAACATGACATGATGATGATCCGACTCAGATCATACTGTACCCACCATCATCACTATTCATTCCAATGAAACACAGCATGGCCATAACAAACACAAATAGAGACGAAAGCTCCATTGCAAATGCACCCCATGTAATCACACCAGCATGCTTCAAGATTATAGGAATTGCTATGCTGCCCACCGCTGAAGCTCCTGTCAGGAACTTGGTTGCATTCACCCAACTGTTATACACACTAGAAGTTAAAAGCGGGAAAACAGACGGGTTGATTAATAGGTCAAAATGGGTCCTGGTTATTTTTTTAGTGGTTCAAATCAGGTCTGCTTACATTGGGCCAACCCACCAACACTATTTAGTCAATCTTCTTGAATTTTGTAAATAGTCAATGTGCTACACACTATTACCAAAACTATATAATTTGAAACAAAAGATGGTTTCTTATAAACAAAATTGATCTGAACACTGCAAGCATTTGAGTGCAAGTTAAACAACTACTGATAAATTGAATTCTATTCTCACGTTTAATTTTTGGCTAATTTTTTGCAGTAAACCATTTTAACATCTTCAAGGCCTAACATCTAGTTTCGAATGGTTAAAATAGGCATGGTATTTGGAAAAGAACATACCCGCTTTCGGATTCTGTGACGTATATAGATGTATCCGCACCAGCAAATAATATCAATGGCATAGGGAGAATCAAATACATCAGTGCTGCATCAAAACAATATGACGTCATCAGTAACAAAAATATATTATATGGTGTATAAGTTTATGAAACTGGATATGACTTTGATAAGTAATCAAAATCCTATTTGGATTTTACTTCCAAGTGAGTTTGAAATTCAAAAAAGTTGAAATTCATATGCAAACACGGTAAATATTTCCTACCTGTTAACATCGGCCACCAATTATTGTACAAAACACATGCCTGCCACCATGAAAGGGAACAGGTAAACGATAGCCAATTCTTCAAATAAATGGCCAAGAAAGTAACAACTTTTAACATCTACGCAGGTAATGAGTGGTTGTATCTTACTAGTATTTGCAATACAATCCCTCCTGATACCAAAATAGCCAAAAGAGCAAGTTTCCCAGAATACAAACAGGTTATCAGATAACCCGGTAAGTCAGCCATCCTTGACTGGTCTCAACTCATCAAGATTTACACTGCAAATGAGCATAAAAGTATGTTAACGGAACCAAACAACTAAAAAGAGCTGCATGGGAAAATGATTATGGATAATTTTATATAACCCCCTCAAAACATGGGTTAATATATCTTATTTACCCACAAAAAATATAATATCAAATAAATCTATTTTCAAACTTAACATTAATAGTTTAATACCCGGCCCTTAAAACTTGCACTATGATATGAGAATTTGGAGGGTAAGGGGAAAGAAAATGGTACAATTGTCAAATTATAAATTGTATCAAGTGAAAAGGGTAATTATAAAGTTAAATTAAATGCTCCAAATATATTATTGAAGAAACATATGCAAGAGGATAGAAATTTGATAAAAATATAGACACCAAAAGAAGTGAGAATATTGGTCATAAGAGATTTCAATAAACTTTGAAGAAAAATTATCATGTAATTTAAAGGTACCCAAAGTCTGTCCATGAAGTAACGAATTCCATCCGCCTTTACTTCTAATTGTTTTTCCATTACCCTTAACGATTCAGACCCAATGTTTTCTACTGTCAAAGCTTCTGTCTGAGCCTCTCAGATTTGTTCCGGTAACTGTGTAATATCCCACATCGGTTGGGAAGGGGAAAGAAGGCTTCCTTATAAGGGGCTTGATACCTTTCCCATTGTGACGCGTTTTGCCTGGGCGATGGTGGTACGTCCCGGTCCAGGTGAAGACAAAACCGTGAGGCGATGGTGGTTCGTCCCGGCCAAAGCGGACTATATCATGGTACGGTTACGCTGGGCTGTTACAAACTGTGTGCTAATGGTAAGTTACAAAGCTCGCACACATCGAGGCTTAGCAGTTTCTTTCCTACTCAGCACGTCAGCGACTATATTTGCTTTCCCCGGATGGTATCTGATGGCACAATCATAGTCGTTCAGTAGCTCTACCTAACGTCTTTGCCTCATGTTCAATTCCATTTGCTCAAAGATATGCTGAAGACTCCTGTGATCGGTGTAAATAGTGCATTTGGTACCGTGCAAGTAGTGTCTCCAGATCTTTAAGGCAAAAACTACCGCACCCAGCTCCAAGTCATGGGTGGTATAGTTCTTCTCATGAACCTTTAGTTGTATAGAGGCGTAAGCTATCACCTTATCTCACTGCATCAATACACACCCAAGTCCTTGAATGGAAGCGTCACAATAGACTGCGAAATCGTCACTTCCTTCCGGTAACGCTATTATCGGTGCGCTACACAGTTTCTGTTTCAACAACTGGAAAGCAGATTCCTGACTCTCGCCCCATTTATACATCATTCCCTTGTGAGTCAAAGCTGTGAGGGGTTGAGCAATCTTAGAAAATCCTTCGATGAACCGTCGATAGTATCCTGCCAGTCCAAGAAACTGTCGTATCTCACTTGGCGTCTTAGGAACCGACCAATTCTTTATCGCTTCAATTTTTGCCGGATCAACATGTATTCCTTTCTCGTTAACAATATGACCCAAGAATTGCACTTCACGTATCCAGAAATCACACTTAGAAAATTTGGCGTACAATTGTTCTTTTAATTCCAAGATTAACCGTAAGTGCTCTCCATGTTCTTCCTCAGTCCTTGAGTAGATCAATATGTCATCGATAAAGACAATAACAAACTGATCAAGATAGGGTTTGCACACATGATTCATGAGGTCCATGAATACCGCTGGTGCATTCGTCAACCCGAATGGCAAGACCAAGAACTCGTAATGACCGTAACGTGTACGAAAGGCAGTCTTCGAGATGTCATCCTCTCGAACTCTCAGCTGATGATACCCAGACCTCAGGTCAATCTTAGAATAATAGCTTGATCCTTGCAGTTGATCAAACAAATCATCTATACGAGGTAAGGGATATCTATTCTTGATCGTAACCTTGTTCAGTTCCCTATAGTCAATGCACATTCGAAATGTGCCGTCCTTCTTCTTGACAAATAGAACTGGCGCTCCCCAGGGCGACTAGTTGGGTCGGATAAATCCTTTATCCAACAGTTCTTGGAGTTGAACAGATAATTTCTGCAGTTCGTTTGGAGCTAACCGGTAAGGTGCTCTCGCAATCGGGGCGGCTCCTGGAGTCAAATCAATTTGGAATTCGACTTGACGATGAGGTGGTAGTCCAGGTAGGTCCTCCGGAAACACATCGGAAAACTCACGAACCATAGGGATATCCTCTATCTTTTTTTCCTCTGTCTGTTTGTCTGTGACAAGTGCCAATATGGCTAGTCGACCTTTCCGTAACAACTTCTGTGCCTTCATGAATGAGATGATGCCATCACTGCATCACTCTTATCGCCTTGGACCGAGAGAATTTCTTCACCGTTAGGAATCTGGATAACCTTCTCATGACATATGACTTCTGCTTGCTTGTCGGAAAGCCAATCCATGCCGACTACTACATCGAAGCTCCCAAGTGTGATAGGCATGAGATCTATGTCGAAGGTATGACCAGCAAGTTCTATCTTGCAGCCTCTAAGGATATGCGTCACGTGAATCTGTTTAGCATCTGCTAACTCTACGGTGTACTTAGATTCTAATGTTGAAGGCATATCACTTAAAAGACTACTAAACTTAGTGGAAATAAATCTTCTATCAGCTCCAGTATCAAATAATACAGTAGCAAAACGACCATTAACCGAAAATTTACCAGTTACAGTTGTAGGGTCGTTTAGAGCCTCACCTGAGCCAATGACGAAGGCTCTTCCTTTGGCTCCATTGTTATTGCCCCCATTGTCGTTGCCATTTCCGATGTTGTTGTTGTTCCCGTTGTTGTTGTTGCCATTGTTGTTCCCGCCATTTCCATTCCTTCTAAGCTGTGGACAATTACGTCTGTAATGGCCTTCTTTTCTGCACTCAAAACAACCTTTTGGAGTTTCTTGAGATTGCTGAGGCTTCTTCATCAATTCACCACGGCAATCCTTCGCTGCGTGTCCAACTTTACCACAATGCTGGCATCGGAAATTATCATACCTGCCGGTGTGGTGGTAATTGCATCGGTTGCATTTGGGATTTTTTCCAACATAGCCTCCTTGTCCCTGTGGTACTGAAGATGACTGATTATAGTTACGATTGTTATCGAACTTTCTTTGTTGTTGGTGAGGTTGGTGCTTCTGAATGTACTGCAGCTGTTGTTGTTGCTGGTTGCTGGAGGATGAGCCTTTATCACCAGTATTCTCCCACTTACGTTTGTTATCGGGTATGCTAGCCACTGCGCCCCGCTTGGGTAATCTTCCCTGCTCTACTGCCTGGTGGGAAACAACCCTTCCCACATAGGTTTCAAAAGTTAAGAAACACTATATAGTCCAAGTCATATAAAGGTAGAATCAGTCCAACACGTCAGATCCGTCACTGTCCTCATCCATCTCTGCTGGTTCTTCTTCGGGGGCTTCCTCCGGTTCCTCTTCTGGGTCTTCCTCATCAGGGTCCGCCAAAGGTACATGGGCTTCAGCAATCTGAAGTACTGCTAGCTGTGCCTCTAGATCAGCAAACATATCATCGATCACTATGTTATGGTGATCCTCCACGTCCATGCGCCCAGTAAGTGCTACAACATTGCCGGCCAGGGTATGATGTCCACCAATGGCCATCGAGAGTCGCTCCTGAAGCGTCTCTACCTGGTAGCGCAACTGACGCATCTCAGATCGTAAGGCAGAGTTCTCATCAGTGAGTCCTCGGATACGCTGTCGCTCTGTGTCTAGAGTGGCTACCAAAGCTGCAAACGCCTGCTAGAGAGGGATGTCCAAGGTAGGAAGAGTAGGCAATGCAGAGGCTGTCGATGACCTAGTCCTAGATCGGGTAGGAGCTACAAGTGGTACACACTCTCTATAAGCCATACGAGGTATGTAGGTAGGGTAGAAATCCCAGTTCCGCGGAGGATCGAGCTCAGGCGGTATGAAAGGCTGATCCCAGTCTATCTCGCCAGGAGGATAAGGATGCCGGGGCAAGTTAAATCCCCTATCAGGTACCGGAGAAGTAGGAGGTGACTCAGATCACACCGGTCTCTTACCCAAATCAAGGGATGACGATGCCATGCTGCAAAGTACGTGTTGCATATGCCAATGAGTATACAATAAAGAATAAGTGACAAGTAACTAACAAACTGTGTGTTTATAGTCTAGTGTGTGTATGCAACCTAGTTCCCTATAACCAATGGCTCTGATACCAATCTGTCACACCCTCAAAATCCGCGTGCGGGGTTTTACCGCAAGGCGTGTGACATACCAGGATCTCAGTCATTAGTTACTCAGAACGACTCTATATGAACCAACATACCAAAATCAGAGTTTAGCTTTAAAACGATATGAAAGCGTTTAATAAACCAGAAAAACCAAAGTAAAGTAACATAATGTAAAATGCGCAAACACACGCGCCCAAAGTAGTACCAACAAAGACTTAAATGTTTAACAATCAAAGCAAATACAAAATTTCAATCATGCTGATAACTATAATGATGCTGACCAGTGCACGTGCTCCTAGGCAATGGTAACCTCAATCTGAGAATAGCATACTAAAAGAGTCAACACAATGGTTTGTGAGTTCAAGAGTTTCAGTAAAACATAACTGTATCAGTATAAAATATAAGAGTACAATATAAGAGTGCATGAATTAGATAGCTAGTCTAAATTCTCAAGTAATAATCATAGTGATTTCGTGATCGAAGCTGACTGTGTTTCGTTTGTTGCCTCCCATCACGACTTACCAGGTCGTGACAATGTTTACGTTAGGACAAAATTGCACCCGTTTGACCTCGAGTAGCACAGGTGGGGCTCGTCAGACCCAGTAGTACTACCTAAGATTTCCCGCTAGTTACCATTATTAACGATCCGAAAGTGTAAGGACTTTCATGGTATTCAGCACTATACCATACTATACACAACTCATATTAATAAAGCGTTTGTAAAACCAGTATGCTATCTCCCCCAAAAGAGAGTATGAAAAAGAGTGGGGCATGAACTCACTTGGTGTGCACAAGAAAGAACTTAAGAGCTTAACTTGAAAGAGAGGACAGACAACCTTCAGAGGTTACCTAGAACATGCAAGTACATGAGTACGTGTACACAAAACCATTATGAAACCCTAAGTGCTCTATAAGCCAAAGAACTCAAGGTTTTGGAAAAACAAGACACATTGACCCAGTTGACCCGTTTGACCCGTTGGTGACATCATAGGTGAAATTACATTCAATCAAACATGACAGTTCATCATACAAGGTTATCATACAAGCTGTTCATGTATGCCATCTCATTAGCCACATGTACTATCTAGATCATCATACAACCATATTTTCATACAAGTCATGCGAATCTCAAGTAATCATCATGCTCAACATAGTTATACCATCACTAGTGCATCATACACAGAATCAAATCATGCACAACATGTCATGTGAAGCCACTCACGACTTCACACCCTAAATCCTGCCAATCCTACTAAGTAGGGGCCTTAGATTCGCACACGTGTATGAAGATCTTCATTATATTATTCAACAGAATCCATATCAACCAAAATGTTCAACCATGATCTATTACAACCCAAACAATAGTTCTATCATAACCTACATGATCCATCACCATGTGCACCCACAAAGAGACCAAATCTCCAATTAACCAACTAAGCATTCATACAACCCAAACAATACATTCCACCACATTAGAAATCATCCATGAACATGCTAACATGATCCTAATGTCACAAACATGCTCAAATCATCATATCCAAGATTTTATACAAATAAAGTTTCCCTTTTGGAAAAGTGCATCCCAAAATCTATCCTTTCATGAATTACAACACATAATCATCAATAACATACCCTATCTAGCTCATAGAGATCATAATCATTCATCAAACACTTGCAAACCATTCAACCATAACTCTTCATACATAAAAGTTTCCACTTTTGGCAATGTATGAACTACATTATCAATTCTTGGATTCCTAGCACAATCATCATCATTCTAACATCCATATAAGATCATAAACACCCTAGTAACATCAATTCATCATCAAATCACCATATTCATGCAATTAAAGTTAATATTAATAGTAAGCTATGAACTACACATCAAAACTACGAATTTCTTGCATAATCCACGTAAACTATTAATACAATCTAACTAACATCATACAATCATTAAATCATTAAAAATTCGACATCTAGCACCCATACAAACTAGGGTTTCGGCCAACACCCAAAAACCATGAGAAACCACAAAAATCTAACCTTTAATTGCGTAATGGGCAAGAATTAAAGCTTTTAACGTGTTGTATTGCTTGTATTCGATCAAAATCGATGCTTTCTTGTGGTTGTAGGTTCGAAATGGCAAAGGGGAGGGGGAGGAGAGAGAGATCGTGGCCGAATGAGGTGGGGAGGGGGATTAGGGTTTTGTTTTTGGTAATGTTGTGCTTAGAAACATTACATTTTAACCCTTATTGTTTATATTTTATAAAAAGTAATCTTTTAAACACTTTTAGATAGTTTTAACTACAAAATAAGAGCATAATAAACCTAACAATCATAATCAGGCATAATTCTTCATTAGTCACAAAATACACAAAATAAATATAACACGTTGCCACGTTACAAGGTAAAATTCACTAATAATATTTAAATTGCGTAAGCACATAAGCACAACTTAATAATCATATTATTAGTTAAATTATTATTTGTTTATCATTATTAATTATTATTAAGTCACCAACGTTCAACGACAACTAGTGTGTGCTCATGACACGTGTATGTAAGACCTAACGGAACTAACGAGGTTTGGTAACGGTAAATTACCAGATGTCACAGTCCACAATCTCAACATACCTGAAGTATTGTTGAGTTATGGTTTCACCTGTCTTGAAGGTGAAATTTTCAAATTGCTGCTTCAAGAGTTCCTTCTTGTTCTCTTTTGCTTCAATGGACCCATCATACATGAGCTTCAGTGCATCCCATAGTTGCTTAGCAGTCTTGCCTTCTTGAAGCCTCTGTAGATAGAAATTGGAAGAGCAGTTTAGAGGGCGATCATGGCTTTCTGATCTACATCTATCTTCTTCCAGTCTTCTTCAGAGTAGTCAGCCACTTCCTTTGGTATCATGCCACCACCAGCAGCAGCTGAAGAGGTGGATGGTACATGAGGTCCAGAGACAACAGATCTCCACATCCTTGAGTCTTAAGAATTGTTGAAGCCTTCCATTCTTTGACACCAAGTATCAAAATCATCAGGAGTGATCAATGGAGACTTTGTCATAGTACCGGTTTCCATATCAGCCTTTATGATAGCTGCCATTTGAGTTGTTATGTGTTTTGTGAAACTAAAGGGATTTAAGATGGTGAGATCTACAATCAAGAGATTAAAATGCTCTGATACCAATTGCAGGACCGGTTAAGGGATGGTCAATACAATCGGTCTCACAATAAGGAGGGTGTTAGAACACTTAACAGATCAAATAGGGAACCAGATTTATTTGATGATACTAAGAACACAAGTAAGTAATGAGACAGAACTAAGAACAAGAACAAGATAAGTATGGTTTTCAAGAATGTTGTATATTGCTCTCAATTTATATTACAAGTGTGACAAAGCAT
Source organism: Flaveria sonorensis (assembly GCA_025506505.1). Taxonomy (NCBI): domain Eukaryota; kingdom Viridiplantae; phylum Streptophyta; class Magnoliopsida; order Asterales; family Asteraceae; genus Flaveria; species Flaveria sonorensis. Next base: position 29,238,887 of record CM046431.1, on the reverse strand, counting down.
AAAGATAAATACAAGAACCTGAGATACTTTATACTATATCCTACAGCCGGTCATACTTTGAAGGCCAGCTGGAAACACTAATCTAGACAATAAGATCAATGTAAAGTCAAAAGGCATATTGCCTTTTGACTAGTGACTATAACATGCCATAGCTCACATCTTAATATATTACAAAAAGAATACAAGGTACAAAGTAAAAAGTTACAGACCCCAAACCATAATCTACTGTTGACAAAGCATGGACCTTTTCATCAACTTATACAAGTTGGTGAGTCTTCAGAGTTGCAGCGGAAAGTTGGTCAGCTTTATGCAAAAGTTGATCAGAGAAAGTATGTCTTCTCTATCTTTGGAAGAAATCGGTCTTCACTTCTTTGGCTTCGGAAGACTTTTTCTTTGAAGCTTCGGAAGACTTCATCTTTGGCTTCGGAAGATTTGGTCTTTGACTTCAGAAGATTTTATACTTAGAATATTTTCTCTGAAATGTGTAAAACTTTCGAAGTAACTTCTACTCTGCATATCATGCATGCAAGCCGGAAGCTTTTTGGTTGCTTTGGTTGCATCAACCTTTCAATTATAACCTTACTGCTTGCAAACACCTCAGATGGAACGTTCAAACGTGGTTTTGAGAATGAGATTGTGTAAATTTGTCTAAATTCGAATTTCTATTTATAGGCGACATTGGTCATCTTTACAGACCTTAAGGAATAGAGGGTAATGGACCTTAGTCACCTCTAATGGTGAGTCATCGACATGTGTCAGCATCTGCGGATGTTTCTTGAACTGCACAATATTACGGACCATAAAGGCTAATATAACAAGACGTAATTAGGTCCTTGTCATTATACTTGAATTTCGTATGAATCTAGTTTCTTACCATAAGTTTTATTAAGATGTTCAAGTAATTATGTTATTTTTGTGAGCTTAACACTTGTTATCATATGGATGTAGATGAAGCTGGATTCACATTGATATTATACACTGATTTGTTTATGATGACTGTGTGAAATTTATAGCAATATCATGTTTATTATTCAATGTGTATACTTGTTCGTTTGATTAAATATTTCATCTTGTGAATAAGCTAAAGAAGTGCTTAATATTTTTTTATTTTAAATGACTTTAGATGCTTAGCATGTGTCACTCGTATAAACTTTCTAGAGAGTTTATGGCAATGGGTACCTTGACTATAGTCTAATCCATATTTATCATATTTGCATGATTTTATTCCATTGTATGTTGTCATTGTGTAACCACGTGGATTCGAAATCTGAGGGGTATTTACCTTGATGGCTTGATATATCATCTTAGTTACTTATTTGCTTCGTTTGTTTTACTTGCATATTACCTTAGTTAAATCACCAACAAAATGATATTACTAGCTATACAATTATAAAAGTTCGTTATCAGAATTCGTAGGATTTGTTTGCCATCAAAATGATACCCTGTTCCTACCACAAGCTATATTACTATAACTGAGATACACTTACACAATACATATTATGTGTAATTTATCCCCGAAATAAAAACCATCATTGAAGACTTAATTTATGAGAAAATCTTGCAAAAGTCTCGACACGTTTACACACATCACTATATGAAAGTTGAAAAGAGTAAAAAACATGCAAAACACATACACAAACAACCAGTTAGAGCTTTTTCCAGACTAAAATAACCAGACCCATGTTACTGTGACATGTATTTGATGCACCAACTTGCAAATTGTTCTGGATTTGGCAAAATCAGATCTGGAAAAGCCCATGCTAGAAAGAGGAGACTGAAAACACAAAAGAATAGTGTCAAGAAATTTACATATTTTGCACACAAACAAGACAGAAGCTCGAACCGAATGGAACCAAGCCCAAACATCCATAGAACCTGATCTCCTTCGATATCCAAACACCAACATGACATGATGATGATCCGACTCAGATCATACTGTACCCACCATCATCACTATTCATTCCAATGAAACACAGCATGGCCATAACAAACACAAATAGAGACGAAAGCTCCATTGCAAATGCACCCCATGTAATCACACCAGCATGCTTCAAGATTATAGGAATTGCTATGCTGCCCACCGCTGAAGCTCCTGTCAGGAACTTGTTGCATTCACCCAACTGTTATACACACTAGAAGTTAAAAGCGGGAAAACAGACGGGTTGATTAATAGGTCAAAATGGGTCCTGGTTATTTTTTTAGTGGTTCAAATCAGGTCTGCTTACATTGGGCCAACCCACCAACACTATTTAGTCAATCTTCTTGAATTTTGTAAATAGTCAATGTGCTACACACTATTACCAAAACTATATAATTTGAAACAAAAGATGGTTTCTTATAAACAAAATTGATCTGAACACTGCAAGCATTTGAGTGCAAGTTAAACAACTACTGATAAATTGAATTCTATTCTCACGTTTAATTTTTGGCTAATTTTTTGCAGTAAACCATTTTAACATCTTCAAGGCCTAACATCTAGTTTCGAATGGTTAAAATAGGCATGGTATTTGGAAAAGAACATACCCACTTTCGGATTCTGTGACGTATATAGATGTATCCGCACCAGCAAATAATATCAATGGCATAGGGAGAATCAAATACATCAGTGCTGCATCAAAACAATATGACGTCATCAGTAACAAAAATATATTATATGGTGTATAAGTTTATGAAACTGGATATGACTTTGATAAGTAATCAAAATCCTATTTGGATTTTACTTCCAAGTGAGTTTGAAATTCAAAAAGTTGAAATTCATATGCAAACACGGTAAATATTTCCTACCTGTTAACATCGGCCACCAATTATTGTACAAAACACATGCCTGCCACCATGAAAGGGAACAGGTAAACGATAGCCAATTCTTCAAATAAATGGCCAAGAAAGTAACAACTTTTAACATCTACGCAGGTAATGAGTGGTTGTATCTTACTAGTATTTGCAATACAATCCCTCCTGATACCAAAATAGCCAAAAGAGCAAGTTTCCCAGAATACAAACAGGTTATCAGATAACCCGGTAAGTCAGCCATCCTTGACTGGTCTCAACTCATCAAGATTTACACTGCAAATGAGCATAAAAGTATGTTAACGGAACCAAACAACTAAAAAGAGCTGCATGGGAAAATGATTATGGATAATTTTATATAACCCCCTCAAACATGGGTTAATATATCTTATTTACCCACAAAAAATATAATATCAAATAAATCTATTTTCAAACTTAACATTAATAGTTTAATACCCGGCCCTTAAAACTTGCACTATGATATGAGAATTTGGAGGGTAAGGGGAAAGAAAATGGTACAATTGTCAAATTATAAATTGTATCAAGTGAAAAGGGTAATTATAAAGTTAAATTAAATGCTCCAAATATATTATTGAAGAAACATATGCAAGAGGATAGAAATTTGATAAAAATATAGACACCAAAAGAAGTGAGAATATTGGTCATAAGAGATTTCAATAAACTTTGAAGAAAAATTATCATGTAATTTCAAGTGAAATATCATATATGAGTTACTGGAACCTATATCTTGAATATTATTTGCTATATTAAATTAAATTAAGAAATACGGTTTCTATATTAAATAAAAGGTAAAATTTCTGGACTTTGTTATAGTTTGAATCTACTATTACTCTAGACTATATTGATTTTTTTTGTATTCCTAGTTTTATTACTTCTATCAAAAGAGCTTGATCTAATTATAGTTACATACAAAAACTGTTCAGTATCAAATTTGAATGTATAAGATATATCATACTTAGCAGAACGGAATAAATCATAAGCTACAAAGGAACAAGAATAATACACAAAAAGATATGACAATTTGTTAGGCCCATGGCTCATGCAAATTTACAAACAAACAAACATACCAAGTATACCCATCCATAGAAAGCAATAGATGGGGTCTAGGGGGTGAGGTTCTGTCTCAAGGGATAGAGATACATGAGACTCCTTGCTAGATTTTTTGACCATACAATGATCCAAATAACATATACAGAGATAGAATATAATGATCTAGCATACATTGAGATAACATACATTGAGATAGCATACAATTAGACAACATACAGTTAAATAGCATAATGAGATGGCATACTAGAAGATAGCATACAATGATATAGTGTACAATGAGATAACATACAATGATATAGCATACAACAAAGCTAAGGGAATCAAAGAGTAGGAGCAAGGTAGGGCCAAGCTAAGTAACTGCAATTGGGGCAAAGGTAAGGTTAGACAAAACAATAGTGTAGTCACATATAAGACAAAGGTAAGCCAAAGCATACAAAAAATGCCCATAAACAAGCTAAGGACCAAAGATAGATCTCTACCCTTCCCTATATATACCGAACCTTAATCCTACGTCTTCATAAACACCTATCCCCAATTACGTCCTCGGAGAGATGCAAATCCAGCAAATCCTACCTAATCCGCAAATCTCAAGTCGGTTTTCGTATGCCTCTACTCCTCCTCCCTTCCATAGTGAGGGTTTCTATGGTTCTCACTAGAGTCTTCATTTGTTTACCCTTCACATGATCAAACTGTCTCAATCTGCCTTCTCTAATCTTCTTTGTGATACATGCCACACCAACCTCTCCTGAAACACCTCATTCATATTCGTTTATCCTTGCGTTTTACACATCCACCAACATCCACATCTAAACTACCTCTAGTTTTCTGACTTGCGACTTCTTGATGGCTTACAATCACATCCGTATACCATTGCTAGTCATACTTCAACCCTATATAATTTACCCTTTAAATTTCTTTGGGACCTGCGTCACGCAATACTCCTATGACTGTATCACTATCGATGTCTCGTCACTTTACACAAACGACCATAAATTTTAGGACAAACAACCCTAAATACTCATGTGGTTGCTCTTCACTTCCACCCCTTGAACCTAGTGGCGGACCCAAGAAATTTTTTCATAGGGGCGGAAAGTTTTTTTAAGGGTCGTTTGGCACTTTGGCTAATGTTATTTAATAACTTTTTTTATCCGGATCGGGTCGGATCAGGTCAGGACATATCAAAATAATCAGCTAAACTAAATTTAATAAACCAATAAAAGCACATGAAATGTCATTACAAAAGCATAATAAGAATACAATATGTCTCAAAATTTTCTCCACGGGGTATCATTTTTTGAAAATCTTTCCATAACAACATCCAGGGAGACATTCATAAGTAAGTCTTTGTCCAAAAAACAAATACAACTATCGTTTAAATTCTCATTACCCATCTGATTACGAAAATTGGACTTCACGTCAAATAACATCTTTCAACAATTGTGGCTGCAACAAGTAATATGAGAGCTAGCTTCAATAAATGATATACCAATGTAAATGAAAGGTGTTTGTTTGTTTCACTATTAATTGTACAAGACTTGATAAACCATCCAAGTTGGCAAGCCGTATATACGCTTTTAAATTATCAATACAGGTTGCTAGTTTAACCCGAAGTCTTATTTTATCACTTTCATTGAAATCATGCGGGTAAAACTCCAATAATATTAGTATTTTTAGGATGTCAAACCCACCAAAATTATCACAAGACGTCAAAATACTCAAACAAACAAGTTGGACTTTTGAGATTTGGAAAAAACTATGATTATTCTTTCCTTGTGGCAAATCCATATCCATCTTTAAATTTTTAATGAATTAATTAAAAATATCAAAATGGACATTGGCCTAATATTTAAAAGATAGGGTTTCATGGGGGTTGGGGGGGACTTAAAATTTAAAGGGGGACGGTAGGGATTTGAGCTTATATAACATTGTTTATTTTTTTAGGGTGGGCGGCTGCCCCTATTGGGATAAATTAGGTCTGCCAATGCTTGCACCCCCGTCACTCATGCAAATTTACAATTAAGCGTTAATTTTCACCAATAAAGAATAGGCTTTCAATAAGGAAGATTTATAATTAGTAATCACCATAAATATATAAGAATTATGAGACAACTATTATGTTTAAGTTGATAATTAATATAGTAATAAGTTGAGTTGAAAATAGGGTGACCAAAGACTTTCATGACAAAGAATGTAGGCAAAGGTTTGCTAAAGAGAAAGAATGACAAATTCATTCAAAAGCATAGATCAAACATCAAATTCCATAGCAGGCCACTCTAGAAACTCATAACTACTATATCCGTTGGGTTTAAGTTCTTTCAAAATCGATTATGTTACCCTAGAGCCCCACCCTAAAGAGATTTCTCGCACCCTTACATAGCGGCACGTTGGTGGTAGCAACAGAGGTGGGTTGGCGAATGGCGGTGCATGACACTTCAGTAGGGTACCCTAATCTGAGGTCACTAACTTCAACGATGGTGACGGTGAGATGTGAAGACCACTTGGAAAGAGGTTTTTTGACAGGGAGACACATTGGTCCTCACAAGATACTCAGAAAACTCAAGATCAAATTCCATAGCACGCCAGTCTATAAACTCATAACTACCATTTCCATTGGGTTTAAGTTCTTTCAAAATAGATTATGTTCCCTTAGAACCCCACCCTAAAGAGATTTATCGCACCCTTACGTGTCGGCACGTTGGCGGTAGCAACAAAGGTTGGGTGGTGAACGATGGTGCATGACACTTCAGTAGGGTACACTAATCTGAGGTCACAAACTTCAACTGTAGTGACATTGAGATGTCAAGACCACTTGAAAAGAGGTTTCTTGACAGAGAACGCATTAGTCATCACGAGATACTCACAAAACTCAAGATCATGCATTGAGATGCCATGTAATCATTAGATGGAAAAGCTTTTGGTATCATATTGAATAACACAAGACTATACAAGAGATGTGAAGACCACTTGGAAAAGACTATACACTTTTGGGTGTTCAACTCTAGTTATGAAGTTCCTGAAGTTATGCCTGTTTGGTGTGTGTGTGTGTGTGTATATATATATATATATATATATATATATAGGAGAGGAGCCTAACCATAATAAAACCCTAGGGCAGATCGGGCTATACATAACAGGCAGCAATCAAGATTCACACTTTGACCTTTCCCACATCTATATTTGAATCATAGTAATGTATAAACATGTACATAACTTCAGGAACTTCATAACTAGAGTTGAAAGTTTTGTCTATAGTCCTTAGTTCCTTACCATCAACTGATGTCTACTAAAGCAGGTTTTCATCAACACTTGATCATCTTTCATCTATCATCCCAAGCAGACAGCACATAGCTCTGAAACTAATAAGTTAACTTGATCAAAACCTATTAAGGAAATAATCAAGCAGATAACAGAATGAACACCCAAAAGTGTGATACGTACGCTCTAACCTAATGTTCCTAACAAACCCCTCTTCGCACTCCAACGGAATTACATTGAAGGTTTTCTTCATCACTTAAAATTCCATACAATCGAAATCAAATCAGTTAGCATAGTACTTAAGGCGTTATAATTCTTACATGGGTTATTACAAGATACCCACCAATTGTACGCATATGAACCGATTAACAAAAGACATACAAATAGAACACATGATCTTGCTGAATTGAAAATGGAAGTGCGAAGAAGTGATTGATACGTACCAGACGATGTTGAATCGATGAAGTCGAGCTGAAATTGATCAAATTAGGTCTTAATTGGGAATTATTTTGGTGTAAGAACGAATCTACGGTGATTATTATTAGTTTTTGCCCTCTTTCTAACGAAAAGCAATAGTTGTTATTAAACTAGGAATCTCTCCCTCAAGGTCGAGGAGATTCGACTGATTATTAACGCCCAATTTATTATTTTTCTGTTTTTAGAACCTAGCGGTTGTATACAAATACAAAGAAGGTAATCGATAAAAAAAAAAAAGCAAAAGAGGAGCTCGAAGAGTCTAATTATAATTTTAGATATTGATGTTTTAAAACTTATAAATTTGTTTCGGAATCGTATTTAAATCATGAATACGGAGGTTATTTCTAAAGTTTGCATTATAAACATTTATTTTTATCCTGGCTGGCCACTAATAATAATAAACTTTTAAATTTATTATTGATGTAGTTAAATTTTTAATTAATAATTTTAAATTAAAGCTTAAATATATCAGTCTAATCCATATAATATAAATTTATTTTTACAATATTTGAAGCTATGTATAAATTAGGGGCCTAAATCCAAAGTTTTAGGGATTTGTTTGCTATTGAGTAATGGAATGAATGAAAAAATTAAATAAACGAGGGAATGAAATAAATTATGACATTTCATTGTCATGTTTGATTACCATATGAGAATTAAATGAATCATTACCTTATGTTATTTGTTATGTACGAAAATGCGAAGGAATGTAACACAAAAGTGGTTATGGTGGTGGTGGTGGTGGCGGCTAGCGGAGGTGGTTGCCGGTGGTGATGGGGTGATGGCCATGGTGGTTGGTGGTGGTGGTGGTGGTGTGTGTCGGTTGGTGGTGGCGGTGGTGGCCGTGTTGACTGGTGATGGTGGTGGTGGCCATGGACGTGGTGATGGTCGATGGTGGTAGCCGGTGTGGTGGTAGGTAATGGTGGTGGTGGTGAGGGCGGCGGCAACAGTGGTGGTGGGTGGTGTGTGGCTATGGAGGGTGGTGGTGGGTAGCCATGGTGGTGGGTAGCCATGGTGGTGGGTAGAAGTGGTGGTGGTGGTGATGCTCGATGGTGGTGGTTGTGATGGTAGTGGGTAGTGGTGACTAAGGATAAAAGAAGTAATGAGATAAAAAAAGGGAAATGGTGGATAAAATGTATTTGGTGTGTTTAGAATGAATGAGATATCGTATGTAACGGTCAATTTCATTCTTTTCTCTAACCAAACATCTTTTTTTTTTCATTCTCTTTTAATGGTTCATTTCATTTCGCCTCTCTTTTCTGCGTACCAAACGCTACCTAGATGTTTTTGGCTTGAACCTCCCTTGATTTTAGACTTTAACTTTTTTCTTTTTCTTTTTTGGTTATGTTGGACCAAAAGAACCAATGAGCCTGATCAGAAAAACCTTTAAGTCCCACAGACATTACAACAACTGAAGTAGTCTGCAACAACTGAAGACATCAACTGATAACAAGGTCTGAAGACAAAGTCTGAAGACCAAGTTTCAGATGTTGTCACAACAGCTGAAGAAGACCTCTTCAGTAGTTGTGATGGTTTCCTTTCAGTAGTTATATTTTCCTTTCAGTTCTTTTGTAATCAGTAGTTTTATGTTTCATGTAATCAGTACTTGTAGTTTCAGTAGTTTTAGTTTCATCTTGTACTTAGCATACTCTGAGATGTTCTCAGTTGTTGTGAACATTCTCAGTAGTTTGCTTACTTTCAGTTGTTTGTAATAATTCTGTTAAATGTCACTATCAAGTGACATCAGCAGACGTCACATTCCTTTATATAAGGAATGTTGACCTAATTGTAACCTGCGAAGCTTAGCGGCGGATATACCGAAGCATTTGTGCATGAATGATATTATCCCTTTTGCAGAAAACCCTCTTTCTCTATAACCGTGTACTGTTCCATTGAATATCTATTGTGTTCTTGCTATATTTGTCTAATTCTTGTTCTAATTCCGCTGCAATCCAACTCTAATTGATCAAACTTAGATCACTGATCCTGTCAAATGGTATCAGAGCAGGCTAATCATTGATCGGTTTAACAATTGATCATTGAAACTGCTATTTCGATATCTAAAGTTTGATCGAATTAGCATATTTGCAAGAATTGGTTATAGAGATTGATCTTCTGCCGCTTCTGGTTATTCAATTTGAGTTTCTTCTTGGTTCATACTGAGTTTGTTGTGTTTTTGTGCTAAATCTGTTGAAACTTGATTGAATTGGTTTGAATCTGAGAATGACTACTCCATCTAATGACCCTCACAATACTGGCTCCTCAACCAAGCCTCCGATGCTGGTTAGGAGTGAGTATAACATATGGCAACGAAGAATGCTCCATCACCTGTCTGTTAACAGTTCAGGTTGTTGGACATCTGTGGTTCACGGTCCACACAAGCCTATGGTGAACAATCCGGAGACCAACCAAATGGTTCCGAAGAAGAAGGAGCAATACTCAGATGAAGATCGTAAACTGTTTGAGATTGATGCTAAAGCCCATGGAATTCTGGCCATGGCACTGCCTAATGAAATCTATTCTGGGCTTATGCATCATGAAACTGCTCATGACCTCTGGAATGCTTTGAAGGAACAATTCGGAGGAACTGATGAGGTCTTAGCAAACAACAGAGAAATCCTCGCCCAACAATATGAGACATTCTCTCATAGGAAGGGTGAGACACTGACTCAACAGTTTGAGCGTTTCTCCTGCTTGATCTCTGAGCTGAAAATGGTCAAGCATGAGTATACTAACAGCCAGATGAACAACAGATTCCTCAGATCACTGCCTGAGAGATGGGACACATACACCATTGTCCTACGCTCCAGTGCAAATCTGGATAGCCTATCTCTCACCCAACTCCATGGGAAACTGCTTACATTTGAAAGAGAGATAGAGCAGAAAAGGAAACTGGCATCATCAGGAAAGCTCACTGATGACTTTGTACCAGGGAACACTGCCTTGGTCGGTCATGAGTCAGAATATGCTGGATCAGAAAGCCATTATGATGAGCATATAGATTTCTCTTCAAACAGTTCTGATCATGCATTTGTTGGTGTTGACAGTCATTCTGGGTGTAATAGTGATAATTTATGCTTTATCATGGATGATTTGATGGGTATTGCTGATGATGATTTAGAAGAGATGGATATTTTGAGCCAAATGGCCTTGATCAATATCAGATCTCAAAAGTTCTACAAGAGAACTGGTAGGAAATTTCCAGGACTCTCTGGCAAAACCAAAGTTGGTTTTGACAAGAGTAAGTTGAGGTGTCACAAATGCCACAGGCTTGGGCACTTTGCAAGAGAGTGTAGATCAACTGGATCTAACTCCTCTGCACCCTTTGTGACCTTTCCAAGCAATAGTTCACAAAACAAAGGGCAACATCCTGCTAGTTCTGGTCATCACTCACAACCTCAATCTCCTGCATATTTTGTCCCTCAGGGTCCAATGCCATATCCATATCCCTGCTATTACATGCCACAGCCAAATCCAGTTCAAGTTCCTATAGCACAACAACCTCAAGCCCTACCTGAGCCTCAACCATCTCCATCACAATCTCAACCTCATCACAGCTTCTTCACACCAGGAGTTGTTGACTGGAGCAGCTTACCAGATGATCTTTCTGGTTTCAATGAGCAATTATTTGCTGGTGCTGGTCAACATGGTGGTGAACATCCTTTTGGGAATCTTGCTCTCATGGCCCTGGAGTCTACTGAGGGTTCCTGCTCCAATGCATCATCTTCACAGGTAACCCAGGTATCTTCTGAGGCTAAAGCCAAGTTATGTTCTGAATCATGCATAGCTGCCTTTGTCTCTATTAGAGAGGCAAATGTAGCTTTAATCAATCAAAATCTTGAGCTTGAGAAAACTATTTCCAAAAGAAAAGCTGAGTATGAGTCTGCTCTTAATGACAAAGATGATGAGATTTACAAGCTTAAATGCCAACTTAATGATGAAAAGGCTAAGGTAGAGGTCATACTTGAGAACCACAGAAGTCTCAAAGAGACACTTGCAGCTACCCAAGTTGAGTGTGACCGCTGGGTAACATCCTGCAAGGGATTTGAAATGCTTCTCAGCAAGCAAACAGCTTCAAATGTGAAGTTTGGAATAGGTTACAATCATACTGCACCACCTACTGATTTTACTTCAAAATCAATAGTAAAATCTGAAGGTGAAAGTAATTTCCAAACCACATCATCATGTGATTCATCCTCAAATGATAATACAAAATTAGAGGATGAAGTCAGTGTTAAGATCTCAGCAAATCAATTGCCTGATGGTTTAAATGCTGATAAACACATGAAGCTGAGCAATTCAGATGTTGTCCCTCAAAGTACTCCAAGTACTGAAGGGCAAGTCACAACATCTGAAAAGCATTTCAAATCTGCTGAAATAAAAGGATTAACAACTGCTGAGGAATCTATCATACGGTCTTTCAGGACGGATAGAGAACAGCTGAAGAACAAGTCTTCAGTTGTTACCGATCCTTCAGTACTTAACACAAGTACTGAAAGGAGGAAAGTACTGAAGATCACACCTTCAGTAGTTTCCACTTCAGCAGTTGATCAATCCAAGATGAAGAATAAGCCATGTGAAATATGTGGTAAATTCAATCATCTATCTGATGAATGCTGGTACAAAAAGGGTTCCAAACTCAACAGAGATAAGCTCATTAAAGAAGAGATTAATAAAATGAAAAATGAGTTTGAGACCAAGTTTGTACCACAGTCATCTCAAACTGATAAACCCAAGGCCTCACCAAAATCCAAAAGAAGGATGGGGTTTATCAGAAAACAGCTGATAGTGTTCCTCATGATAAACATCAGACTAAGTCTGTGAATTTCAAGAAGGAGGAAATGGTGGGTCACAGGAACTCATCAAAAACAAGTACTGATGTGTCAAATGAGCTGAAGGCTTTAGCAACAAATCAGACACAACTTGTTATGATGGTTCAGCATTTGTTGGGGAGAGTTAACCAACTAGATGCACCTGTGATCAAACCACTGAAAAGGAAATCCAAGCCCAAATCTAAGAAATCCATTTCAGCACCATCTCCACCTTCATCAGCTGTTAATCATGAGAAACAAGTTATGGTTAAATCTGTTGATGAAAACAGACCCAAAACCAAAAAGGTTTGGGTCTCTAAAGCTAACTAGTTTCTTATGATAAATGCAGGGTTCTTCAGCATGCCAAAGAAGCATCTGGTATGTAGACAGTGGAGGATCTATGCATATGACTGGGAGCAGTTCTCTTCTTAATGACTACTCTCAAGGAAAGAAGGGATTTGTCTCATTTGGAAATGATGCTAAGGGTTACATCATCGGGAAAGGATTTGTGTCAAATGGAGAAATCAGATTTGATGATGTTAACCATGTGGAGAATCTCAAGTATAATCTACTGAGTGTCAGTCAGATGTGTGATAAAGGGCATGTTGCACTTTTCACAAGCCAGAACTGCCGGATTCTGTCTTCCAAAGTTCTGAGGCTGATTGACAAGGTATTGGATGAACATACTCTCCTGAAGGCCAACAGGATAGGAAGAGTATATGCCTTGGATTTGTCAAAGAAGATTGATTTAAAAGGTCATCCTTGCCTGTTCTCCAAGGCCTCTCCTCAGGAATCTAAACTGTGGCATAGAAGGCTGGGTCATGTTAATCTCAAAAACATGAATCAGCTGATCCACAATAGTTTAGTGAGAGGTCTACCAATAAAGGAGTTCCACTGTGATGAAACCTGCACTGCTTGTTTAAAAGGAAAACAACACAAAGTTTCATTCCCTCCTATAGAAGAACCAAAGTCCACTGCCTGCTTGCAATTACTGCACATGGATCTCTTTGGTCCTGTGAGAGTAATGAGCATGGCAAAGAAGAAATACTGTCTGGTAATTGTGGATGATTACTCCAGATTTGTATGGACCTTCTTCTTGCATTCAAAGGATGAGGCTGCTCAGACAATTATTAACTTTGTGTTGTATGTTGAGAAGCAGTATTCCCTATCAGTCAAGTGTATAAGAAGTGATAATGGAACTGAATTTAGAAACCATACACTTGATGATTTCTACCTTTCAAAAGGAATCAAGAGGCAGTATAGCATCCCAAGGACTCCAGAACAAAATGGAGTAGTGGAGAGAAAGAACAGGACCCTAATTGAAGCTGCAAGGTCCATGTTGGCTGACTCTGGTTTGCCACTGACCTTTTGGGCTGAAGCTGTCAACACAGCATGCTATGTGCAAAATAGAGCTTTAGTGAATCAGAGGTTGATGAAGACTCCTTATGAAGTTCTACATCATTTGGCTCCTCTAATTTCATTCTTCAGAGCATTTGGGTGTCCTTGTTACATTCTCAACACAAAGGATCAACTCCAAAAGTTTGATTCTAAGGTGGATGCAGGGTATTTTGTTGGGTATTCATCCACTTGCAAGGCTTACAGAGTGTTCAACTGCAGAACAAAGATGGTTGAAGAAACCTTGCATGTGAAGTTCAATGAATCTCCTAAGGACAAAATCCCACAAAACCCTGTGGAGTTGTTTGATCTGGACATACTGCAATATGTTCCTTATCAGCCTCCAGCTGTTGCAGATCATGTGAATTCATCACCTTCTGCAGCTAGTCATCCATCTGGTGGTACTGATGTTGATGATGATCCCAGTACTCACCTATTCAAGTTTAGTGATCAACTGCCTGAGTCTACTAAACTTGATGTTCCTGTAGCTTCAGTAGCACCATCCACAACAAATGCTGATGAGATTTCTGAATCCTCTACTTCATTTGACTTGCCATCTAATACTTGGTTTCAAGAATCTGGATCAACATCTGTTGCTGCTGAGCGTGCTACAAACACTTGCACAGATCTCATAGTGTACCAAGAGCTGAAGAATCACCCAATGTCTCAAATCATTGGTGATATCAATGCTGGTGTCTCAACTAGAAGTCAATTGTCCAACTTCTGCTTCTATGCTCTCTTCATCAGTCAGCAAGAGCCAAAGAACTATCATATTGCATTAAGAGACAATGGATGGGTTGATGCCATGCAGCTTGAGCTTCTTCAGTTCAAAAAGCAGCAAGTGTGGGAACTGGTTCCTCTACCCCCAGGTAAGTGTGCAATAGGCACTAAATGGGTGTTTAGGAATAAAACAGATGAAAATGGGCAAATTGTCAAGAACAAGGCCAGACTGGTTGTCCAGGGGTTTTCACAAGAAGAAGGTATTGATTATGATGAAACCTTTGCCCCTGTAGCCAGACTGGAGGCAATTAGATTGTTCTTAGCCTATGCTGCATTCCACAATCTTAAAGTTTTTCAAATGGATGTCAAAAGTGCATTTTTATATGGTAAAATAAAAGAAGAGGTTTATGTGTGTCAACCACCAGGTTTTGAGGATAATAAACATCCTGATTGGGTGTATAAACTTGATAAGGCTCTTTATGGGTTGAAACAAGCTCCTAGAGCCTGGTATGAAACACTGTCAAATTTTCTTCTTCAGAATAATTTCACTAGAGGCTCCATAGATAAAACTTTGTTCATTAAGAAAGTGGGTCAGCATAAGCTCCTTGTTCAAATTTATGTTGATGATATTATTTTTGCATCCTCTGATCCACAGTTGTGTGATGCATTTACAAAGTTGATGCAACAAAAATTCGAAATGAGTGCCATGGGAGAATTACAGTTCTTTCTAGGTTTGCAAATCAAACAAAAGGCTGATGGAACTTTCATTCATCAGTCAAAATACACAAAGAGTCTTTTGGAAAAGTTTGATTTACAAAACTGTAAGCCCTGTTCTACTCCCATGTGCAGCACCACACAACTGGATGCAGATCAGAAAGGTAAAGCTGTTGATGAAACACTTTACAGATGTATGATTGGGTCCTTGATGTACTTAACAGCTTCTAGACCAGATATTATGTTTGCAACTTGTGTTTGTGCTAGATTTCAGGCTGCTCCTAAAGAGTCTCATTTGATTGCAGTCAAGAGGATCTTTAGATATCTGCAAGGTACTCAATCTCTAGGTCTTTGGTATTCCACTGGGCACTCTTGCAAATTAGTTGCTTTTTCTGATAGTGACTATGCAGGGTGTAAATTAACTAGAAAATCAACTTCTGGTGGATGTCAATTCCTAGGCAACTGTTTGGTTTCTTGGCAGAGTAAGAAACAAACATCTGTTGCTACATCCACTGCTGAAGCCGAGTACATTGCTGCTGCAAGTTGTACATCTCAGGTACTCTGGCTTCAGAATCAATTATTGGATTATGGCATTACAGAGACTAAGACTCCATTACTAATGGATAGTGCTTCAGCTCTTTGTATTGTCAAGAATCCAGTCCAGCACTCTAGGACCAAACATATTGAGATCAGACACCATTTTATTAGGGATTGTTTTGAAAAAGGTCTGATTGATCCAAAGTTTGTTCCTAGTGCTGATGAGCTTGCAGACATATTCACTAAGCCTTTGCATAGTTCAACTTTCCAAAACCTAGTGTTAAGGCTTGGTATGCTGCAGCTAGAATAAGTGACAACTACTGATGATCTCAGTCAACAAGTACTGATGAGCATTCGTATACTATTGTCACAAATAAGTACTGATAAGTTTTTTATCCTCAGTAGTTTTCATAACTACTGAAGACTAAATTACTTAAAAGTACTGAAGTACTCTATCTGTTGAAAAGAACTGATGTGGTTACAACTACTGATGTAGTTACAACTACTGATGTCAGTATAACAGATAAGTACTGATGACCAATGAAACGTCTGAAAATCAGACAAAAAGTCTGATAAGTGTTGAGGTCAGAATGAAACAGCTGATGAGCTAAGAATTGACGACAACAGCTGATGAGAAACTTTTCTCTTCAGTTGTTTCTACAACTGCTGTTTCACTTCATACAACTGAAGCCAAAACCATGTCTTCAGTAGTTTTACAACTACTGATGACTAACACCAAATCTTCAGTTGTTTACAACACCTGAAGCCAAAACCATGTCTTCAGTAGTTTCACAACTACTGATGACTAATACCAAGTCTTCAGTTGTTACAACTTCTGAAAGTTAAAACCAGGTCTTCAGTTGTTTTCAAACAACTGATGACAGCACCAACACTTTCAGTCGTTTTATATCAGCCTTTTCTTACCCTATAAATACCTAAATCTATTTCAAACGTTTCATTAGCCGTTTTATGTCCTTCACTCTCTCAACAATGGCGACCATGAAACTCAAACCCAGACACAACTGTGTTGCCTACCTCTCGAAATCGGCCTTTTGGAACAAATTTGATAATGCCATCGATCTTATGGTAGATTCCCAGTACCGAACCGCTTTTCTTCTGAATCCTACCATATACCCCGATTCCCTAAGCCAATTCTGGACCAACGTCTCTGTGCAAACTGGTGAGAATGATAGCCAAATCACTCTCCAGTCGTTGGTTAACCAGAAACAGGTGGTCATCACTCCAGACATCATTCGACAAACCCTAAATCTACATGATGCCACCTGTGTCACAGAATACCCGAAAGGCACAACTGATATGTCTTTCATCAATAACGGGTATGAAGGAGACTTAAGTGCTACCACCATTCTGAAGAAGCACTTCCATGATGCTGAACGTCTTATATTCCACATGGTGAATGTCTGCCTTGCATCAAAAACCTCCTCATGGGATCAGATGTCCTCCCGATGGCAACAGGTATTATACTCTATCTTTGAACGACAAAATCTAAATTTTTCTGAGATAGTTTTCATGGAACTAAAGGATCTGGCTTTGAAACCTGTGGCAAACAGATGGATATTATATCCCAGGTTTCTCATGGCCATAATTTTAAATCAGCTAAAATCAGACGGCCTTGTTGGCCTTGGAGTCCCTGCTCCGGCTGTATTGCCTGAAGTATACTCCAGGCACAACTCTGACCCTACACTGAAAGGGGCTGCCCGGCTGCTAAAACCCAAGCAGCGGGAACCCACAGCCTCCACTTCCAGATCCAAAGTCCCCACCAAACCCAACACCAAAAAGCCCAAAAAGGCTACTCAGGGAGATGAGTCCCCTGAGGATGCCCCTGTACCACCAATACAGGAAACACTTACTGGTTCTAACCCCCCAGTAGTGTCAAAGACTCCACCAGCCCTAGCCGCTCAGGCATCCTCTCAACAGGATCCTGATGCAACCATAATTGGGGATACCACAATGCTGGAACCTATCTCAATTGAGAAGGTTACCATTGAAGAGCACCAGTCACCCCGGGTGCAATCTGCTTCAAACCTATCTCCAAATGCAACCGCCCCTCAAAGCCCAACCATTATAGTTGCACAAGTGCTGAGTCAGCTGCATTCCTCTCCTCCTCCCAGAAACCAATTACAATGGGGAGAACCTCAACAGCTGAGGAAGAGGACCAAAATGCTGCTGATAACCCACAGCACAGGGGTTATAATGTTCAATCTCCCCGTGTAGAGGAGGAGGTTAGAACATCTGGTGAGGCTGCCACTTCTACTGATTCAGCAAATGAACAGGATGCAGTTGGTAACATCTCTAAGACCTCACCAGAGGCAACTGCCGATGAAGGACTCAGTCCTGAGGCAGGAAGTCCCCAGAACCAAGAACAAGGGGCACATGCTACAACTGATCTACACTCAGGGCATGTACATCCTGATTCAATCAGGAGGTCAGGTGATTCAGCAAAGACTGATGATGACCTGGGCTTTTTCTTCGATGTCTTAGCCCATAACACAATCCTTGAGGCTGAGGTGAGCAGACTCAAAGAACTGCTTGCCAAAATGTCTCAGGATCAAAGTCCATCCGCCCCAATAAACCCACAGATGGCACCTTCATCTGAAGGTTCACCAAACACTCAGCCACTACACTCAACTGAGCCACCAGCCACTGCTTTTGGCACCACCTCTCAGGGACAGAACCCCTCTGAGCAGATGGTTGCTACCTTTCAACATTCCTTACCTCTCATCACTCCCATCATCAATGAGATTGTGCATAAAGCCATTGATGAGAGGATCTCCTCAAATCTACAAACACTTGTTGATGATGCTGTGCAAAAGAAGCTTTCTACCATTCAAACCCCTGAACCCAATGCACCCAAAAAGGGGGAGTCTAAGGCAGTGAAAGAAAGAAAGAGAAAGAGAGTGGAAGATGAGAAACAACAAGAGAAAGAAAAGTGCTGAAACTCAAAAGCCTGATGAAGAGAAATCATTGGAAGATCTGGTTAAAGAAGCTGATGAAGCTCACAGCAGATCAATGGACAGAATAATAGACCAACTCTTCAGACAGGGCTTTGATACAGCTACATTAGACACTGAGATCAAAGGCTGGAGATTAAAGAGATACAAGAGAGATGGGCCAGTTACAGTGTGATGGAAAGGGAGAGGTTGGAGATAATGATCAGGTTTATTGCAAAATACTTGGGAAGATCATTAATTGAGATTAAATCATGGACCAGAGACAGTATTCTGGCAATAACCACCAGAATCTGTGCTTCTGAAGCATTCAATAAGGGGTTGATTATCGAAGCCTTAGATGAAGCAGGTGCTGGGAAGAGAACTGATATGGCCAAGCTTTCCAAAGCCAAACTTACCACAAAAATGCTAGATCAGCCTTCCCAAACTCCCACTCAAAAACAACCAACCCCACAACTCTCCAAACCAATCCCTAAACCTAAACTTAAACCAACTCAACCCTCAAAACCAACTCCCTTACCCCAAAAACCACCTCAAACCACATCCAATGATGCACCCAGAAGGAGGAGAAGGGTGTTGAGGATGGAAGAAGAAGAAGAAGAAGATGATGAAGAAGACAGTCTGCCAATCTCTGCTGTTCTAAAAATACCTGAGCCCAGAAGTCAACAAATGATCACACCAGACTTTCAGAGGCAAATGGTGAAAGTTAAGATTGAAGAAGAAGAACAGCAGAAACAGCACGATGAGCAACTTTTGAAGATGGTTGACAAAGAGTTTCCTCAGTCATCATCTATACAAGCCATGAAGAAACACGCTCAAAGGCTGTATGCTCTCAGGCATACCTTTCAATATCAAAAGGAGAGAGTAAGGATTTGGCCAGACCCCAGGGTTAGTTCTAGAATTCATAAGAAATCCATACCAAGTAGATACAATGGCCAAGTGAGAAAGACCATAGATGCTGTTATTATGTTGGCCATTGTAGTCTCACCCTGGGAGATACTTGAAGACTTCAAGAGAGCCTACAAGTCAAAGATGACCCCTCAAACTCTAATGGAGAACAAAATGGTCAAGAAGGGGTTGTTATACAAGAGGCTTGAAGAGATCAAGAAAAATGAACTCCAGTTGTTATTAGAAGGGACTCACCCAGATGAATTTGCTTATAGAGAGATAACAACTGTTGAGTTGAAAAATGGAAAGACAGTAAAGTACCTATCAGAGTACTATGGCCCAGAGTTCTTCTTCGAAGGAGAAGCAGAAGAACTCACTAAGGAGGAACAAGTTGTTCTCCTTGAGGCCTATGTCAGAGAGTCTTATAGACTCATCAATGGGAAGTAGGTTTCATGGTTGGGATAACAGCTCTGTGTCCAGTTCCCCAAGACAGATTTCCCTTCCATCCTTTGACATTCACATCTACTGAAACCTGTTCCCTGGCCTGTGCTTATCTGATATCTCTAAAGCTGATCAAGAGAGTATTTCTGCCAAGAATAAGTGGGACCTCAATAAGCTTAAAGGTTTTGGCTGCATTGGTTCAGGGGGAGTTTGTTGGACCAAAAGAACCAATGAGCCTGATCAGAAAAACCTTTAAGTCCCACAGATATTACAACAACTGAAGTAGTCTGCAACAGCTGAAGACATCAACTGATAACAAGGTCTGAAGACAAAGTCTGAAGACCAAGTTTCAGATGTTGTCACAACAGCTGAAGAAGACCTCTTCAGTAGTTGTGATGGTTTCCTTTCAGTAGTTATATTTTCCTTTCAGTTCTTTTGTAATAAGTAGTTTTATGTTTCTTGTAATCAGTACTTGTAGTTTCAGTAGTTTTAGTTTCATCTTGTACTTAGCATACTCTGAGATGTTCTCAATTGTTGTGAACATTCTCAGTAGTTTGCTTACTTTCAGTTGTTTGTAATAATTCTGTTAAATGTCACTATCAAGTGACATCAGCAGACGTCACATTCCTTTATATAAGGAATGTTGACCTAATTGTAACCTGCGAAGCTTAGCGGCGGATATACCGAAGCATTTGTGCATGAATGATATTATCCCTTTTGCAGAAAACCCTCTTTCTCTTGTATGTGATCAGCTGTTTTTTTTTCTTTATAAAAGTCTACAAGTTAAGAGATAAAACTTTCAATGATTTATTTGTTTCATTCATTTATTTATGAGTCAAATAATAACATATATAATTTTCTTTATGAAGATTGATGGTAACAAGTAGGGTGAGCAAGAATCGGAAGACGGAACCGCCAGGTTGTACTAATATAGGTTCAGTTCTAGATTCCTATAATATGCGTATATGGCTCCTGGTTCTTTTTCGGTTCGCTTCCGGTTACGAACCCGGGTATGTATCTAAAAAACTGATAGCCCATAACGAGTTTGAGTTCTAATAAAATAATAACTTATTTATGATACAAATTATTAACCTAAAAGGTGTTTGATCATATCTTCTACTCAAACTCCAATACAACATTTACTTCCACACCTCCACAAAATCAGAGCAAACAATCTCGGATAAAAAACATCATCGAAAAACAACATCCAATTACGGAAAAACTATGAGAACACAATGCTAGTATGGAAATTTTGTGGTTTGTATATCCAAATTATAGTTTAATTTGGATATTGATTTGTTATTTTTAATTGATCATCATATTAGGTCTTTATTTTAGGTTTTTTTCAACAAAAATGATTTCTTACTGGTTCTTCAATAAAACTGAAACCGACTTACCCGGTTAAGAATCAAACCTATTTGATAACCATAAAGTTTGGTTTCGGTTTTTAGATATAGGCTATTCGGTTCCCGGTTCCAGCCGGTTCTAGTTCGGTTCCAACCGCTTCGAACTGGTTGCACACCCCTAGCACTAACAAGAGCGTTTCCTTGGCATGGCATTATTATTACTCTATAACTAAAAAAAGCAACAGAAATGAATAGTGTCCCTTGACTGTTCGTTTTTCATTGAAGGATTGCCAATAACGCCTTGTAACACCCCATAACCTATAAAAGAAATAAAAAAAAAGAAGGCCAAATATTATTTAAGTGGTGTTTGACCACTAAAAGAAGTGCAAGGGGGATTCATGTAATAAAACCCTAGTATGTAACTATATAAAGGACTTTGGCAACTTCATGCAAGCCTTTTATGAAGAAAAAGGCCGCTAGGGAGAGAAACCCTAAGTTTTAGAGAGAGAAAGTGCAAGAACTCAAGCAAGGTATTAACTTTCATGTTTAGAATGGTAGATCTAAGATAGATCTATTCTTGTTAGGTGTTTTTACACCATTTGGTTAGATAAAGTTAACACCTTTACATATGGTTATGCAGATCTCGATTCTCACTCCTGGGATTAAGGTTCTTTCCAAGTTCTACTTGAAGGGTGAGTTCTAGATCCCCAAGTTTTATGTTTTCCACTAATTTTGGGGTTGATATGCATGCTTGAACATTTTTTAGTATAGATATGATGTTTTACAAAATAAAGTTACCACCTTTATTTCTAGGGTTCATGTGATGATAGATATATGTTTTTATTCAAAGTTTATGCATGAACTCTAGTGTACACATGAATATTCCAATGAGTTTTCAAAGAAACATAATGGTTTAACTGTGCATGATTCCCACAAGAAACCGAAGCAGCAAAACCCACTATTGTCGTTACCCGCATTTGCCTAAACCTTAGCCATATTAGTCATTCACAGACTAAGTAAAGAAATGCGGATAAGGGTGACTTACCCGGATAAGGGTGACTTACCCGCATAAGTTTTACCACTTGCATTTGTCTAAACCCTCGGCCGTATTAGTCATTCACGGACTAAGTCTAAGAAATAAAGATATGTACGAGTGCCTTACCTGCATTGGTTAGCCTCATCCGCATATGCCAAGCCACCTGTGTTAGTTGTTTTACCACCAATTACGAGTAAAGCGGCTAAGTCTGAAAGACATCACCCGCATTTTTGCTTGGCCTCAGCCGCATTCATGAACTATTAACCGCATTTGTTTACTCAACCGTGTTTGTTCAACTGTTACTCGTGTCTGTTGAACTTAGAGATATTTTCACCCATGTCAACCCAAAAAGGGAAATCCATACCTAGTTACACCTATTGTGATTAATCAAGGTTAAAAAGAGGGATTTAAGGGATGTTTTTAGGTATACCCTCTCTCCTTAGGTAATTATCAGCTTGCTTTGCTTAGTGCAATGCATGGATTATTAGCTTTCTTTGCTTAGTGCATTTCATGGATTCTCAGTTTGCTTTGCTTAGTGCACTGTATGGCTCCTTAGCTTGTCTTGCTTAGTGCATTGCATAGATTATTAGCTTGCTCTCCCTAATGCACTACATAGTTTATTATCTCGCCTAGCTTCGTGCTTTACATGATTATGTTATCTTGCCCTATGGTTGTATTAGCTTGTCTTGATGAAAGACATAATTAATTATGCTATTCGTTATAAGGTTCACTGGATAAATGAGTTATGTTTTTTCTAAGTCAACTAATGTGTTTCATTATGATAACTATTCAAAGGTTTCAAAGTATAAATATCCTTATGTTTTATCTAAAGCTAGTGCTCACTCAGCAACACTGACTTTTAGTATGCATGTCAGGTAAATCCAAATGTAACTGAGTTGATGGCTCTAGGGCATAAAGAAGCTCCCCGTTTATAGACTGGCATCCTGTTTTAGAGTTTATTTATGAAACCTATATTTGACAATGGAACCATAATATGTAATAGATTGGCATTTCTATTCTAGATTATGAATGATTTTATGTTTCCGCTGCATGTTTTAATGAAACTTTCAGTTTAAGCATTATGGTTATGTTTATCCAAGGATCGACGCAGGAATTATCAATTTGATTTTAATAAGTAATGATCGCAGAACTATCAATACTTGTTGTTTAATGGATTGTTTATAAATTGAAATCGATGAACAAAATAAAACAACTTGAAAACACAATGTAATAATGTAACACAAAGATGATTTTCAATTGCTTTTCATTCATAACGAACCGATTACAATTGATGTTGATGCTCTTGATGTTCTTATGATTGCTAGATTGTTGTTGTTCTCTGTTCTTGTTATCCTCAGTTGTTTTTTTGATTGATATCGTTTCTATCAATATATAAACCTATTTGAGTATTGATATCTCTCAATCTCTCTCTATTCTGTTCCTGTTTTCTTGCTAATATCTCGCTATTCTGTTTTGCTTTTCTGTTTCTATATGTATGCATCCTTGCCTTGTTTATCGGTATAGGAGTTCACAATTTACATTGGAAATTGTAAATTAAAAAAAGAATGTTACTGATGTGACGTGGAATATTCGCTTGAATTCAATATCTTCTGCCATCATTGATTTGATGATGTTGCTTTGACATGTTGACTTGTTGACTTTTTGATCTTCCGTAGTAATTTGTCTTCCATAGGAAGTTCTTCTTCCGCAGCAATTGGTCTTCCGCAGTAACATTTAGTCTTCAACATTTGTTCTTCAGTGGTTGTGCTTCCGCAGGAGTTCTTGTACTTCTTCAGCAGCAAACTCTCCTTCAGTAGCTCCACTTGATCTTTGGACTTGTTCAGCAGTTGTTGTTCTTCCGTAGGAGATCTACGAAAGCACAGACTTTAGTTATGCTCCGGAGAACATCTACGGAAGAACACTTATTCATCCGCAGATTGTTCTAACACTTGGTCAATTTTCCAAATTTACCAAGTCTGATGTTTCCTGCAATGACACATAAACCAACACACATAATAATATGGATTAACATATAAATCATGAAGTACATTATGTTATCAAAAGAGAATTACAATGAGTTATTACAAGCGTTGATTTATCATCTAAACCTATACAAAGGATCTAGACCTAACAATACTCCACTTTAGGTTTAGTCTCTTGTAATCATTGGTTTAGTGCTCTTAATTCTTGAATTCTTCCCAAAATTCTTGTTCTGAAGCATTCAACTGCATTTTTCTGATCATCATACAAGTACTTAATCTTCATTCTCTTCATTTTCTTCAACGTCTTGTATTTCAGACCCAGGATGTCCTCTTCAGTGGTAAGTGTTGCAACAACACTATTGTTTGAAACCACTTCAAGTTCATCTTGTTCTGATATTCTCTGCTTAGTGATTGATTGAATTTCTATTCCCATCAGTTGGCCCGCTTCAAATTTTCTTCTCTTGTGAGCTTTAGCATGCAGCTTGTCAATAACTTGAATGATATGAACATACAAGCACAGGTCATTTTGGGCATTTTGGTCATTTAGCTTGGGGAAGTACTTGTCATGTAGCTATGAAGTGTAGCTTGGGTGAAGCAATTTGATTTCCATTAGGTCAAACAGTCTTATGCTTGAACCTTTCTTCTGTGGATCATTCCTTAGCAGCACCAGCTTTGTGGTTCTCTCTACATAACCCCACTCTATGATAGGGATTGAGTATTGATTTCCTTCTATAGTTTTAACTGAAGCTTCTGCCTTGTTTACATAGCCAATTCTTGTTACGAATTCATCATCCATGGATTGAGAAGAACTGGTATGAGGCCTCTTCTGTCTTTGTCTTCTTCTCTTCTGCTCTTCATCTTCTCTTCTTGCTTCTTTCAAGACATCCCCTTTGAACTTATGTCTGAGCTTGGCAACTATTCCAGAGAAATCCCTTCCTCTTGGATTGATGGGATAGTTGGTGATAGGAATGGCTTGAAGGCATTGTAGATCAGCATCAGGTAGAGAGAGGATAGACTCCATCCAAGGATAGTATTGAACCATCCCTGATGCTCTCTTTATAATGGCACAATTCCACTCTGCATCAAATCTCCATACTATTATTCTATTTTCTTCAGCTGATCTAGGAGTGGTCATCAGATCAAAAAGTTGAATCAATGTATTCTTTTCCTCAGTTATCTCCCTCACAGCAGTGCCTAATGGCCATATTTTGTTGGGTATCACATCCCTTGGCTACCTAATCAACTTTTCTTTTCCCTTATGCATGTCTCTGCTCTTAACTACTTTTGGCTCAATAGGATTTTGTTTTGCTTGTTGTTTCTAAGCAGGATTGGAAGCCCCACTCCTGAATCATACACTTATGTCTAGCTTAACTTTTATTACATGCTCCATCATGGCTCTTAGCTCACTCATTGTTCTTCCTTTAAGCTCATGATGATCATAGTTATGACTTTGTAACCAACAAGTCATGTTATACCTGGTCAGCTTCTTTGTGTCACAATGGCCCAGTTCATTCCTTATCTTTTCCATTGCTTTGTATTTTGAGAATGTTTCATAGTTGCATACCGGCAACATTAGCCTTGTAGCATCAAACTCTTTCAAAACTTGAATCATTTCAGTCATGTTCATTTTTTCAACCATATCATAAGGAAAGACATTGTTTATCAAGTCCATAAACATGGCAGATTGTGCTCTTTCTTCAAGGATGTCTTCAGTTGATAGCAAGTCATCAGACTTTGCTTCTTTAGTAGCTTCAGCAGGCTCTTCTTTTGTTAATTCTTCCTACTCATCATCATTATCTACTTCAATGTGTTCAATTGGTGGTGTGTGCTCTGGAGATATTATTTTTGTTCTTTTTAGGGTGTCTCCAAGTTCAATCACATCTTCTTGAACTTTTCCCAAGTACTTTCTCTTCCTGCTATACATGATTATTGGTTCCTTTGAGTTGATCATTAGAAGGACAACAGCTTCTTTAATTAGCTCTTGTTGAGTGATTGCTTCTTGTTCAGCCACTTTCTTTTTTAATCTTTCTATCTCCTCACTTTGCCTTTCAACATCTCTAACTGTTCAGTTATCAGCTGATCCATAGCCTCAATAACTTCATTGTTGGATTCAATCTCTTCTCTTAGCCTTTTGATTGTTCCTTCAAGCTTTGAGATTGTCTCATCTTTGTTCCTCATCTCTCCCTTGATTCTTCTCAGTTTTTCCAACTTCTTGTTGCTTTTGATGATAAGATTGTTATACTTTGCCACAAGGAAGCTTTTGCTTACATCTATTTCTTCATCATTAAAGTCATTCTCATCATATGCAATGATGTCAGGATAGTTTTCCTCATCCTCTTGCTCAACCATTTGATCATCTTCCCTCTCAACTTCCAAACAAATCTCCTTCGTAGCACCATCTTTCACATCATTCTCATCATCCTTCTTAAGGCTCAATATCTCAGTAGGTGTAGGGCTATCAGTAGGTGAGATTGGTTCAGTAGTTGTGGGTGAGGAAGTTGGTTCTGTTGGTAGAAGTGGTGAGATGGGTTCTGTTGCACCAGAGTGCAGTGATGATTGAGATTAGATAGGTGAGATAGGTTTGGTATGCTTACCAAAAGGTGATTCTGTTAACCCTATCACAGGAGTTGGTGATGGGAAGTATGGCTCTTGTTGTGGTGATGGTTAAGGTGATGGTTGATCATGAGAGACTACTTCAGTTGAAGCAGAATTCATTGATGTTTGGGAAAATAAAGGAGATAGTGGTTGGTGTGTTCACTTGGTGGTGAGATGGGATGTACAGGTGGTGTATCTGGTATGTTGGTAAAGGATGGTGGTGAAGGAGGATTGGGTTCATGATGTTGTGGTTCAGGGGATTCAACACTTGGTGTTTGTTGTTGTTGTTGTTCGGATGACTCTGCTGCTGATGTTTGTTGTTGTGGTTGTACAGGGAATAGGAGTTCCTGAGGTATATCAACATTTTCATCAATCACATGTGGGAACATCTCCATATCTTCCCCTTGATATTGCCCACTCAACTTGTTGAGTACAGATCTTCCTAGGTGAGCTTGAACAAGCACTTCACCTTCTCGTTCAATATTGGGCATTACTTCATTGATAATCAGCTGAAGAAACCTTGGAAACATATACATCTTATTTTCCTTCTCCACCCTGATGTGGTCACATAAACATCCCAGAATGTACTTAGCATAATTGTACGTCCTCCCTTCAAATATACCAATGATTCTGGAGGAGATATGCCTTGAAAATCTGTCCAACCCTGACTTCCTGTTGGACATACACTTCAGATAAGTATGACATAGAAATCTATACGACTTACACAACCTTCCCTTCTTGATTTCACCATTTCTATAATCACCATCATATCCCATCAGTTGAAAAACTTTTTGAATGTATTCATGGTCGAATATATTAGGGTGTCCTTCTTCACCTTCTCCTAACTCCAACACCCTCCTTATTGTTCGTTCATCTACCCTCAGCTGTTCGTTTCTGATTGTAGCATAGATTACCTTTTCATCCTTCTCCTCCTCAATTCATGCTGAGTTCCAGAAATCGATTATGTGATCTTGATAGATAACAGGGTCTGCAGATAGAGCATAGAACAATCTTGATCTTCTCAGATATTGATAATATCCCTGCACCCATCGGCTACTAAATCCTCTGGATTAAGAAAAGAACAGACATTATGATCTTTCGCGAATAGATTGGCCATTGTGATGTTGCTTGAGAGGTGATTTGGGTTAGGATAGTTGTGTGGAATGAAAATTTTGAATGTTTCGGTTAGAAAGGGGTTTATGGATGAGTGTGTTTTTCTAGGTTTGCACAAGTGTTCTGAAAAAGTGAATAGAAATGCCAACGGTCAATGTATTCTTTATACTCTCTCAGACAATTTAAAAACCTCTTATTTAATGTTGTGGGTCCCATATACCTCTTTACCCATCCGTGGTTATCCACAGGTTTATTCTTCCATAGATCATCTACGGAAGGCAAACCTTCCCTTTTTGATTTGTTTTAATTTTATTCTTCCCCAGCACATCTACGGAAGACAGAATTTATGTTCTGTTAATTCTTCCGAAGGTAAAATTTTCTTCCGAAGCAAATGTTTGTTTTTCTTCCGAAGTTAATTTTGATAAAAATTTTCTTCCGAAGCAAATGTTTTTGATGTATGATACTAACATATTGTTAAATCATTTGTTGTTTGCTGTTGGACCTTGTTAACTCTGCTTCATGGCAAATGTGCAAAATAGATATTTAGTTAAAAACTTCAGATATCCTGCAGCCAAGTTAGTGCTCAAGATCCAACTTTCTTCATTTAAAAATAAAACATATTAAAATTAGATTTTCATGCTGATTACTACTCCCCCTAAATTTATGATTAATGATGAACTTATGCATTTATCAAAAATTTATTAAGAGAATAGCACGAAAAGAAATTATCCGTCAATCTTATTAGTAAATAAAAGAAAAAAAAATCTTGTTGTATTTTTGCTTATAAGCAGAAGCTTAAACTAATTTACAAGCATTTACATCATACAATGGGATCATACTATGACACTAAGCAACTTCCTGAACTAGTTTTATTTATGATAGAATACATAGATCTAGTGCTGATTGCGAGTATTATGATCCATATAAATTCAAGCAAGACTGTAGTTTCAACTTGTCATGTTATTTATCATGTTTTGGTACTGATTAAAGATAGACAAATATTGACTCCACATTCAATTCACATTAGAGTTTGTCCTCCGCTTGTGAGTCAATTTATCACTTTTTCACACTTAAAACTTGGTTCTTTAAGTTATAAGCTCTATCTTAAGATTTCTTTGAAATCTTATTAATGCTGATATGATTTGTAAGCTCTGAATTAATATACAGTTGATTACATTGGATTCTTTTAGAGTTGTTCCTTTTTGGAATCTTTTTGATCATCATTAACAGGACACCAGGTCTTTACTTACGTAAAACAGAGGTGTCTGTGAACCCAGGTCTTTGTTTACACAAAACAAAGGGTCCATGATGTGTAAAGAGAGGTTATAAAGTGTCACAACATAGTATGCTTAGGTGAATAAGTTGATCACAGCAGGATAAGACTTACTTGCTTGTTCCTCAAAATGGAATTGTCCATAATTTGTCACCTTGGCATTACGTTATGCATGAACTTGTATAGATTTCACTCAAGCTGAACCTACTCATATATCAAGTCACATCTGATCAGAATTTATTATGTGATAAAATTCAGGAAATTAAGTAAAGGCATAGTGTACTATCATTTCCCATGACATGAACTGCTTATTCAAGAAAACATGAAACTAAGATAATATCTTTTGGAATTTTATATGTTTTATGAATGTTTTTGGCTTTTCATATTAAGAAATTTAAGGACAGATCATGCTTTTCTTTGTGTTGATTATTTAATCTAAGTTGATCATGCCTAAGGACTCAATTAAGAAATTAAATCTCACTGAGTCAAAGGCTTTAGTGAATAAATCAGCAAGCTGATTTGTTGTATCTAGTTTAATCAATTTAATTAAACCTTTTTTTTGAACAATCTCTCAAAAAATGATATCTGATTTCTATGTGTTTTGTTTTACTATGTTGCACTGGATTAGCAGTGATAAACATAGCAGCTGAGTTATCAATATGTATTGGTGTTTGAAGAAAGTTGTAACCATAATCAAGTAATTGGTTTTGCAACCATAAAACTTGAGAGCAACCAGCTGATGCGGCTATGTACTCAGTCTCAGCTGTGGATACTGATACATTTGTTTGCTTTTTGCACTGCCAAGAAACAAGTCTTGGTCCTATAAATTAGCATCCACCAGTTATGGATTTTCTGTCATTGTTACACCCTCCAAAGTCACTATCAGAATATGAGTAGAGGTTGAATTCTCCTTCTTTAGGATACCAAACTCCTAGAGCTGGCTTCCCTTTGAATATCTGAATATCCTCTTCACTGTATTCATATGCGACTCCTTGGGGTCTGATTGGTACCTAGCACAAACACACACAACAAACATTATGTCAGGTCTGCTGGAAGTTAAGTATATTAAAGATCCTATCATAGATCTATATAATCTTTGATCAACAACTTCCCTTTAGGATCAGGTACATTCTTATCTATTGTTGATGCTGGTGTTTTGCATGAAGATGAATCAAATGTTGTACTTCTTCAAGATTTGATTCACATACTTTTCCTGATTGATGAAAATGCCATCTGGTTTCTGATGAACTTGCAAACCAAGGAAAAATGTTAATTCTCCCATGGAACTCATTTGAAACTTAGATTTCATCAAACATTCAAACTCTTCACACAATCTCTTGTTTGTGGATCCAAAGATGATATCATCCACATAGACTTGGACAACTAAGAGATCTTGATGATCTTGTTTCAGGAAGAGAGTCTGATCAATTGTGCCCCTTTTGTAACCATGCTTGAGTAAGAAGGATGACAATGTTTCATACCATTTTCTTAGGGCCTGATGAAGACCATACAAAGCTTTGTCAAGCTTGTATACCCTATGTGGATAATCAGGATCTTCAAAGCCTGGTGGTTGGGCAACATAGACTTCTTCATCAATTTTACCATATAAGAAGGCACATTTTACATCCATCTGGTAAAATATGAACTTCTTATGTGATGCATAGGCTAGAAAGACTCTAATGGCTTCAATCCTGGCAACAAGATCAAAAACTTCATCATAGTCTATCCCTTCTTCTTAAGTATAGCCTTGTGCTATCAGCCTTGGTTTATTTCACAATGATACCTCTGTCATCTAGTTTGTTCTTGAAAAGCCACCTGGTGCTAATTGGATATTGGACTTCAGAAAGATCAACTAGATTCTAGACTTTTTGTTTTTTGAATTGCTGAAGTTCTTCTTACATTGCTTCAATCCAGCTGTTGTCTTTCAATGTTGCAGTTATGTTGGCTGGAACCACTTGTGAAAGAAAACAGGAGAACAGACAGTTATTGGCAGCTCCCCCTTGACTTCTTGTGGTTCTTTTAGTAAGATCACCAACAATGTTTTCAATAGGATGATACTTATGAATTCTTGTTGTTGGTACTGATTCAACTAGAATGGATGATTCCAAGTTGGTAATGTTGGTTGATGGAGATGGACCCAATTGAGATGGAGAATTAACAAAGTGATTAAGATCCTCATCATTTTGGCCTTCTGATGCTGAATGAACTCCATCTTCATGATTTTGTGTTTCCGTAGATGTAGTTACAACTTTCGCAGCAGCTATAGGAACAACTACGTATGTAGGAGTTTGTTGATCTGCAGATGTGAATGTTGTTGGAATGTTTTCTGATGAGTTTGGAACTTCAGTTGAAGGTAATGAAGCATCTCCGAAAGTAGATGGAAAATCTATGCATGTGTAAGGAACTTCTACGAATGCATTGTTGACTTCTGCTGAAGTTGAAATTCCATGACTATCAGAGTGTTCATTGCTTGTTTGAGATGAAGGGCCTGTATTAACAACATTTGAAGTATGTGTGTAGGGTAATCTTGGAGGATCAGCTGACAATGACACTTCGCTCAAACTTGGAGGTACATAAGGATAACATGTATCCGCAGGACCAGCAACATTCAAATAACCAGAGTTAAATGAATTTGTTAATGCATCTATATCAAACAACCAAGATGAACCTTTTACAGATTTTGGAAATAAGGATTCATCAAAAGATACATTAGGTGTTTCCTCTATAATATTGTGATGAGGAATGTATACTCTATATGGTTTAGATGTTGATGAGTAACCAACAAAGAAACCATCATAAGCTTTTTCATCAAACTTTCCTAATTGATCTTTGGTGTTTAAAATTGACACATGACACCCAAAAGCTCTAAGATAGCCTATAAAAGGTTTTCTTTTAAACAAAAGTTCATAAGGTGTTTTATTATGTTTTTTGACAATTAAAGTTCTGTTTTGAACATTGCATGCTGTGTTCACTGCTTCTGCCCAAAATGTGATAGGCAACTGTGAATCAGCTAGCATTGTTCTTGCTGCTTCAATTAGAGTCCTGTTTCTTCTTTCAGCAACTCCATTTTGTTGTGGAGTTCTTGGTGCATTGAATTGTCTGGCTATGCCTTTGTCCCAGCAAAAGGAATCTAAAACATGATTAACAAATTCAGTTCCATTATCACTTCTTAACATTTTGATCTTTAAATCAAGTTGGTTTTCAATCTTAGTGATAAACTCCATTAATGTTTCTGATGTTTCACTTTTATGTTTTAAGAAAAAGACCCATGTGAATCTAGTGAAATCGTCAACAATCACCAAATAATATTGCCTTTTACCAATACTTAACATATTAGTTAGACCAAAAAGATCCATGTGTAGCAGTATGAGTGGTATTGTGTTTGTGTTGATTGTTTTGGCCTTATGTGACACCCTATGTTGTTTCCCTTTAAGATTAGAACAATAAAATTCTTTCTTGGGGAGGCTAATAACTAAGTCATGTTTGACCAACTTATTCATGTTCTTCATGTTGGAATGAACCATCCTTCTATGCCACAGTTGTGATTCATCTTCTGATGACTTAGAAATCAGGCAGGTTTCATTGCTTGTCATAGAGGTGTTGTTCATATCGAAAACATAAGTGTTTCCT
Organism: Flaveria sonorensis; assembly: GCA_025506505.1. Classification (NCBI taxonomy): domain Eukaryota; kingdom Viridiplantae; phylum Streptophyta; class Magnoliopsida; order Asterales; family Asteraceae; genus Flaveria; species Flaveria sonorensis. Next base: position 29,205,847 of record CM046431.1, on the reverse strand, counting down.
TTTCTTGGTGCTTTAAGAATGATCCAATCTGCTGGGACTTGAAAACCTGGCTTAAGAATGTAACATAAAGAGTTATCAAATAAAGTGGTATAATTTTGATCACAAATTTGAGATACACTAAGTAAGTTGTATTTTAAATTTTCACAAAAATTAACTTTCTCAAATTTGAGTACTCCATTTGTTACCATTCCTTCACTAGCAATTTTATCTCCCTTCTTATCCCCACCAAATGCCACATATGAAGCATTTTTATATTTGAAATCATGGAGGAGTGAACAGTTACCTGTCATGTGCCGGGAACAACCACTGTCAACATACCACTTGTTGTCAGTCCTCCATGGATGTTCCTGCAAAAATAATGAAATCAATTAGAAAGTGGAGCCCAAGCCTTAATGGTCTTGGGCTTGCCATTGTTATCTAGAATAGTTACTCTATCATGAATGAGCCTAGATGTCTCAAGATTGTTTATAGTCTTAATTGATTCATTATGTTCTGTTTGGGGTGAGGATGTTTCTGTTTGAGATGGACTTGAAGCACTTTGATCTTGATTCACAGTCACTTCTTCCTTGAGTATCTTTTTCTTCAAACTTGAAGATGACATTTTGTAAAAAGTGTCAGCATCTGTTGTTTGTGACTGGGGTACATGATTACCCTGTTTAAAGTGATCAACGAAGGCTTTATCTTCCTGCAACACTACCTTCTTGTGAGGAGTCTTGCTTTGATTTCTTCTTTGTTTGATCATCAGCAGATGTTGGCTTTTTGACCTTCGGCACCTTTTGTTTTGGTTGCTGCTTCTTTTGTTTTGAGACCTTTGATTCTTCATTCTCAGAAGATTGTGAGTTTGAATCATCATTCTCAGATAGTTGCTTCTTTGGCACTTTAGATTTGTTCTTCTTGTTGAAGTAGCATTCTTAAGTAGAATGGTTCTTCTTGTTGAAAATAGCATAGTGCTTATTGAAGTAGCAATCAGAAGTCATATGATTATTCATATTACATATGGAACAATAGCTGCTAAAATAACAATCTCCTGTGTTGTGGTTGTGCATATCACACCATTTGCAATACATCTCTTTAGCTACACTATCAGAGTCAGCTTCTATCTTTGTCTGTTTCTTCATCAGTGTCTTCTTTTGCTGCTTCAATTCTTTTTCAAACTTAGCAGCTGAAAGATCTTCTTTTTGTTGTTTACCTTTCTGGTTAGTAGTTGAATCAACAGGTGTTTTCTTCTTCCGTAGAGCTTCTACGGATGACTGTTTTGGTTCTGATGATTTCTTCTTTTGCAGATTTTCTACTAAAGACTGTTTTGTCTTCTTCCGTAGATCTTCTATGGATGTTGACTTTGGAATATTTTACTTTTGCTTTTTTACGGATGTGTGAGGACCTATCTTCTTCTTCCGCAGGTGTTCTGCTGTAGTGTTGACCTGTGAATCCAAGGATCGACACAGGAATTATCAATTTTATTTTAACAAGTAATGATCGTGGAACTATCAATACTTGCTGTTTAATGGATTGTTTATAAATTGAATTCGATGAATAAAATAAAACAATTTGAAAACACAATGTAATAATGTAACACAAAGATGATTTTCAATTGCTTTTCATTCACAACGAACCGATTACAATTGATGTTGATGCTCTTGATGTTCTTATGATTGCTATATTGTTGTTGTTCTCTGTTCTTGTTATCCTGTTCTTCTCTGTTGTGCTTTTTGTTGAGCTCCTGAATCCCTCATTCTGCTGACCAATTCTTGTGTAGATTGTCTTCAACAAATTTCTTTGTTTTGGGGGATAAGGTAGCTTGATTTCATCAAGTACTTTGGGAATTATTAGTTCAAATATTACATTTTTACCCTTTCCCAAACCAGTACTTTCTTGTTCATTAGGCTCATCAACATCATCCAGATCATTACAGTCATCAAAGTCAAATTCTGATTCATTTTGTTTTGAAAATTTTGATTTAGATGAATCAGTTTCACTGACTTCAGTATCTTCATCATTTACCAATTCATTATTTTCAACTTTTGACTCAGATTTGCTGTTAGACACAAAATGATTTGACAGACTGTTGGTCATGGACTCAGGTAGAGTGGTGTAGTTATCATTTATTGATGGTACAACAGCATGAAATCCCAACCTAGACCTGTTCTTTGATTCAATATGAGAGTTCAAAAATTTCTCATATTGCTGTGATGATAGTTGGAACTCCTGAAGTTTCACTTCAGTAGATGCATGATCAGACATGGACTTTGTTAAAAAGGTGGTCAGATGCTCAACTTGTTCTTTCAGATTATAATTTTTAGAAACAAGTTTATCTAAATCCTTTTGTAATGAATTGATTTTGACCTGATAAAGTTTATGTTCTCTTACATGAGATTCATTTAAAAGCATAGTTTCTTTGACTTTGTCAGCCAATTATTGAGCATGAACCCTATATCTTTCAACCTCATCAACACATAAGAAGAACATAACCTTTCTCTTACCTCTCTGGCCATTGGAGGAACTTTGTTTTCTATATTAGCCATCAAAGCCTGATTTTCTTCTACCTTCTCATACATGCTCCAGTCACAGGTACCATCCTGCAAAATAATCAAACCAGTTTCTTTAGAATTACTAGTGCCTATTAAAGAGCCTGTGGCTGGTGGGGATGAATTTGTTAGCTGAGGTTGCTTGAAGCTCCTCTGACTTTCTTGTCTTGCATCGGCTGGTGATTGCTGATTGTTGTTGCATTCCCTTGAGAAGTGACCATACAAATTACATCTGTAACACCTCACCTTTGATTTATCAACACCAATTTTTGTTATTCTTCCTCCCACTGACAATCCCTTATCTCTTCATGTACATTTTGGCTCTATAAGCAATCATGGCCATTTGCCATTGCAGATCCATCTCTTCTACTTCATCAGGATGAAGTTCTTCAAGGTCTTGCTGACAAAAGTAGGCAGGAGTCAAGGTACTTCCCAAGTAAGCTTGAAATCTTGAGCTAAAGGCTGCAAAGGCTGCCTTCTGTTCTTCTAATTCCAGAACCACAGTGATTGGTTCTGTTTGATTGCTGGTTTTATTGGTTTTGGAGTCATCAGCCTTTACTTTTGCTTTTCTGTTTTGATTTGGGAGTTCAATTTAGAGGGCTTGACAGCATAGAAGCCAGTTTCCTTCTCATTGTCACTCTCAACAAAAGAGTTACCTTCATCATCATTAGAGATAAAGGCACTTCCAACACCCTTATATTCTTTGAATTGGTATGGTGCTATATGTGCTTTAACACGCTTGTTTTTGGTTTTCTCATCCAACTCCAAAGCTTCTACCTTTGCAACCAGAGTGTCTAACCCAATTGACTTTAGATCAAGAGTATTCTTGAACAGTTGGACTCAACAATTGCATTAAGAATTAATGCATAAAAAGTATGATGCTTGCCACATCAAGCATAACAAACATAATGTGTTTTAACATCCAAAACAATCATTTAATAACACATTAACATCATTAACATTCATAACAATCACTAATATTTGTTTAAATTTCTTTTTCAGGTTTGTACATAAAAGGAAATTTTGACAAGTGTTCGCAGTGGATGAAGAAAGTCTCACAGCGGATGAAGATCATCAGCAGCGGATGAAGATTTGTTTCCAAGTATGTACAATGAATGAAAAACCATCCCACAACGGATGAAGAACTCACAGCGGACAACATTTCACAGCGGATGTTCATCCACAGCGGATGAACATTCACAGCGGATGTTCATCCATAGCAGATGAACATTCCACAGCGGATGTTCATCCATAGCGGATGAACATCCCACAGCGGATAACATACAACCATGCACAGCGGATGGCAAGATCTTCTCCACAGCAGATGAGCAAACATCCACAGCGGATGACAGATCTCCATAGCGGATGACATATAGACTTAGGATTATTTTATGTAATTTTCATTTACATAAAGGTAGTTTGGTAATTGTATATAGCTATGTGTATAGGCTATAAATAGCATGCTACCCTAATCCTTTGTAAGCTTTTGAACGAAATCAATACAAACAAGTAGTTAATTTTCATTGTGTTTTTGCACACACACCATACATACACAAACACTGATTTCATACTCTATCATTATGGGTTTCCACACCATAATGTTAGTGTGTTGAAGTTGAGAGATATTGAAAAGGTCCTTGGGGGAATCAACTTTTTATTCATGTTCATCATGAGTTTAAGCTGATTTCATCAGGTGGTATTAGAGCTTTGGCTCAATCATTCATTGATTTCGATCCTCTCATTCAACAACCTTGATTTCAGTGGTTCATTAGCTTCAAAACAGACATTCACAAGCTGAAACATCATCAAACTCATCTTCTTCTACTCATAAACATTCATTAAATGCAAACAAACATGTTTTCAGAATCATTTTGTGCATTTTGAAGAAGTGTTGTTGCTTTTCAGCTTGAACATCACACATAACACAAGTTTTTTGTGGTTTTTGTGATAAAACAATACAAGGGTATTTTTAATCATTTGTTAAACAACATTCTACAGAAGCTTTTTAACTGCAAATCTTCATCAAAATCTTTAAAACCCTATTGGATTTAAAGGTTTTTTGCAAACTTTTCAAGTGTTTATTCACTATTTTATTGGTTTTCAATCGAAGCCAATCATTGTTTGAACAATCTAAACCGGTTATATTGTTTATAATCATCACAAACTAGTGACAATCTCACTAGGAACACATTTGTGTTTTTAAATTTAACAATCTGCTTTGTTGAATATTTAAACAGTAGTTTTTTCGAACAAACCTTAGAAAAACCTTAGTTTTTGATCAGAAAAACTCATACACAATTCACGGGATTTGTGTTTGTAGATTTGAAGAACCGAAGAAGAACAGTTTTCTTCTTTTAAAATTTCTAAAAAACCGACTTTTTGATCCAAAAAGTTTTCTGCAAAAGACAAACTTAGTGTTTTTAGGGTTTTGACCGAAAGATTTGACCATTCATTAAATCAGGAAAAGGACAAATATTCTTTTTCACACAATCTTTCTTGTCAACCATGACATAGAAAGAATCAAATCATAGGCTATTTAATTAATATTAATTAATTTCTTTATTTAGTAAACAGTTAAAAACAAATAGTTTATCAAATTAACAAACAAATCCTAGAGACAATTAGGATTAATTAAATTTTAGCACCGGACTAAAATTTAAACAAACAAATTTAACTTGAAAATTATCATGGCTGATGAAATGATCAGTTCTAACAGTGGATTAAAACCCCCTAAATTGAAGAACAAATCAGATTTCAAGCAATGGAAAATTATGTTTAGAAATTGGATTACATATCAAGATCCAGATCTATGGACATCCATCACAGAAGGTCCTTACATCCCACTGACATTAGGACCTGACTACAACATCCAAAAGCCAGTTAGTCTGAAGAGTGTAGCTGGTGATGACCTGAAATGGGTCAAAACACACATGAAGGCTTACAACATTCTTGCAATAACTTTGCCTTTTGAAATTTTAACTCGTGTTGAAAATTTCAAAACAACACATGAGCTGTGGAAAGTTCTTCACACCATGTGTGAGGTAGTGAGGAGATACGGGAAATCAAGAAGGAAAACCTGAGGACCCAATATGAGACCTTCCACCACATCCATAGAGAATCCATCCCTTAACAGTTACATAGATACGTCCAACTTGTCAATGAAATGATAGTGTATGGACTTAAATATGACACTGTTGAAATCAACAAGAAAATGTTGCACATATTGCCTGAGAGTTGGACTCAGTCAGTGTCACTCATGAAAGCAACATTGGACTTAGAGGCCCTATCCCTTGAATCACTAGTAGCCAAGGTTGAAGCATTGGAAATGGATGAAAAATCTAGGAACAATAACCAGATCAGACATGTAGAGACTTATAAGTTCAAAGAAACCCAACACACAGACAGTGCTTTCATCACAAGCACTGGAGAAGATGAAGAAGAAGAATTCTTGGATTCTCATGACACATCATTCTTTTCAGCACCAGAATCATCCAGCAACAAACACAAGTCTAAGAAGACTGGTGTTCATGCTTCTCATGAAGCCACACCCCAAAGCAAGCATCACCCTCATAACTCCAACTCAAACAAACAGCCAAAACCTCAAACATCAAACATACACAGACTTGAAAAACCAATGGATGCTCTTACTATCATTCTACAAAGTGAAGGGTAAAAGGCAGCATATGCAGCCTTTTCCACCAGTTTTACAGCATTCTTAGGAGCAAGTCTGACTCCATCTCAAATCATTCAATAGGATTTGGATGAGCTTCCACCTGATATGGTAGAAGAGATGGATCTGCAATGGTCCATGGCCATGATAGCATACAGGTCTAAAAGATTTCTATAAAGAAATCAGGGATTAAACATGGACAAAAAGACAAGAATTGGTTTTGATAAAACCAAAGTTAGGTGCTACAACTGTCAGCTTTATGGGCACTTTTCAAGAGAATGTCAATAGCTCAGAGTTGACAGAAATACACATCAGGCACAACCCTCTAGTGGAATTCGTTCAAACAGATAAGTGCCTCCACCAATTAGCATTCCAAATGCACCAACACAACCTCAAATCACACAATTTATTCCAACTCAACATCCAATATCTTCTGCTATGTTCATCAAAAAGGATGGAGAATGTGACTGGAGCCTTTATGAGGCTAAAATTCCATCACCTTCAGATCATGCCCTTATGGCTGATATTGAAGACAAACTAACAGACATCCCAAAAGAGGTAAAAGAAAACCTCTATAGTCAAGCATGCATTGATGAGTAAATAGGTATAGAGAACATGCTGATAAACTGTCAAAGAAAGTCGTAGAAACAAACATTTTAAATGAAAGTTTAAAATCTAAACAGAAACAATATACAAATAAAATACTTTCATTACAAACAGATTTAGACAAATTAATGTCTGAAAAACTGACTTTGGCAGCTCAGGTTGAGCAACTCTCTATATCATTAACTGAGTCAAAATCATTACAAGCTGAAACTGAAGTGAAACTTCAGAAGTTTCAGGTTAGTAACAAGAAGTTCGAAGAACTTCTTGCACAATAAAGGGCCTTTAAGAACCTTCAGGTTTAGGATATAATAAGGTAAGTCCACCTTATAATGATAATTATATTCCTTTACCTGACTCCATGACCAACAAATAGGATGAATCACATGATTCTCATGAACATACTGATGACTACAAACAATCATCATCATCATCATCAAAATCACCTTTAAAATCAAAATCACCCTTGATAAAGTTTGTTAAAAGTTCAACACCGCCACCAATCAAATCAACTGACTTTTATCAAGGAGAAAATAATGAATTTGATAATCAAACAACAGATGATGATGAGGATGATTTATTAGATGATGAATTTGATCAGCCAATTACTGAAAGTCAAGAGGTTTCTAGTGTGGCTGATACATCAAACAAACAATTAAAACAGATTCAAGGATTTGATATCTGTTTCGGTGGAAGGAAAGCTGTAACTTCCATTGCCTCTCCCAAACATGTAAATAAAGGAAAACGTAAAGCAACAATTTAGCCAAAACAACAGTCAGTAACTTTTGAAATTCCATTAAAATCTAATTTGAAATCAAAAGTTCTCAGCAAACAAACAAAATCAGAGTTGCCATACTGTGAGTGGTGTGATCAATTCTCACACACCACTGAAAAATATAGATATGGTAAGTACTGCAAGTACCGTAAGATGAATAATCACAGTACAGAATCATGTTATTTTCACAATTACTACTCTATTTGTGAAAGAAACAATCACAGCACTGCAAATTGTTTCTTCAATAAGAAGAACAAGAAACAAAACAAACAAGCTCAGATTGAGAAAACCACTAAAAAACAATCAATTGTTCAAAATAAGAGCAAAATGGGAGTTCATAAACAGACTCCTCATCAGAAAATGTTTTAGATAATGATAAAACTTTTATGACAATTTTCAACACACATCAAGGAGACATAAGTCTCAGAATAGACAAAACACTGACACTAGCTCACAAAAGAGAAGAGCACAAAACACTTCTCTCAATAGAGCTAAAACAAACCAAAGGAAATCTAGTGTTTCTAGAGTTCCAAAACCAGCAGATAATGCTGTTTTGGAAGAAATTTGCGTTGTTGGAAAAGATGGAAAATCCAAGACAATCTTGGCTTGGGTTGCTCCTACTAACTGATTTCTTCTATTTTACAGGGACATCTTAGAAGGCTTGACAACATCTGGTATGTTGACAGTGGATGCTCCCGTCATATGACCGGAAATTGCTCCCTCCTTCATGATTTTAAGAACAAACAGGAGGCAATGTAGCATTTGGAGGAGATAAAACAGGTGGGAAGATAACTGGCGAAGGATCAGTAACAAATGGGTTGATTAGCTTTGAGAATGTCAACTACTTCTCCAATCTTTAGTTTAATCTTCTGAGCGTATCCTAAATCTGTGACGAGGGATATTCCACCTTATTTGACTCCAACAAGTGCTACATCATTAAGATGGGTTTTCAGATTCCAGAAGAACATATCTTTTTGAAAACTTCTTGTCTAAACAACACATACATTGTTGATATGAATAATGTTTCAGCCTCAACCCCTGAAACTTTTTTATTATCAAAAGATACAAAAGATGTCTCACAATTATGGCATAGACGATTTGGTCATTCTAATTTTAACAGAATGAACAAACTTGTTAAAAATGATCTAGTTATAGGTCTACCATAAAAGGAATTTTTCTATACAGACCATTGCATAGCATGTCTAAAAGGCAAACAACATAGAGTTTCACATAAATCAAAATTGATAAACTCTAATAACACACAACTTAAATTGCTTCATATGGACCTTTTTGGCCCAACTAACATCCTAAGTATTAGAAGAAAGCAATACTATCTTATCATAGTAGATGATTATTCCAGATTCACATGGGTTTTCTTTCTACTACACAAGACAGAAACAACACAAATCATTACATCCTTTATCACAAAGATTGAGAATCAACTTGACCTTAAAGTTAAACCTTTAAGAAGTGATAACAGCATTGAATTTAAAAATGACTATATTTCTTCTTTTTGTGCAGAAAAAGGAATAAGTCATCATATTAGCGTAGCAAGAACTCCGTAGCAGAATGGAGTAGCTGAACGGAGAAACAGAACATTAATAGAAGCAGCTAGAACCATGCTAGCTGACTCTCTATTGCCCATATCGTTTTGGGCTGAAGCCATAAACACAGCTTGCTATATACAAAACAGAACATTAATCAATAAAGAACATTCCAAAATGCCTTATGAATTAATGTTTAAAAGAAAACCATATATAGGATTTCTTAAGGCCTTTGGATGTTCTGTTTCCATATCAAACACCAAAGAACAATTATCAAAATTTGCTCCAAAAGCAGATGATGGATTCTTTGTTGGATATTCTGGAAGCTCAAAAGCTTACAGAGTATTCAATCCAAGGCTAAATATAATGTAAGAAACAACTAATGTTGTTTTTAATGAACATTCTTTCACTAATAAAGTCATTGGATCAAACTAGCTGTTTGATATTGATGCGTTAACAAAATCATTTGACACATCTTATTTTGATGTTTCAGGTTCCAAGGATAACAACAAATGTCCAATGGTTCCACCAACAACCATTGATGTTCCATTAACAGCTGATCCTCCAAGGAGAACCACTAACACTCCTTCTAGCACAACTGTGTCAACACTAGCTGATCAACCAAACACATCAAGAGGAACATCATCAAACACTCCAGCATCTTCATCCCCTGTACCTAGTCAATCACAAGAAACCAACAAACCAAAACAACATGAAGATGATGTTGATTACCATTCACTACCAGATACACTTCATGTAGATGAAATCTTAGATTTATTTCATGATTCACCACAAACATTTACTGAACCCCCTCAACAAGACAATCACACATTACCCAATACTCTTGCTTAACCATTATTACATGATCAGACAATCACCAATCTTGATTCAACAATTCATGTTGATCAGATTACAACCACAAGAGTTCATAAGGACCATCCAATAGAAAACATCATAGGTGACCTCAACACCAAATTGACTCGTAGTCAATCTGATATAACAAACATTTGCTTGTATTCCTATTTGTTATCCTTAATTGTACCCAAAAACATCACTGAAGCATTAAAGGACAACAGTTGGATAGAAGCTATGCAAGAGGAACTACAGCAATTCAAGAAGCAAGAAGTTTAGAAGCTGGTAGATCTGCCTGAAGGTCAATATGCAATTGGCACAAGGTGGCTATTCAAAAACAAAGCGGATGATAGAGGGATTGTCATAAGAAACAAAGCAAGGCTTATAGCCCAAGGTTATACTCAAGAGGAAGGCATTGACTATGATGATGTCTTTGCTCCTGTAGCAAGACTGGAAGCCATCCGAGTATTCCTTGCTTATGCCTCATCTCAGAAGTTCACTGTCTACCAAATGGATATCAAATGTGCTTTCCTCTATGGTAAGATAGATGAAGAGGTATACGTTGCTCAACCACCAGGGTTTGAAGATCCAGATTTCCCTCATAGAGTCTACAAGTTAGACAAAGCTCTGTATGGTCTTCATCAAGCTCCCAGAAAGTGGTATGAAACTTTATCAAAGTTTCTACTATAGAATGGTTACACCCATAGGAAAATTGACCAGACATTGTTCTTAAAGAGAAAAGAACAAGACTTGCTAGTAGTGCAAGTCTATATGGATGACATAATATTTGGATCCACAAACACACAGCTTTGCAAAGAGTTTGAAACCCTTATGCAATCAAAATTCCAGATGAGCTCTATGGGAGAACTTACATTCTTTCTAGGTCTACAACTTCATCAATCAGCAGAAGGAGTTTTCATCAATCAAAGCAAATATGTGAATCAGATCTTGAAAAAGTATAACATGTCTGATTGCACATCTAGCAAAACACCATTCGCAACTGGATTGAAGTTTGGACCAGATCCAGAAGGAATGTCAGTTGACCAGAAACTTTACAGATCTATGATAGGTTCACTGATGTATCTTAGAGCAAGCAGACCAGATATCATGTATGCATTTTGCATGTGTGCAAGATATCAAGCAGATCCTAAAGAATCACACATTAATGCAGTGAAGAGAATCTTTAGATACTTCAAAGGCAAACTAGCAGTTGGTTTGTGGTATCCCAAAGATGGAGATTTCTCTTTATATGCATATACAGACAGTGATTATGGGGGATGCAACAACAACAGGAAATCAACCAGTGGAGGCTGTCAGTTTCTTGGATCAAGATTGATCTCTTGGCAGTTCAAGAAACAAACCAATGTCTTTGTGTCAACAGCAGAAGCAGAATACATAGCTGCTTCTGCATGCTGTTCTCAAGTTTTATGGATTCAAAACCAAATGCTTAAGTATGGCTTTAACTTTCTTAAAACACCCATACACATTGACAATACTACAGCCATGTTTATAACAGACAATCCTGTTCAACATTCAAAAACCAAACACATAGAAATCAGATATCAATTTCTAAGAGATTGCTCAGAAAAGGGTCTGATCAAGTTGATCAAAGTCCACACGGATAATCAATTGGCTGACCTTTTTACAAAACCATTTGATTCAACAAGATTTGAATTTTTGGTTCAGTCACTTGGTATGATCAACTATGAATCACCAAATTAATGTTTTTCAAAACATTAAAATCAAACATGCTTGATTTTGTCAAAGTCCATGATTAACACCAAATTTACCTTTTTCAAAATCAAGAAATCATACAAATCATTCATTGGTTATATTGAATCACACATACATCTCATGAGAAATGATAGTAAACTAGCTTAATTCTTCACTTGAGTCATTTTCCACTAATTAAGACTGACTTGTATTCTGTGTGATATGTGGATAGGCTCAACATGGGACACCTAACATCACATACAACAGTGAAGAACTAAATTCTCATGATTGTGTGGTCAACAACACATCTTGGTTTATGGTGAGTATTAATCTATCCAATATAGGTTGCTTTCAAAGTAACTACAATACACCAAGTGAAACAGTTTATAAATTGCTCAATCATACAAGTGTCTCCTCTGTTATGATAACCATAGACCTGGAGTACATCTAGGCATTCTTTGTTGTGCTAAGCACAGACCTTAATGACCTAAATTGTGATCCAAAAAGATTCCCAAAATGGAACACATCCATCTTGGATGAAAAATCAATAAAGTCTTCATGACTACATTCCTTATGAATGAATAAAAACAATCCCAAAGTGGATCACCTTCCAAAGTGAAGTGAAAAAGAATCCAAATGAGGATCAACCAACATGGATCAAATTGAGCATTTATACTCCTAAGTAGCTAGGTTTTAAGTATTGAAAGTGCTTTCTAGCATATCTTGAGGAGGGTTGTACCAATCAAATAATCAGATGTGGGGTACATACAACTCATGTCAATCAACTCAAAACATGATAATCACTCACTGTTTCAATAAGCCATTAATACAATGCTTGAGTTTAAGTGGATCAATATATCTGCAATCAACATTGTACTTGTCTATGTCTATTCTCAAAACCATACAAACAACTCAGTGAGAAATGTAGACTAGTATGATCTCATGATATGTGCCAAAGATTCATGTTCAAACATGAAAATCATTCATTTATTAGTTAGATAAGGCACTATCTTTCTAACTTTTATCAAGCAAGCAATCAATTGGACCTTGATAATTTCCATATTAAAGCATATAAATTTTTGTCATTTTATAATAGCTTTTTATAAATATGCAAAAATTTAGGGGGAGAAATTGAGCATGGAATTATCAAAGGTAGTAGAATTATGCATTTTCATACATTTCAAATTTTGATATTTTCAAATTTAAAAAAAAAATAAACAAAGCCAAGTCAAGCCAACACTAACAAACAGCAGGTTGACAAATACATATTTGTTTATTTTATTGCATAATATTGCTTATGAGTGATATCAAAACATCCATATATTGAATATGTTAAAATTAAATATTTTAACATACATTTTAAATCAAATTTTAAACAGACATTTTGATTTAAACAAGATTTGTCAAACAAAATCTTCTTTTGGAAGAAAAACAAACAAATTTGCTTCGGAAGAAAACAAAAATTTTCTTTCGGAAGCAAAGTCATTAAATATTTGCTTCGGAAGAAAGATTTCAAAACATACAAAATTTTAAATTTTTTTTTTAAAAATTTTTGACAACTGTTCACACAACGAATGAACAAATATTAGTGTAGGTACAGTAACACACAAAACATTACAAGTGTTCCACAGCGTATGAACATTGTTCATCCGCTGTGAACATCTCTATTCAAGTGTTCCACAGCGCATGAACATTGTCCATCCACTATGAACAAAGCATTCCATTCATTCAAGTGTCCACAGCATATGAATTTTTTTCATCCACTGTGAACATATCAAACATTTGATCAAAGGATCCATAGCGCATGAACAAATGTTCATCCGCTGTGAACAATTGGTATAATGGACCAAGGGTTTACAGCGTATGAATAAAATAGTTCATTCGCAGTGACTACAATTCTCATATGCAGTGTATAAACTATGTGCATAGCGCATGAACAAATTGTTCATCCGTTGAGTGCACAGTACAACATACAACGCAGTGTAAAATGCACAGCGTATGAACACTATTCATACAGCGGATGACCTAAATTTAATTTTAAGTCACTGTTCATACAGCATAAAGACACTGTACCCATAGCGGATAAGTCTTTTGTCCGTTGTGTATATAAACATAACACTTGTAAATTTTTCTTTTCATCATGAGAGAGAGAGAGAGAGAAAAATACAAAATTTTTTTAAACGTTATACATTGTGTTTAAACCCTTAAACCCTTGAAACCCTGTACGATTGAAAGCCTAAAATGATTGTGATTTATCGTCTGATTCACAATCAAATAGGTTTAACAACAACATTCTTATCATCAATCATTCATTAAAACATCAGATTGAGTGATTCGCATTTATACACTGTTCGACGAAGTCGAACCTTAAACCAAAATCACACATGAATCTCATGATGTTTATAAACAAAATCAAACATTGAATGAGTGTTTTATGACTTTAGTTAATTATATTGAGACTGTTGATTTGATGAAATTTTATTAATTGTTCATCGGGTTCATGAACAGTCAGGGTGTTCATGCCAAAATCGAACAAAACCCTCTATCTGATCTTTGAAAATGTTCAAAAATGATTAAAACATGTTATAACTTGGTAAACATTTCTAAAAGACAATAACAAACAAGTAAAAACAGTTAAATTGGCAGAAACTCAACATGCAAACATTAAATGCATGTACACTCAACGTGCAGTAAATGGTTATTTTGACTTTAACTAGTCAAACTGATTTTCATGATCAAGTGATTATAAAGTGAAATTGTTGTATGTTTATGAACCAAACAACTCTTGTCAATATAACAAACTCATTATAAAATGAGTTTAACTCAAAACAAGTTACCTCAAACAACTTTTTCACAATCATATCAAACAACAGTTGACTTTAAAGAAGTCAACCTGCATTAGAGCAAATAACATACATACATACATTTTCAACAAATCACAATTGTTAATTATACAACAGCAATCACTTCAAAATAATCAAGATAGGTCAATGAACCTTTGATCAACATGTCATCAATTCAAGTATCATACACGCATCTAACACATACTTCTTTGTTTTGCAGATATGGCAAACTTTGTGTTTGTCAGAGATCATAACATATGTGCATATCTGAATACTGACTCTCCTAAGTCAGAGAACTACAGAGATATGATCCAAGCTATCAGGAAAACAAGACTGGTGCATGCTATGACAGCAAGGCCATATATTTACGAGGATCACATTGTCCAATTTTGGACAAATTCACATCTGGGAGAATTTGATGATCAACAAGTAGTTATATCTACTATGCATGAACAACAAATCAACATTTCTAAAGAAGTTATAAGAAGAGTATTACAACTGGGAGAAGTTGATGCAGAAGGTCCAGTTGAGTTTGATGAACACTATGTTTTACATGTGTTTAGGCAGATTGGCTATACAGGTACCATAGATAGAAAACAGATCAAGAAGTCCTATATGTGTGCACAATTTAGATTTCTAATGCATACTTATTAGAAGACTATGACCAATAGAAAGACTGGTTGGGATGCCACATCACTAAGAGCTTCATGTGCAATAGCAAGTATCATAGCAAGGAGGCCTATTAACTTTGCTACACAAGTGCTCAATGGACTAGTTTACAACATTACAGAGGTGAGGAACAAGTTTCTGATGTCTCCAAGATTCCTGCAAATGATGATTGATGATCTGTTGGCTTATATTCCAAGAGAAGGAGCCATCTTCCATCCTGTTCATTTCAATGAACATGTTTTCAACAGGATAAAGTCAAGTCTTTACCATGGTGATGAGGTTCCTGTTCCTCATCATATGATAGATCATGACATTCCTGTACCTGAGGTATTTATGAGGATACCAAGACAAGATGAGCCCTTCATGTTATACCAAAATGCCATACATCAAGCTCCCATCATACAACCACCACCAATTATACCAGAACCAATCATTGAGCCAGCACCATTCATACAAGCTCAAAACATCCAACCTAAACACCCAATTTTACCTGAACCAATCATCCATTCTCCACCTCAAAGCCCAATATTTGTCTGATCAACAAACATTGACATCTCTTTTAAGAGATATAGATATGGCTCTTGAAGAAGAAACTGATGAACATGAGGATGTTGGCACCTCATCTTATGAGCCCATACAGGAACAGACAGTCACTGCTAATGAAGCTGAAACAAGCAGTGAAAATATCACTGAAGATGATATTGAGCATTCCAAAGTCTTTCTCTTTACAGAATATAACAAGTTGATTGAAAGATCAAACAACAGAGCTAAGAGACTAAGAGAAAAGATTAAAGTGAAAGATAAAGAAATAGAGAAGTTGGAGTTTGATCATAAAGCTCAAAAGCTGATTGTTAAGTTTGTTGAATAACAGCTTAAACAGACAAAAGGTGAGTTAAAAGCTAAAGATAATGAGCTGAACATTGTCAAAGCTGAGATTGAATACTTAGCTAAACAATCAGAATCCAGATTAAATGAAGTGGATGAATTAAAGAAGATAATAGAAGCTCAAAATGATGAGATAAAGAGATTAAACAGAGAGCTTGAACTTGCAGACAACCAACTGAATAAGGAAGAACATTCAGTAGGTCAAGATCAAGACCTGAGTGATTCTGAAAACATAGCTGCTGAAGAAGAAACAAACCAAAACCAAACAGATCAAGCAGAGCTAGCACTGATCATACCAGAAGAATCATACACATTGGATCAGTTGTTAAGTGATGCTAACCCA
Organism: Flaveria sonorensis; assembly: GCA_025506505.1. Lineage (NCBI taxonomy): Eukaryota > Viridiplantae > Streptophyta > Magnoliopsida > Asterales > Asteraceae > Flaveria > Flaveria sonorensis. Next base: position 29,189,425 of record CM046431.1, on the reverse strand, counting down.
TTTGAAAACATCCACTACTCACCAATCCTAAGGCAAAACTTTCACACTTCAGATCCCATCTCTGAAGAAACAAGCATTGTACCATACAACCCTTTAACATCCAAACAAATGGAGCTCATAAAATAGTTTGCAGAGACTGCCTCTATTCAAACTGAACAAGCAGGTGCTGAAGCTTCATCATCAGAACCACAATGCAAAACTTATAAGAGCAAAAAGGAAGAGAATGTATTTGAGTTCTCTGACCAAAGGTAAGAAACCATCTCAAGAATCTGAAGCACCAAAATCCCCTCCTCTCAAGCTACTCAAAGTTAAGGAGGAACCAACAGAGTATGCTGAAACAATATAACTAGAAGAGGGTGAGATTGATCAGAGTTCTGAACAACATCAAATCATCATAGTATCAGATTCTGAGGATGAACAAGAAGAGGTTAAAGCTGAGGATCCAATCCCAAACATACAAGAACTATTCTTAGATGATCCAGAAACACTTATGGGAATAGAGTTAGTCTCCAAAGGCTTTCCCTATGATTCCTTCATGCATCTGAATCTGTCAGAAGTAAAAGATCTGCTCAAAGACTTTCAGGAAGAGATGAAAAATGAATGTGAGCAAACCTACAGAAGGTACAAAGAGATTAAAGATCAGCAGGAGTTATAGAAAAACCTGCCAAAGGATCCTCAAATTGAAAAGATGACTTATCAGTAAGTGAAGAGTTGGTTAAGTCACACAAGGATTCCTTACAGATCATATGCCAGGAGGTCATTATCATAAATGAAAGATATGGCTAGGGAAATCTACAAAAACATGCTCACAAATGCCCTTAAGCCAAAAGTGTTTAGATCTCACCCTGCAGCCTCACTCTCAACATATCATCAAGCTCCTCTCGAGCTTCATCCAATTGAAGAACCTTGAGATTTCATGCCTTATAAGCTATGGCCTAAAGGAAACAAGGTTAGAGAGATGATAAATGAAAAGACCAACTTTGTGAAGTTGTATGACAGAATCTATTTGACAGATGGGGCAAATGAGCACAAAATAGTGGTCTGGAAGTATGATGAAGTATGGGATGCTATTTTAGTGAAAGGAGTATCTGGATTAGTCCAATACTTATCTTATATATCCTAATTAGGCTCTTTATCATATGAAGACAGACTTGACCTTCTCCAACCGAGAATGGTCAATCACACAAATAATTCAAGAGGAGCTGATTACTTCCACATTCTAAGAACTTACATGCACAAACAGCACTATGAGCTAAAGGCCAAAGCAGACAAAGAAGACAAACTTCATATTGAGAAGCTGAAGAGAGAACAAAGAGCAGCAGGAAAGGGTAAACAACAACAGACAGAACAGACAGAGCAACTAGACACTGAGCTGCTAACAAGGGTAGGATATCCTCTCAGACCTTCAGACCTTAAGTTGATAATGAAGAATATTGAAGGAAATCAGTACACTCATCCAATCACCTGGTGATATTATATTGAAAATCATTTTGAAGTGGTGTTGGAGAGGAAGTTGGAAGGAAAAGTGGCTGAGGACATAAAATTGTTTGATCCAGTTGAGATTAAACTTATTCACCCGTCTTATGCCTCATTCTTAAAGACAAAATCATTTCCAGGCATTCAGGATGTACAGTGCAAGGATGATTGCTGCTACTTTATTCATATGTTAAGGATACTAGGAACTGAATATGTGAATGCAGCTTTGAAGCAGAGATTAGAGACAAAATAGCAGCCACTCACCTATATTGAAGGAATCACTGGAATGAGAATATCTGAGCATAACAACCTAGAGATTATCAAAGGAAAGCATGTTGTCACCACCTTAGTGAGCAACATTGATGTCCAAAGCCTTGACCAGTCTACTCTGGAGCAGCTGGTTCTCCTGACTATAGAGAGAAAGTATGATGATCAGAGAAGCGCAGTTGACTACTTCACTGAACATATAGTCAACTGTAGGAATGCCTTCAAGATCACAGCTCTCAAAGATCAGGTGAAAGAAGCTGAAGCTGACCAAGCCATAGAGCAAGACATTGAAGATACTCTTAAGGCTATGGAAGAAGCCCAGAAGAAGACTGATAAAGTAGGACCATCTCATTCCTAAGGTTTCTAAACACATAGCTGGGGAAACAAACAAACAAACATATCCTTCTTTATTATTACACATTCATACATTCATACATACATGTGCCCTTATGCACATGATATCCAATCATTCATATATGTGGTTTTATATACATGGTATCATACAATAATACATACATGTGTTGTTGATACAAACACATGAGATTCATGCAAACATACATATATGTGTTAATAAACACATGGATTCATACAATCATTCATATTTGTTTTATTATGCTAACACTGGAAATCATTCAATCAAACAATCATTTCAAACATGTATTTTGTATAAACACATGTAAACATACACAAAACAAACATGTGTTACACATGTTATCAATCAAATACACACAATAACAATCAATCATACAAGTAAATAATCAAACAATCAATCATACGTAACATACAATCAAAACATGCATAACATTCAAAGTAAACAAACAAACAAAACAATTATTCATAACAAAACACACAAACACACATTACTAACAAACAAAACATTAATCTAGCAAACATAAAATGTTGGCAACATCATACTTAGGGGGAGTATTGTTGGACTCAACAATTGCATTAAGAATTAATGCATAAAAAGTATGATGCTTGCCATATCAAGCATAACAAACATAATGTGTTTTAACATCCAAAACAATCATTTAATAACACATTAACATCATTAACATTCATAACAATCACTAATATTTGTTTAAATTTCTTTTTCAGGTTTGTACATAAAAGGAAATTTTGACAAGTGTTCGCAGTGGATGAAGAAAGTCTCACAGCGGATGCAGATCATCAGCAGTGGATGAAGATTTGTTTCAAAGTATGTGCAGTGGATGAACAACCATCCCACAGCGGATGAAGAACTCACAGCAGGCAACATTCCACAGCGGATGTTCATCCACAGTGGATGACATTCACAACGGATGAACATTCCACAGCGGATGTTCATCCACAGCGGATGTTCATCCACAGCGGATGAACATCCCACAGCGAATAACATACAACCATGCACAACGGATGACAAGATCTTCTCCATAGCGGATGAGCAAACATCCACAGCGGATGACTGATCTCCACAGTGGATGACATATAGACTTAGGATTATTTTATGTAATTTTCATTTACATAAGGGTATTTTGGTAATTGTATATAGCTATATGTATAGGCTATAAATAGCATGCTACCCTAATCCTTTATAAGCTTTTGAATGACATCAATACAAACAAGCAGTTAATTTTCATTGTGTTATTGCACACACACCATACATACTTAAACACACACATACATTGATTTCATACTCTATCATTATAGGTTTCCACACCATAATGTTAGTGTGTTGAAGTTGAGAGATATTGAAAATATCCTTGGGGGAATCAACCTTTTATTCAAGTTCATCATAAGTTTAAGCTGATTTCATCATAGACACAGTATGGGTCCAGCTTCTTGGTAATGAATGAAACATCTTTTTATTTAACTCCTTATTGTTGTACTTCAGTTCAAAGATATTAATCTTTGTAACAAGTTACATAAACCTATGGAGTTGTTGAGGGAGGGATTCAGCCTGAATGTGATGGAATGTTTCGTATTGTGAACGCAGGGTATCCTTTCTGATACTTCTAATCTCATCACTTCCCTCACACAAAGTGCAAAGAATTTTCCATAATGAGTTAGTAGTTTTGTATGCTTCACACCTGATCAATAGGTCTTCAGGTAAAGCCATAGTAAGCATACTATAGGGCTTAATGTCGACTTTGACTTTCTTGGCATCATTAGATGATAGATTTTTCAAACTTATGGGTTGATTATTATCTTTGTAATTAGGTCCTAAAGTAGGTGGAATATAAGGACCTTCAGTGATAGACACCCATAAGTCATAATTTGTATAATTAACATGATTCCTGAATTTGATTTTCCATGTTTTGAAATCAAATTTGTTCTCCAACTTCGGAGGTTGATAAGCGCCAACAACTGAATTGCTCATGTTAATTAACTATGCTAATTATCAAAAATTAACAAACTTGTTTAAAATAAACACCAATTAAACAAATCAAACTGATAGATCAGTTGATCTAGATCAATGAGCACTTGGCTCTGATACCACCTGTTTATCCAAGGATCGGCGTAGGAATTATCAATTTGATTTTAACAAGTAATGATCGCGGAACTATCAATACTTGCTGTTTAATGGATTGTTTATAAATTGAAATCGATGAACAAAATAAAACAACTTGAAAACACAATGTAATAATGTAACACAAAGATGATTTTCAATTGCTTTTCATTCACAACGAACCAATTACAATTGATGTTGATGCTCTTGATGTTCTTATGATTGCTAGATTGTTGTTGTTCTCTATTCTTGTTATCCTCTGTTGTTTTTTTATTGATATCGTTTCTATCAATATAGACACCTATTTGAGTATCGATATCTCTCAATCTCTCTCTATTCTGTTTCTATTTTCTAATATCTCGCTATTCTGTTTCACTATTCTATTTTTATATGTGTGAATCCTTGCCTTGTTTATCGGCATAGGAGTTCACAATTTACATTGGAAATTGTAAATTACAAAAAGAATGTTATTGATGTGACATGGAATATTCGCTTGACTTCAATATCTTTTGCCATCATTGATTTGATGATGTTGCTTTGACATGTTGATTTGTTGGCTTTTTGATCTTCCATAGTAATTTGTCTTCCGTAGGAAGTTCTTCTTCCGTAGCAATTGGTCTTCCGCAGCAACATTTAGTCTTCAACATTTGTTCTTCAGTGGTTGTGCTTCTGTAGGAGTTCTTGTACTTCTTCAGCAGCAAACTCTCCTTCAGTAGCTCCACTTGATCTTTGGACTTGTTCAGGAGTTGTTGTTCTTCTGTAGGAGATCTACGAAAGCACAGACTTTAGTTATGCTCCGAAGAACATCTACGGAAGAACACTTATTCATCCGTAGATTGTTCTAACACTTGGTCAATTTTCCAAATTTACCAAGTCTGAAGTTTCCTGTAAGGGTTAACATATAATTCATGCAGTACATTATGTTATCAAAAGAGAATTATAATGAGTTATTACAAGCGTTGATTTATCATATAAACCTATTTAAAGGATCTAGACCTAACATGTTATGTGTATGATATTAGTTGGGAGGTTGCCAGAACACAGGGCTTTACAAGTTGGTATCAGAGCCATACTTTGAGAGATTCGGGTATTCCCTGATGCCTAGACTTAAAATGTAAATGAGACTAATACTGATAACAGATGCAAGTATGGGTTGCTTTATTCCAAGTAAGTAAAGGTCAATTTTTACTTAAAAGCCTCGTATGCCATGCATGTTTACATGCTTATTATGTGTGTGCTATGTATTATGTGGCCCGTTATGTGACCTTTAAATGTAAGATATAGACACGATATTATGCATTTGAGGGAATGCTTAGAGCATGGAAGTGAAGTAAGTAGGTAATCATAATTGGCCACTAAAATTAGGAACTTATTGTACTCATCATGATCTAAACTATTTCCCTAAATGACTTTATTATGTTTCGTGTCTTGTAGAATGATCGGTAGATGTGGGGCTAGAGGTGGTTCGTGTGGAGGCCATGTTAATGATCCATCGGCCACTAGGGCATCTACTCAAGAGAATCCTAAGACTAGGAATGAGGGAAACGATGATGGAGCCGGATTCATATCGGAATCCCTTGTTCAAGAAGCAATAGCCAACGAGGTCCATCAAGTTCTCCATGCCACTATGCCCTCGATCTTGGTGGAGACATTAAAAATTATGGTTAAAGATAAGGTTGGCGGATCTAGGGACAAGTCAAGCAAAGGAAGCAAGGATGATCAATCAGAAAACATTGATAATTTGGAAGTCAGTAATGATGACTTTGACAAGGAGCCCCTTAAAGGATGTACATACAAGGATTGTAAGGGATGTAACCCTCCATCATTGGATGGGGGAAGGAAGGTATCGCCACCTACCGATGGATTGCTGAAATGGAAGCGGTTATCGACATAAATGAGTGATGGACTGATCAGGTTGTTAAGTTCACGACACACTCATTTGTATCTGAGGCACTCCATTAGCAGACGATGGTGAAGCAAATGAAGAAGAATGTTAAAAAGAAGGCCTAGGAAGATTTGAAGTAGATGATCATCAAGAAATTATACATATAGAATGTGATGATAGGGGGGAGACCGAGTTTTTAGGGTCGAAGGCAGGCGCCATGACCCATCATGAATACACCACCAAGTTTAATGAATTGGCCAGGCTAGTGCCATATTTGACTGGCACAGATGATAGGAGGATCAATTGTTATATGAAAGGGTTGCCACCAAAGGTTATCACATATATGAAAGCTCAAAGACACTCAACTTTCGAGTTCATGGTGGAATTGGCTGGGATTGTATATGATGATGTGGTGGAGGAGGAGCTCGTGGTCAGTGAACTAAAAAGGAAATAGGTCGGGGCACTACAGAAATTCATGAAACCAAATATTGGCTATCAAGAGAAGAGGGTCAAGGTGGAGGGAACAAATATGTGTCGGAGATGTAAGCACCGACACACCAAGGAATGTAGAGCCAGATCTAACTTATGTTATCGTTGCGAACAATCTGGACATTTCTCCTAAGAGTGCCCAAAGAGACCAAAGTGGTATAACTATGGAGAAACAAGCCATGAAAGGAACGCTTGTAGAAAACCCAAGATGATGACCGGTGGTCCTAGCAAAGCCCCCGTCAAGAAGACAACTGAGTAGCCATAACGGAGGAGGCTAAGGTTGATACGGACGTTGTTTCAGGTATGTTCCCGATCAACTATGTACTTGCCTCTGTATTATTTGATTCTGGTGCTAGCAAGATTTTTATATCTACTGCTTTTATGCCTCGTTGAATAGTAGAGTTAAAAGAATAGATAATACCTTTGAAGTAGAAACCACCATAGGGAGATCTACTAGGGTGACCAATGTAGTTGATGACTATTGTATAAAGCTCGAGGGCATAGATTCCCTATTAAATTGTTTATGATGGAATTAGGAGGGTTTGATGTGGTATTGGGGATGGATTGGCTTGCTGTTCACGAGGCCAACATCGTATGTCAAAGGAAAATGATTTGCCTGCTCGATCATAACGGTAGTCTTGTTTCAGTCTATGGTGATCAGACTACTGTGTACCAAAGATTATATCTATGATGAAGGCCGTGAGATTTATGAAGCGTGGTTATGGTGCTTATCTAGCATACGTCAAGGATGATAGTGTTTCAATGCCCAAAATGGAGTATGTCTTGGTGGCATGTCAATTCCCTAATGTATTCCCTGAAGACCTTATGGGGGTACCGCCGGACAGGGAGATATAATTTCAAATTGATATAGTGTCAGGAGCCCAACCTATGGCTAAGGCGCCTTACCGATTAGCTCTGTCCAGAATTAGAGAACTCATGGTCCAACTGCAGGATCTACACGCAAAAGGTGTTATCAAACCAAGTATCTTGCCTTGGGGTGCAGTGGTGTTATTTTTGAAAAAGAAAGATGTAAGCATGCTTTTGTGTATCAACTACCAAGAATTAAACAAGCTCACGATGAAGAAAAAGTATCCTCTTCCAAGGATTGACGACCTATTCGACCAACTGCGGGGAGTAAGCTTGTTTTCGCGAATCGACTTGAGATTTGGATATTATCAATTAAAGGTAAAGGAGCAAGACATATCAAAGACTGCATTGAGCACATGATATGTGCATTACGAGAACCTTGTGATGTCATTTGGTTTGACGAATGCACCTACTGCATTTATGGACTTGATGAATAGGGTTTGTCACCTAATGTTAGAAAATTCGGTGATTGTGTTTATCAATGACATCCTTATCTACTCGAAGAATGAAGGGGGCCACACGTGTCACATACTTGAAGTATCAGAAACCCAAGACGAGAGAAGCTATAAGTAAAATTTTCAAAGTGTGCCCTTTGGCTACGACAAGTGTAGTTTCTGGGTCAGGTCATTAACTCCGATGGGATTCTGGTGGACATGGCAAAGATAGAAGTAGTAACTCAATACGACTCCCTAGAGACACCCTTAGAAATCCGCAACTTTCTTCGATTGGAAGGGTATTACAAGAGGTTCATTTAGTTGTTTTCAAAGATTGTGTTGCCATTGACTAAGTTAGCATGGAAGGACGTGAAGTTTGACTGGGGAGAGACTCAAGAGAATGCTTCCAAGAACTTAAGAAAAGATTGACTCAAGCACCCATTCTAATGCTGCCCGATAGGAATGAAGACTTAGTAGTTTACTTCGATGCCTCGTATCTGGGGCTAGGGTGTGTTATAATGCAGCGAGGGAAGTGATAGCATATGCCTCTTTATAGTTGAAGACTCACATGGTTAACTACCCTTACTCATGACTTAGAGCTAGCTGCGGTGGTGTTCGTGCTCAAAATAAGGAGACATTATTTGTATGGTGCCAAGTGAACCATTTTTATTGATCACAAGAGTTTGGAGTATTTCTTTGAACATAAAGATTTGAACATGAGACAACGGCGATGGTTGGAGCTACTGAGAGATTACGACTATGAAATCCGCTACCACCCAGTCAAAGAAAATATGGTAGCCGAAGCTCTAAGTCATACAAAAAGACAAGAACCAATCCGGGTTAAATCGTATAAGATGATAACGACACCGAGTATTATGGAACAAATATGTGGTGCTCAAAAGGAAGCTATGAAAGACTAGCATGTTGTTATCAAAGGAATGAAGAGACACATATCGAGATTGGAAGAGAAATCTAAGTGTCAAGACCAAGATAGGGATGGATTCCTCATTATGAAGATCTCAATACAAAAGTACTTGATGATGCTCATAAGACCCGATACTCGATTCACTTGGGCACTACCAAGATGTATCACGATCTGAAAAGGAACTACCGGTGGCTGGGAATGAAGAATGACGTGGTTCAATACGTGAGTAAGTGTCTAACCTACTTGCAAGTCAAAGCATGGGACAATCCAACCCTTGGATATACCCGAATGGAAACGGGAACATGTCACGATTGTTGGACCCTGAAAGGATCATGCATGCCAGTTAAGGAAATAAAATAAAACATTTTGTTGATAGTTTCTTTTGTAAAAATTCATCTCTTCCAAGAACCAAGCTAGTTAAGGTTTGGGTTCCCGAGTCTAAATGATTTTCTTTAATTTCTAGGGACATTCGAGAAGGACTATCAATAGCAATTGGTACGTTGATAGTGGATGCTGCAGGCATATGACCGGATTGAAAGACCTTCTTACCAATTATCGGATAATAAATGGAGGATATGTTGCTTTGTGGGTGATAAGAAAGGAGGTAAAATAATCGGTCAAGGTGAGGTATCCAATGGTTCTTTAACCTTGGAGAAGGTAAATTTCGTGCCTGAATTAGCATTCAATCTTCTAAGCGTGTCACAAATTTGTGATAAGAATATTTTTGTGCTTTTTAAGTCTAATAAATGTTTGTTTCTTAAGCCAGAATTTTTAGTTCAGATGATTTGGTGATTATGCGAGCTCCAAGGAAAAATGACACATATCTGCTTGATATGAACTCCAAAGAATCAACCTCCACCATGACCTGTCTCTTGTCAAAAGCTTCTTCTTCTGAGTCATTTCTTTGGCATAGATGTTTAGGCCATGTGAATTTTAAGAATATTAACAAATTGGTTAAAAATAATCTTGCCAGAGGTTTACCTCAAAAGGACTTTTCTGTAATTGAAAAGTGCATGTCTTATGCTAAAGGAAACAACACAAGAAATCACAAAAGCTTAAACAAGAAAATTCCATTTCTAATCCTCTTGAGTTATTACATTATGATTTGTTTGGTCGAATAAGTGTGAAAAGTATAGCTAAGAAATCTTATTGTCTTGTTGTAATAGATGATTATTTTAGATATTCTTGGGTTCGGTTCCTATCACACAAAGGGGAGACAGTAGAGGTGTTGCAGAAGCTGATTCTGACTATTAAGAATATTAGAAACAAGAAAGGTTTGACGATCAGAAGTGACAACGAAACAAAGTTTAGAAATTAGATCTTTGATTCATTCTGTGCAAGCAAAGGGATTCTCAGACAATTCAGTGCTGCACGAACACCCCAGCAGAACGGTGTTGCTGAAAGAAAAAATAGGACTCTCATTGAAGCAACCCGGACTATGCTCATAGAATCTAAACTTCCTATTATCTTCTGGGTAGAAGCAGTCAACTATGTTTTGTATGTTCTAAACAAAGTTATAATCGTGAAAGATAAGATGAAGATTCCATATGAACTATTCCACAAGCGAAAACCATTGGTTGACTTCTTTCATCCTTCTGGCTGCTCATGCATGTTGTTGAATCCTCAAGCTCAAAATTCAAAGTTTGGAGCAGTGTCTGATGAATGTTACTTTGTCGGATATTCATTAACTCAAAAGGCTTATAGAGTATACAACAAACGAACAAGAATTGTGTAAGAATCTTTCTATGTTGATTGGCAAGAGTACAATGTTTCAAACGTTGGTTCTGATCCAGATTGGTTCTATGATTCAAACACCGTATTCAATTCATTCAATCTACTATCCTTTCCTGATGATGACATTCCTTCATCAAGTGTTCAAATCTTCATTCCCGCTCAAGAACAACCTCAACCTCAACCAGAACAACAACCTCAACCTCAACCAGATTCCCCACCTCATCCTCAACTTGAACCCGAACCTGATCACCAAATTCCTTCAACACCATCACAAATGTCACAAAATCCTCTTTCTAATCAACCATCCACCTTACCGTCATCCACCTCACAACCATCATCACTACAACCCACTTCATCGAATTCCTCAACCCTAAACACAAACCTTAAAACCCTAAAAGACCACCCACATGATTATGTCATTGGATCAATATCTGACAGTGTCAGGACTCGAAGCCAATCTAGGCTAATCAATGAATGTCCCTTTGCTTGTTTTCTATCTCAAATTGTTCCAAAAAATGTGGCCATGGCACTTCAAGACCCAAGCTGGGTGGATTCAATGTAATTAGAGCTTCAACAGTCAGAAAATTAAAGGTGTGGCAATTAGTTGATCTTCCTCCAAATAAGTATCCGATTGGTACAAAGTGGGTATTCAAGAACAAACCAGATGATCATGGGGTTGTGATTAGAAACAAATCTAGGCTAGTTGTGCAAGGATTTACTCAAGAGGAAGGGATTGACTGCAGTGAGGTGTTTGCCCCCTTGGCCCGGATTGAAGCCATTCGTATTTTTCTAGCTCATGCTGCTCACAAAAACTTCAAAGTCTTTCAGATGGACGTTAAGTATGCATTCCTGTATGGAGCTATTGAAGACGAGATCTATGTTTGTCAACCATCGGGTTTCAAAGATCCATATTTTCCTGAGAAAGTTTACAAATTGGATAAATCCTTGTATGGATTACATCAAGCTCCCAGAATCTAGTACGAACCCTAACACAGTATCTTCTCGGAAAAGGCTTCACACATGGAACTATAGACATGACTTTGTTCAAGAAGGAGGTTAATGGAGATGTGCTCATTGTCCAAGTATATGTCAACGACATCATCTTTGGATCAATAAATGAGAAGTTGTCTAGAGAGTTTGAAGAAGTGATGAAAGAGTGCTTTGAAATGAGCATGATTGGGGAGATATGCTTCTTTTTAGGATTATAGGTCGAACAAAAGCCAGATGGAATTTTCATTCATCAAGAGAAATACATTCTAGAAATGCTATCGAAGTACAACATGAATGATGCTTCTCACGAGCTCACTCCATTTTCTACACAAACTTGCCTAACCCCTGATGACAATGGAAAGCCAGTTGATGCTCACTGTTATCGTTCTATGATCGGATCCCTAATGTATCTCACCGCGAGTCATCCGGATATTACATTTGATATGTGTTACTGCTCTCGATATCAAGCCAATCCAAAGGAATCTCATGAGAAAGCTGTTAAACATATCTTCCACTACTTGAAGGGCTTCACCCGATTGGGTCTTCGGTACCCAAAGGGAGGAAATTTGATCTTCATGCGTACTCTGATAGCGATCATGGAGGTTGTAAGCTTGATAGAAAGTCAGTTACTGGCGGATGTCAATATCTTGGGGATTGCCTTGTTTCATGGCAAAGCAAAAGGCAGACAACAGTTTCACTATCCACAGGCGAGGCTGAGTATATTGCTACTTCAAGTTGCTGTTGTCAAGTTTTGTGGATTCAACATCAAATGATGGATATATTACGGGATTAACTTTTTTCATACACCGCTATTCTGTGATAATGAAGCGGCTGTTGGAATTGCCAAAAATCCAATTCATCATACTTGCACCAAGCACATTGAAACAAGAATTCATGCAATCCGAGATGCACAAGAAAAGGGGTTTATAGATATTATTCCCATTGACACCAAAACTCAAAAGGCCGATCTTTTCACAAACACTTTTGATAAACCTCGGTTTTATGAATCGATCAACATGTTGGGTCTAATATCTTTCTAAGAGCAAATTTTGGTGATGATCTGTACATATTTAATATTTGATTTGAGTTCAAAAAAAATAAATAAATAAAAAACTTTAAAAATTCATGTGCTAAGGAGCTTCGACACCCACACTTCCCCAAAGTGTATTTTAGTTTAAAAAAGAAATTTCTTTTGTTGCACTTTATAGAAATTTTGGGGGAGAATAGACTTTGATCTTTTAAATTTAAATTTTCTCTTTTAAAGTTTTTGTTTATATAATCTTATCTTATCTTTGGTGTAGGATAGGAAGCTTGGATAGTGTCTGAAGGAGGTTAGAGGCGTTGTGTTGGGATATGTCGGTAGGCCCAGTGGCCTAAAACGAAGTAGACAGTGATTGTGTGACTTAACTAAGAATCAACTCTTAGTGATAAGGTTTATTCCCATGTCATCTTAGCTTGCACAAAGTTACAAGTCTCGTCAAAAACTGTGTTGAGAGTGGCTGATTTTTGTTTTGATCTTGCATTTTCAAATTTCCCTCACCTTTATGTCATGAATAAATTGCATGTCCAACTCCTCTGCTATGCATAAGAATTGACCTGGAGTGTTGATCTTCACTGTTATACGTGAGTATAGACCTAAAACTCTCATCAACATGCTTAAATGATGATCTTCTCTATTATATGTGAGTATAGACCTGAAGCTCTCATCATTTTGCTTAAATGATCATCTCCTCTATTATACATGAGTATAGACCTAGAGTTCTGATCATTTCCCCATCATCCATTACCATGTATATCTTTGGATGTCAAATGTTATGTATTATGTACATCCCTGTAAATTTCAAGCAGAATCTATGATTACACTCACTAAACCATGATGAAGAGATGAGTTTTTGCCAAATGACTATGGGAACCAAGTTTCTTGAGCGTTCTTAAGCAAACCCAAAACATGATAAAATATGTTACAAGTCTCCATTGAAAAGAATACGACATGGGTTTAAATGGACAAGCATATGTTACAAGTCTCCATTAAAAAGCGTGTCTGATATCCTTATCTTTGTCTTTTCTTTTCTATTTCTTCTTTTTAAGTCTGGCTCGTGGGTAGAGAAGTCTTGTTTTTACAAAATAAATACATAAATAAATGTGTGTCCATGCGAAACTATTATTTCGCTGTGCGAAAGTATTGTTTCGCCATGCGAAACTACTCTTTTGCTGATGGGTTTTGCATGAGAAACTATAGTTTTGCTGGTAGTGTCGGATGACATAAGTTTAACTTACATCCATGCGAATCTATAGTTTTAGCCAATGCAAAACTAGGCTGTATAAATATCAATTTTGCCCTTGTTTCGCCACTTGCGAAATAACCCTAAAAAATTGAATTCGAACCGACTCCTTTATAGTGAAATCAAAATCATATTTTGAAGTGTGTTCTTATGAATCTTGCGACTCTATAGTTTCATAGTCCATGTGAAACTATGGTTTCCCAATGCGAAACTATAGTTTGCCTAGTGTGAAACTATAGTTTCTCTGGTGCGAGACTATAGTTTCTCTCATGTACTTTTGTCAAACAGTTTCACCTGTCTTTTCTGAAACTATAGTTTCGTACATCTGCGAAACTATAGTTTCTATGTGCAAGATTATCTGCGAAACTAACTAAAAAATATATATTAAAATTAATAATAATAATAAATGAATAATAATGAAATAATAATTATAAATTTTTAAATGCTTAGTTATTTCTTATGATCTAACAAAATCTCGGTTTCTACTGCAGTCAATATGGGAAGCTTGAAGTTTGATCCTAGATCAAACTTAGTGGCGTATCTAAATGACAGAGATCCAAAGTCTGTCGGTTATCGAGATGCTATCGATTAGCTGAAGAGATCACTTATCCACTATGTTATTTCTTACTCCCTTATTATAGATGAGAAGCAGATCAAAGAGTTCTAGAGAACTGCTGACTATGATGCCAAGGAAAGGATCATTAGAGAATCAGTCCAGGGAGAACTATTTGAGATATCTGCTGAGACTATGGCTAAGGCCTTGCGGCTAGAGGATGACATGGAGGAGAGTGTGGAGATGACTGATTCAAAGGTTATTAGAGCTTTTAAGGATAATGGATATGAGGGAACTGACTTCGAGAAGCGAAAGGAGATCAAGAAATCATTTCTTTCAAAGGAGTGGAGGTTTATCGCTCATGTCTTCATTAGCTGTTTAGATCATAGGAATGGAGAATCAGGTGGACTGAATCTGAGGTGATCCATATATATGAATATGTTTTATAGAGGCGAGAAGGCAAACATAGCCCAGATCATCCATGTCTACTTGTCGGAGAACATTATGGCTTTGAAGAAGGATAAATGGCTGCTATATCCAAGATTCATTCAGATTATTCTAGACTACCTAAAGCCAAACTTACCTAAGTTTGGAGATGAACTGAAGCTGACTCCCTGATTGTGCTGCCTCCAGGCATATTTTTCAGGAAAGATCATATATCTGCTGGAGAGAATGTATATAGAAGAGAGATGGAACTATATTAAGACTCTGATCCCTCTAGAGGAATGAAGAGCAGCAGCTACCAGAGGAAATATGGAGGAGATTAATAAGAGAAAGAAGAATACGAAGGAGACTGATATGACATTCGAAGAGCAATTGGATGTGATAGAGGAGGAGTTGAGGAAAAAGAGAAAGAACAAGGGAGTAGAGAAACAGTTTTCCCATGATAGAGTTGACTCTCCCACTCGAGAGAAGAGGAGCAATAGTAAGTAGCCAGTTATCCCTAAGACTAGACCTATAAGAGTATTTGAGAGGCCGAGGAGGGATACAAGATCAGAGCTTGATGCGGATGTGATCAGGAACGTCAACACATCCTTATCAAATGAGTTGAGCATGACAAAGACCAAGCTGATAAACTCAGAGGAGAAGAAGAAGTTAAGGGATATGGAGATTGATAAAAATGAAGAAAGTGATAAAGAGTCAACATGACCTGATAAGGAGATTGTTGGAAGAAGTGAGTGAGCTGAGGAGGAATGCTAGTGTAGCTAATGTTCCAACCGTTGAGCAGATCAGGGAAATTTCTGATACATCTAAATACCTATTTATTCACAAGGCATCAGGAGTAGGTGGTTGTGGTGTAGGAAGATCAGTATCTGGTGGTAGTGGTGTAGTAGGACCAGGAGCTAGTGGAAGTGGTATAAGTGAATTGAAGCTCGTGGAGATGATGCTGGTGGTAGTGGTGTTAGATTTGAGGCTGGAGCATGAAGTGGTGAAAGAGTTGCTAAAGGAGAGAATGATGATCAGGTATTTGAGGCTGATTTATTGATATGGGATCTGATTTGGATATTGATCTTACTAGGAATGAGGTGATAAAGGAGGAAAGACAAGGTAAAAAGGGGAATGTTGAGCAAAAATTGGTAGATGAGGAGGAAGAGGTGGAAGAGCAGCTAGTGGACTATGATTCTGAGCCAGAATTCTATGTAGTTGATGAGAGACCACTGACTTATATGGCTCAGAGGAGTTCAGCTGAAGGTGATGTTATTGAGATGGATAAGGAGGACTGGTTCTCTAAGGAGGAAGAGCCAGAGAAACTAACCCCACTCTTCCAAAACATTTAAGAACCAGGGAGGAAGGAGATAGATAAGAAGATTATTAGCTGGAAGTACAACTTGAAGCTGAAAATGTTCATGATCAAGAGGCGTGGAGGTGGGATCTCATACTTGCATAAAAGGAAGGCATTCAAATCCCTTCCTAAGTGGGATCTGAGAAGACTGGCAGAGATCCCCCTCCTAGATTCGGGTTTGAGCTAACAAGCCATGATGTTAGGGCATGAGATCCGTCAGGGCGTTCAAGACAACTTTGCAGCTTTTGGTTTCATGAAGCCTGAGAGGAGGAGGTCAAAGAAGGATTTGGACTGGGTAACAGGCAAGGAAAATTGTACTGAAGTTAAAGCCTGCTACGACCGTCAACAGGGTGAGGATACCAGATCAACAACCTTCTAGACTGCAGAAGTTCGAGAAGTGATTTTATGACAACCAGACAGCTGAAGCGGTAGTGAGGGTGAAGGATGGAGGTGAAATAAGGTTGTTTGATCCTATGGAGGTATTTTCATTCAGTGACGATGATCTATAGGTGCAGTGTGAGAATCAGATAAAATTTGGAGTAGGAGAAGAGACTAAGACTGAGGCCAACTTGTTTAAGAGGGTAGCAAACAAGGCTCGGGGCAAAAGTTAGAGATTTGTCAAGAATGATGACCAAGCAAAGGCTGGAGCTAATCCTAAAGACCTGACAGGTGAATACCCCTCTAGGGGGAGTATTGATGATCAAGTATAGGGTGGTAATCACCTTGCCATTTGTTATTGCTTAGTCATAGTTTATTATAGCTTAGATATTATTATAATAGGATCTAGTTTACTTTTGTCTTATTTTGTATTCTGTGGCATGCAAAACTGCATGTGAAAGTACAGTCGCTCAGTAGTTTCACATGACATAGTGCATGATAGTTTCATAGTATGCGAAACTGTATGCAAAACTAGATCCTGTATAAATATGTTTCTTTGTTATTCATTTTTGTAACTCTTGGAACTATAATGAAATTACTGATTTGAGTTCACTGATTGGTTGTGTATTGCTAGGAGCTTATCTTTGTTATCTTTGAACATTATTCATCTTCATCTTTACAAATCCTTTTATCAAATGAGTTGTGTTTGATTTGTGTTCATTTTCTATCATTGCTTGGTCCACAAGCTATTAGATATAATGATATCTTGTGGATTCTGGTGTGAAATCATTATCAAAAGCATGTTCAAATGATCATCTGGACCAAGAGATTGGATAAAAAACTGAAGATTAGGAAACTAAATTAGGTTGGTAATTGATCTTTATGCAAATTAACAACAAACAACTATGAAAATAAAGCATACATTTGTAAAGGATGAGAAACAGAACATGTACTTTACCTTTCCAATCCCAATGTAATCTTGTAAAATGATTCGGTTTGAGCAGATCCCTGTTTATCAAAATGTGTCTTCAGCTGCCAATACATTAAATGTTTAGTTAAGAACCAAAATTTGAGTGAAACAAGTATGATTATGGTAAGAGATTAAGAACCAAAATCAAAGTACATAAAGATGATTTATATACTAACCTTCATATGGCACACCAACAGAAGCAATTACCCTACAAATAGAGATAGTTAAGCAAAAAACAAAGGTCAGAAGAAAACATTAGCTTAGGTTAAGGATTTGCAACATAAAAGATATAAATCCCAAATTTTAACCTCAAAAATTTTGACATCATTCACCCATGTTGGAGATTGTTCATCATGTTTCACCGAAAGACACTGTAAAAAAAGCCAACACCTACATTATTAGTTGTCGGTCCTTCGCCAGAACCGCTATATGTGGCTGCAAAGATGAAATCTAAACCCTTAACAGCTTAGAATCACCACATGTTCCTCCAAAGTCATCGAAGATCATAAAAGTAAAGAAAATTCAAGAGTTTGCACAAATAATCTCATTGGAGTGACAATAAAAATTGTTAAATGATTTCATCACCATTGTCGTCGTATGCATCCTGTACTCTTTTCGCCGCCGCCATGTGAGCCGTCGAAAACCATGGCTGCCTAGTCTAGCCTTGTGGCACTACTAGGGTGAGATGGCTTATCCCTCTGTCCGTTTCTCTACTCTCTCTCTCTCTATATATATTTTGATTTCAAGAGTCTTTCTTTGTTTTTAGCATTGATATTATGCTAGGGTTTTTGTTGAGAGTGTAGAAGATGTTTTTTTCAAATTTGTATCCCCCTCCAGTTTTTGGTTAAATGACTTCATTCTCCTTCGTATATGCATATTAATATAGTATAGATACTAGTGGATAACTCACGCGTTGCGACAGGGTGAATAATTTACAAGTCTATACATGTTATCTTTTATTTAATTTATCAGGTGTTTTGTTTTATGGTTTAAATCTCTTATGTGGCATAAGATTCTTAACATGAATAGTTGAATGACTCAACTCTTAAATAAATATAAGGGTTAAACATGATTAAAATTTTACGAATATTTCCAAGAAAATTCACATTCAACACAGTATAGGTTGAATTGCTTCGATACAAAGATGAAAATATTTATTATAACATTATATATTAAATATAGATATATTAATAGAAAACCATATGGTACAATACTTTGAAGCAGAATAGGAGCAAAATGGGAAGACTTTTTATGATATTAGAGATTAAAGCTTACAACCTTTTATATATTATCTTAAAATTATTACCAAATTACAATATTATCTTGAAGAGATGTTTTATAGATAGTAATAAATAATAGATAATATAGATATAGATTATGCAGATTCGTGTAATGGTTCAACAACAGTTTCAAAGTTGGAGATTATCAACTAAACACACTTACTAGATCAATAGGGTACCAAGCAAAGAAAAAATGAACAAACAAGTAAGAACACTCAAGAATACACAGATTGCTTTTCAAGGATGATGTATATTGCTCTCAAGTATTTTACAAGTGTTACAAAGCTTAGTCCTATGACTAATATATGAGATACTTTATACTACATCCTACAGGCGGCCATACTTCGAAGGCCAGCTGGACACTAATCTAGACAACAAGATCAATGTAAAGTCAAAAGGCAGATTGACTTTTGACATGTGATTATGACATGCCAAAACTCACATCGTATTGTATCACAATAAGGATAAAAGTACTAAAGTAGGAAGTTACAGAAAAGAAACCATAATGTACAGTTGAGAAAAGTAAAAGGGTAATCACCAACTTGTATAAGTTGGTGAGTCTTCAGAGCTGATAGCGGAAAGGTCTTCTGCTTTTGTTAAAAGTATGCCAAAGACACATGTCTTCTTAGACTTATAAAGAGTTCAGTCTTCAAGCTTCGAAAGACTTCATCTTTAAGATTCGGAAGACTTCACTTTTGGCTTCAAAAGAATTCATTCTTTGGCTTCAGAAGATTTAACACTTAGTTATTTTCTTTTTACATTGTCAAATCTTCCAAAGTACTTCCTTCCTTGTACTTTAGTGCATGCTAAGAGATCTTTAGTTAGCATCAACCTTTAAGATAATCATCTTGATCTTATAAACTCCCCCTAGGCTAATGCAACCAAAACTTGAAAATTACTATGAAGTTGGATCTTCTACTTGGTTGAAGCCATCAAAATCAGAGCCATTCCTCTCTTTATCAGCTGTTCTAGATTCTTTAGGCTTTCATAGTATCTCTTTATGTCCAAGAGATCATGCTCAGGCAGATCAAGTATGTTTTGCCAAAATAATACTTGTTTACCTCCTTGATCTCTTATGACATACCATCTGTCTGGGTTTGGAGAATACACCTAAGACATGATGGGTCTCTCAATAGCTAAAGGCTCTACATTAAGGGAGTTGGTTGAGCAGCCTCTTTTGGTTGACCCTTAGGATGTTCTGACTCATCATAAGGTGTAGAGATGGATGACTTAGACTTCTTTTTCTTCTTAGTTGACTTCTAGTCTCTTCTTTCCCTTCACATGTTCAGAAGAAGGTTCAAAACTTTGCCTTGGGTCATAAGATGGAGCTGGCTATGAATCAATAGTAGGTCTTGGTTCTGTTGTCTAGTTGGGTTCAACCTTGACCTCACCTTCAAGGGCAGCTTGACTTGGTGGAGAATGCAAGTCTTGAAGCTCACCACTCTTGATTTTCTACTTGATCACCCTGATGTGCTCATCCATTATGGATAAAGACATGGGACCAAGCCTCCTTCCGGAGAACCCATACAGCTTCAAGAAGCTCACCATCTTTTGTCTATCTTCAGACTTCTTCTTTTTGGCTTTGATGGTGGCCCTTGACCTTTCCGCTTCCTCCATCATCTTTCTCTTAGCAACTTTTCTTCCCTTTAGAGCTTCTTGTTCTAGCTGCTTAAGGTACTCAAACTCTATACAATCATAAGATAGATGGAGTAAAGCTTCTGTCTGGTAGAAACCTATAGCACTCAAGTAGTTGATCATTTTCTGTCTATCTTGTTCTTTGTCTACTTGAGTTTCTTCCTCAACAACCATAGTTTCTACCTCAAGCATCTCTTGAACTGGAGAGAGGAGAGGAGCTTGATATAATTTTCTTTTCTTTCTTTCTTCTTTGGTTTTAAGGAGGAAAGCAGCATCCTCAGCCTCCTTCCTCTTTTTAGACACATCTGTGTCTACCATTTCAATCAACACATCCAAGGGAAGAGAGATTAGATCATCAACATTGTAGTTCCTAGTTCCCGGGTAGTTCAATCTGGCTACCCTTAACTCATCTTCTTGAGTGTTTAGCCCTTGGGCAGCCCTGATTGCAGCCTGTATGAAACTAGGAGTTTATCTTTTTCTTTCTTCCCTTGCCTTTATATGACTTAGGAAGGAGAGAGCTTTGGCCTTCTTGTACTTGTTCTTTATTTGAGCTCTGGCCAGGGAGAGGCTATGAGACACCTTCACTAACTGGTGTCTTACTAAGGGTGGTTGGTACTAAAGGAGTAAGAATCTCAAGGTTCACATTGTCTACAAGTAGGCTTTCAACTGAGGTTACCCCTTCAAAGCTAATCTCAAGGTCTAACTTAGTATCCAGTTCACCAATTGTTTTCCCTGCCATCCTTTGTCTATACATGCTTGTTCTTCTTTTGAACTCCTCAGACACCCTCATTTGAATCCTCTCTGATAACCTATCAGCATGTTTGTTTTGACTTGGGTTGACAAGTGGTAGGTTAACTAGAGGGAAGCTTTCATAGAATCTTAGGTTGTAGATGTTGAAGATTTCTTGTTGACCTAGGAATCTAGAAAATACCCCCATCCTATGATTGGATTGTCAACAAGATTGGATGGAGGTGACATGGCCCTTGGTATTGAACCCTCCTCAAATAGGCTTTGAAAGATGGCATCCATATTGATATGGGCCAGAAGAGGTTGTTGAGTCTGGACAGTTGCAACTGAGGGTGGTGAGTCCTCAATGTCCATTCTCCCCGAAATGCTCCCATGTTCTATGATTGTAGTAACTTTCTCCCATTTTTTGGTAGCATCACTTACTTGCACAAGTGAGTTAGAAGTTAGGTCCACTACATCCATAGGTTCTTGTGGACATGGTTGAGCATGCCTGACATGCCTCTTAGCTAGCTTACCCTTGAGATCGATGATCTCAAGTTGTTGATTAGCCACTTGAGAATCCAGGTGACCAACCTTTGAAACAAGATATGTGTAGGTATTCGACAATTTTTGCACGTTTTCTTTCATGTTCCCCTCATTTCATTAGAAGAATCATGGGGGGATGAGAGTAGATAACCAAAGACATCCTTCTCACCACTAGATATTTGTTCTTGGTCTCTAGATTTCCCCTGCTCTATGATAGCTTCATAAGATGTGCCAAGAGGCTGGGTTGCCGTGGTTGAGGTCTAATTGATGTAATCACTTGCAAAAGTGAGAACCTCTTTCACATGGACCTCTTGAACATGTTTAGAGAGGTCCACCTTAGTAGTGGGTGGATTATATGGGCTAGACATGGGAGTGTCAGGAGCACTCATCTCTCCTTGAGTAGTGGAGGAGTAGAAAGATTCATGTTACTCATCGAATCCATGTCTTCATTATCGTAGAATTAAAGGTTAGAAATTGGTTGGTTAAGATCTAAAGGCTGGGGATGGTAGCTTTCCCTTGAAGGTTGATCATCTGAGTGCTAAGACTTAGGATGATGGCTTGAGGCTGGGGTTGTGAGCTCATCAGGCTAAGCATGAGGAAACTGATCATTGATACTTGAGGGAATAGGAGTAGTCTGCTCCTCAGGAGAAGTGGGAGCTCTTGGTTCCACTCCTCCTGTATGGGTGAGTATATGGGGGCCTGCTCAATCTGAATAGACTAAGCAGGGGATCGTTTGGATTTTCTTGTATAAGTGATGGTGATTTTAGGCTGTGTGGGTGGTGGTGATGAAGGTATGGGTTCAACATTGGTTGGGACTACCAAATCTTCACCTTGAGAAGCTTTCTTTAACATTTTGGGGACAAAGGCTATTTCTACCTCAGAAAAATCAACAGTGGTTTTCCTTATTATTTTAAAGATGTCAGGCTTCATCTATAACAGCTTTAGAATATAACCGGTTCCCCTCAACTATAAGCCAAGTTCACAGTTGAGAATGTGTTGAACATATCTAGGGAACATGTAATATTCAAGGGAATCCAAGTTTCCAAGTAATTTGTATAGACAAATTGAGAGTACCTAAACTTGAACCCCTGGACCATTCCATGGACTATATAGGATAGATCTTCTGGAACTTGGTCCCATCCTCTATTCTTATGGATAGTGAGTGGATAACCATATGGAAGAGGTATTTCTATTGAGAATACACCTTTCCCTTTCTAAAGGTTCTGACTGAGTAGTCACTTTCATCGCCCACCTAATGGAATGATCCATTGACTGCCTCCTTTTTAAAGGACAGCTCACCATCTTCATCATCTAGTTGAGATGTTGGTTTATGGTGGCTGGAGTGATGAAAACTGTCCT
Organism: Flaveria sonorensis; assembly: GCA_025506505.1. NCBI lineage: Eukaryota > Viridiplantae > Streptophyta > Magnoliopsida > Asterales > Asteraceae > Flaveria > Flaveria sonorensis. The sequence goes on along the minus strand of CM046431.1, from coordinate 29,166,358 downwards.
CCCCTGCACTGAGGCAGAGAGTGCCTTCTCTCTGCCCATGATAACCTCTTGGCAAGTCCTCTAAAGCTTCAAAAGTCGATCTTCATATAGAGGAGGGTCAATAGTAAGGGCGGTGAGGTAGGAAGAGTTTGACAGAAAGTTGCAGATGTCTGAAAAACCAGGGTCTTTTTTAGTAGATAAATGAGCAACTTGGCTGTGTTGCCTGTGTAGATGCATGGTGAAGGCTGCTTGCTGGTTTTAGGGTTGGCTATTTATGAAGCTTTTGGGAGAGAGATTGAAAGAAGAATGAGGGTTTGTGGAAGAATTTATGGCATGAAAGATTCAAAAGAAGAAGAAGAAGAAGAAAAAAGAGTGAGACATGTTGGAAAGGCCCAAAAAGGTAGTTATCTTGGAAGTTTAAAATCTTTCAAAGGTAATTTTTCTTCGGAAGCTTAAAGAAAGCTTCCGAATCTATATTGACTTCGTAAGATATTCCTCAGTTTGAGAAGAATTGCTTTGGAAGAAAATGAGCTTAGAGTAATTTTGCTTCAGAGACAGATTTGATTTCGGAAGATATTAAGCTTTAGAAAAGGAGTAAATAAAACTTCCGAGAATTAATTGCTTTTGGAAGAAAATTATCCTTCAAAACATATAAGTACTTAGAAGCAAACTTAAGCTTCGAAAGATATATTAGTCCCTTAGTAAGTAGTTATTAGTTTTGAAGACATTATTTTCTTCCAAAGTCAAATCAATTTCTTCCGAGAGAAAATCTGTCCATACTTCTTAAAATTATAAGAAATATTTACTTAATTTTTTTTCCAAGAATAACAGGGCTTATATGAGTGATAAATTAGACAACAGTAAGACACACGTCTTTTGAAAAACAAATTTTAAATTATTTTAAGAAAATCTACTCAAATTTAATCATCCCAATAGCTAATACAAGATATTTAAATATCTATTCATAAAAAGCTTTTGTGAACATATCAGCATATTGCTTATTTGTGTTAACTTTACCAGTTTAATCTATCCTTTTTCATAATTATCTCTGATCAACTCATACCTGATAATAATATGCTTTGTCTTTGAGTGCTGCACTAGATTCTTTGTGATTGAAATAGCACTTTTGTTGTCTATATGGATGGGACTCTTCTTGAAGTTGAATCCATAATCTAGCATCTGATTCTGAATCCAAAGCACTTGAGCACAACAGCTTGTAGCAGCAATGTATTTGGCTTTAGTAGTTGATGCAGATACACATGATTCCTTCTTGCATTGCCATGAGACTATCCTTCCACCAAGTAACTAACATCCTCCAGATGTAGACTTTCCAGTCTTGCAGCCACAATAGTCACTATCTGTATATGCATATAGATTGAAGTCAAAATTCTTCGGATACCAAAGTCCCAGTTTGGGAGCTCCTTTGAGGTATCTAAGAATCCTCTTAAGAGTAACTAGGTGTGACATCTTGGGGTTGGCTTGATATCTTGCACATATGCATGAGGCAAACATGATATCAGGTCTGCTGGCTGTTAGGTACATAAAAGACCCAATCATAGTCCTGTATTGATGTTAATCAACATACTCCCCCTCAAGATCAGCTCATAGGGAGTGATTTCTTTCTATGGAAGTCTTAGCAATCTTACAATCAGTTAGATGAAATCTGGTTAGTTTGTCATGTACATGCTTTGACTAGTTTATGAAGATGCCATTGTCAATTTGCTTCACTTGAATTCCTAGAAAGAAATTAAGTTACCCCATGGCATTCATTTCAAACCTATTCTTCATCAGCTTCTCAAACTCTTTATAGAGCCTTTTATTAGTTGACCCAAAGATAATGTGATCAACATAAACTTGAACTAGCATCAGGTTATTTTATGTTCTTTTGATAAAGTGTAGTCAATAGTACCTCTTTTATAACCATATTGAACTAGGTACTGTGATAGTGTCTCATATCACTTCCTTGGTGCTTGATGCAGCCCATAGAGAGCTTTGTCAAGCTTGCAGACATAATCAGGATGATCAGGATCTTTAAAGCCAGGTGGTTGACAAACATACACTTCTTCATCTATCACCCCATATAAAAAGCACACTTGACATCAATTTGGTAGACCTTAAAATCCTTTGATGAAGCAAAAGCAAGGAATATTCTTACAGCTTCAAGTCTTGCAACAAGAGCAAAGACATCTGTGTAGTCAATCCCTTTCTCTGAGATATGCTTACACTACTAGTCTTGCCTTGTTCCTGATGACAAGTCCTCTATCATCTTCTTAAAGAACAAAACCCATTTGGTTCCTATTGGCATCTTCACAGGAGGAAGAGGACATAGGTTCCAAACACCTTGTCTTTTGAATTGAAGCAGTTCCTCCTGCATTGCTTCAATCCAGCTTCCATCTCTTAAAGCTTCATCATCTTTATGTGGCTCAATCTGGGATAAGAAGCAAGAGTGTAGACAAACATTTTGATCATGTGTTTCTCCTCTTGTTCTCTCCCCAGTTTCAACATCACCAATGATGTTTGTGGTAGGATGTGACTTGTGGATTATTAATTGAGGAATCATAACAAGTTGATTTGATAGATCCAAATTTGAGAAATTTAGATCTGGTGATTGAATATCACCTACCACATCAGTACACCATTAAGTGTGACTTGATCTAGAGAGTGTGTAATATCATTGATGTTGTCTTCAGTGAAGTGTTTGTCAGCATCAAGATATTCTTGATCACTTTCATCATCTCCATCTTCTCTTGCATTGGAGATCCCTTCATTTGAGTGTTATGCCTTATTGCTGGAATTAGTTGGCACCTCAGATGTATCAGTAGAAGAGTTTGTCATGGTTATGCTAATAGGAATTCCACTTACAGTGTTTGTAACACTAGTACTAAAGGGATTTGATTATTTGGTCTTCTTAGCTCAAATCTTGGATCAGGATCCCCTGCAGGTATATTATCTATTGTTCCTGAAACATTTTCACAAGATTTGTTAAAACAGTTGGAAACTAAATCAAGATCAAATAGCCAATCAGGACCAATACCTTTCACACTTGGAGTGTGTTCATTGATGGTCACATTGACTGACTCTTCAACTACTATAGTTTTGAGATTGTATACACTATAAGATTTAGCTTGAGAATAGTATCCAATAAAATGTCCATCATCTGCCTTCTCAGTAAACTTGGCTATGTGACCTTTGGTATTCAAGATGGTGCATGGACATCCAAATGTCTGTTTCTCCTTTTAGCAACCCCATTTGTTGAGGAGTTCTAGGAGCATTATATTGTCTTGAAGTACCCTTTTCATCATAAAATGAATCAAGGATTTGGTTCTTGAATTCAGTTCCTTTATCACTTCTTATGATCCTTAACCTTGTGATCATATTGATTCTCAATTTTTAGAATGAAGGACTTCAAGATTTCAGGGGTCTCATCCTTACTTTTAAGAAAGAAGACCCAAGTATATCTTGTAAAATCATCTGTGATCATAAGACAATATGAAGTTCTTCCTAAACTCCTTACACTTTTTGGGCCAAAGAGATCCATTTGTAATAAGTGAAGGGAAGTAGTGATGGAGTTCATTTCCTTTGGCTTGTGTGACACTTTGTGTTGCTTTCCTTTCAGGCGTGCAACACAATGATCATCACTTGTAAACTCTTTATTTGGCATTCAAGTTACCAAATCATTCTAATCTGATTGTTCATGTTCTTAAAGTTTACATGGCACATTTTTATGCCAAGGAAATACTACATCAATATTACTTTGGATAGAAAGTAAGAAACTTCTCCAGAAGGGGAGGTTTCTTACAAATACATCTTGTACATGTTCCCTTTCCTGGGGGCTCTAAGCAAAATATGCTCTTGAGGAATGATCACCCCCGGTTTGACAATAATGCACTCATGCTTAGTAAAGAGCATGTTATGTCTCTAGTCATAAAATTAATTAAGACACACTCAAAAGATTATACTCAAGCTCCTTGACAAAGTTTACTTTTTCGATGTTGAGCTTACCATTTGTGACCTTGCCCCTTCCAGTAATTTAACCCCTCCAGAAGCAACTGGCCACCCATAAAATTTCTCAAAGTTTTGAAGCAAAGAGTCATTGCTAGTCATGTGCATGGAACAACCACTATCAATAATCCATACATTTCTTTTGGTCTTCAGTTGTTCCTGCACATGAAAAGAGATGATTTGTTACATTTGGAAACCCAAGCCTTACTGGTGTTAGGCTTATGAAGATGAACTAAAGATAATTCAACAGTCATTGATCCTATATCAAGCATAGATGAAACTTGGCTATTGTTGATGAAGAAACTTCAGTCATATGGCCTTCCTTCATCTTCCACACTATCTTTGGAAGATTAGACTTGGCTTTCAAAACTTCGAAAGTTTTATGATTTTGAAAGTTTTGGAGACTGAACATTCAGAAGCTTTACATCCACTACAACAGACTTTAGTGCTTCGGAAGCATTCCTTTCTTCCGAGACCAAACTTTCTTCCAAAGATAGTTTTTCACCTATCTTCTTCTGGGTCATCTTGATGTTCTAAACGAAAATGGTTTTCCTTTTGTAGCAATTTTATTTTTCTTCTCAAAAGTCTTCTTCTTTGTTCATATGAATAGTGCCACATATGTACATTCCATGGGCTTTCTTCTAAGAGTCTTGTCTTGGATGATACTTTTCCAGCTCCTTCTTCATCTTCTTGGATGATGTAACATGCTTCTGAGAGTGAAGCTTGCTTTTGGAGTTGGATGGTCCAGGATGTGTAGTATTGGTGTATATTGGTTCAACCTTCTTCTCCTTACCAGGATGGCTTAGACTTAAACTAGGACTCCTGGTACTAGAGTCCTTGGTTAAGTCTTCAGTCTTCGTCACCTCAAACCCAACAGTGATGAAAACTTGTTTTTGCCTGGGGTTGAAGGTGGGCTTGATCTCCTGCACTTTCTTTGATCTTTATTTTTTCTGCCTTAATCAAGTTATTTCTTGTAGACTTGGCCATCCTTGGTCTCTTCTTTTCTCTAGTGATATAATGTAGATTAAGGTCATTGGTCTGTAACTTTCTACTTTTGTACCTTTTATCCTTTTTGTAATATATTAGGATGTGAGCTATGGCATGTCGTAGTCACAAGTGAAAAGACAGATTGCCTTTTGACTATACATTGATCTTGTTGTCTATATTAGTGCTTCGAGCTGGCTTTCAAAGTATAGTCGGCTGTAGGATGTAGTATAAAGTGTCTTAAGTACTTGTCTTTATTGATATGCTTGTAACACTTGTAATAGAACTTGAAAGCAATATACAACATTCTTGAAAACCAAACTTATCTTGTTCTGTTCTTGTTCTGTCTCATATTTACTTGTATTCATAGTATCATCAACTTTGGAGATTCAGGTAGTCAACTAAAATATATGTTGTGAACAATTTCACTAAGGAAAGTTTCACTTTGGAACCCAAATTGGTCAAAATCGTAAATCTTTACAGGTTGTCCTGCAATCAGAATTTTCAGCAATCTATGATAAACTTTATATGCATTTTAAGAATAGTAAAAGACATTCAATAATTATGAACATTTTTAGAATACTAGATTAAAGTGTTCAACAAAACTTTCATTTTAAAAAGTTTTTCATTTGGATCCCAGAAACGCATCTAAACAGGCATCCAAATTATAAGGTCCAAAATTGCACATCTGATTTGTTTAGGCTGTTTGAGTGATCCAAATTAGAACCTCCAAAATTGCACATCCAAATTAGAATGTCCAAAATTGCGCATCAAAAGAATGTTAGAGACACATGTCTTCTTAGTCTTTGGAAGAGTTCAGTCTTCAAGCTTCGGAAGACTTTGTCTTTAAGCTTCGAAAGACTTCACTTTTGGCTTTAGAAGATTTATGACTTTGGATTCGAAAGATTTGACACTTAGTTATCTTCTTTGTACATTGTCAAATATTCTAAAGTACTTTATTTCTTGTACTTCAGTGCATGCTGAGAGATCTTTGGTTAGCATCAACATTTAAGATAATCATCTTGATCTTACATATTATTATATCATCAGTATTATAAAAGTATTTAGTAATTATATAGTTAATTTATAAATTTAAATGTTGATTTAAATATATAGATTATATAATATTTTAATGTAGTTAGTTCGTAAATCTTTACTTTAAATAATGCATTAATCAATGTATTAATTACAAAAAGTTTATTAATGAGGGCTAAAATAGTAATGATTGCATGAAGCACTTGTAGCTATGCTTAAAAGTTATATTAGGTGTATTAATTTTTTTGTAAATTACTTTGTGTCCCAGGTTTTGCTTTATTTAGGAGCATATATATATATATATTATATGATGTGTAAATATATTAGTTGATCTATGAACTCACTAGCATTGGCTAATAGTTGTTTTAAAATATTTTTCACGAAAAGCACATATGAAAGATTAAAGAATCGGGTCCAAACTCCTCGATACATTTTAGGATCGAACTTCATGTTTATAACCCTGTTTTGATGTATAAATTATGGGTTATCTAATATGTTTTGGTAATATAAACGTACTCAACCTATCATATATAATAATGTGAATTTTGTAGAAGTTCTGTGTTTTTTACACTTTATCTATAAAATGTTTTTGGTAAATTTTGAAATAATATTAAAAATAATCTATGACCAATGTTTAAAAAATATTATTCTAATAATAATATTAAATAGAGGGTATTACATTTTGTTAATATGAAAGTATGGGGATTGATACTTGGGCATAGTTGGGCATTATTGGAAATGGTTGAGATGATTCGTACGGGTTGTGAAACCAATCGTTTGTATGAGGTGGGGGTACACTAAATGTAACGCCCAGAAATTTCAGAAAAAGAAAAGAAAAGAAAAGTAAGGGAGCAAACAGGAAGTTATTTCAAAAGCAAGGGGTTAAAAGTGTGTAAGGGCCAAACTTGTCCATAGTGGGGTTTAAAAAAAGGAAGGGCTGCCCATCCTTCTCTCCCACAACACTCAACTTTCGGTCCTAGTGAGAGAAGAAGCTCTCATCCGAATTTAGTGAGAGAAAGTGGAAGAGATCTTCAAAAGGTAAGACTTTAAGGTATTTCTTCTCTGGTTTTAGTCGGGTTCCAGCTTCTGGACCGAGTTCCAGGTGTTTAGTACTCATTTTCGTGTTTGTTAGGTGCTAGAACTCCAAGTTGGAACCTGGTTTTGTGGATTTTGCTCGAAACTATTCAGTGAGTTCTAGATCCCCCTTTTACTAGTTTTCTACGTGTTTAAGGCTATTATGCATACTAAAAGAAGGTTTCTAACTAAACTATGATTTCCATGAGAAGTACGACTGGTTACGGTTGATGTATGAAATGATTTCTATGTGGTTGTATGGTTGTTTGTGATGTTCTAAGTATGAACTGGTAGATCCATGCTAGGTATGTGTTTAGAAGTGATGTATGGGTTTAGAAACTACATAAGTTGATCGCAGGTGTGGGACTTGCTGTCCTCTCTGGACACTTAGAATGTCCGCTGTGGACACTTAAGTGAATTTTGCATAAACTGTCCACTGTGGACTTTGCATGTCCGCTGTGGACACTTAAGTGAATTTTGCATGTTGTCCGCTGTGGACATAAAGTGTCCGCTATGGACACTTGGTGAATGTTGCATGTTGTCTGCTGTGGACATATAGTGTCCGCTGTGGACACTTATTGAATGTTGCAGGTTGTCCACTGTGGACATAAAGTGTCCGCTGTGGACACTTAGTGAATGTTGCATGTTGTCCGCTGTGGACATAAAGTGTTCGCTGTGGACACTTAGAGAATTTTGCATGTTGTGCGCTATGGACATTAGACTGTCCGCTGTGGACACTTAGAAGGATTTTATGCTGTCCACTATGGATTTGTTCATCTGCTATGGATTTGTTCATCCGCTGTGGACTTTGTTCATCCGCTGTGGACTTTGTTCATCCGTTGTGGACTTTGTTCATCCACTGTGGACTTGTTCATCCAATGTGGACTTGTTCATCTGCTGTGGACTTTGTTCATCCGCTGTGGATACTTAGAATGTTTTAGTCATGCGCTGTGGACTTTGGCTGTTCGCTGTGGACTTTAACTGTCCGCTGTGGACACTTAGGAAATTTTAAGTTGTTCGCTGTACACTTGTCATCGCGTGTGAACACTTAGATTATATCTAAAATTTTGGGAAATAGGAATTAAGTGCTAAGTACTGATATTTTATGGTGACCTATGCTTGTTTATGTATTGAATGCTTATGGGCTGCTTTTATGATGATGATGTTCCATGTTATGTATTTGATGTGACTTACGTGGCATGATATGTATATGTACGTAAGTATTATGTAATGAAAGTGAAAGATAGATAACGTAAGTGGACATAATGAATGATATAAAGTCTTGCAAGCAAAATGATGGATGTTCACAACTCAACGAGTTAGTTGTTGCTCAACTATGTGCGGTTTTTAGCTAACCCTCGTTAGTGCGCACAGGGGTCTAATCCTTTAGATTGACCGAAAAGTATGAATGAATATAAAGTCTTGCAAGCAAAATGATGGATGTTCACAACTCAACGAGGTAGTTGTTTGCTCAACTATGTGCGGTTTAGCTAACCCTCGTTAGTGCGCACAGGGGTCTAATCCTTTAGATTGACCGAAAAGTACGAAACAGGATCCTTGTCTCTCCACCCTGACCCTGTGTCAGCTTTGGCATGACGTGGGGGTTTACTTGTAAGCCCGACACAGTACCAGCTTCGGCATGACGTGGGGGTATAACATATGGTAGTATCTAGATAAAGGTGAAAGATAATAATGAAAGAAAGTACTAAATGAATGATTATGAATGATGATGAATGATGGCAAATGATGATGAACGACGATGGAAGATAATAAAGATATTATCTAGGTGTATGTATAATGTATATCGCGTATGAAAGTAAAGAAAATGTTTAATTATTAATGAAAAGTTAAATTTCCGTTGCAAAATGATGAGTTTTATATGTTTTATGCAATGATTGACCAACTGTAAGTGTTCCGGGAACGGGGCCTTACAAGTTGGTATCAGAGCCAAAGTTTAAAAGAATTGGGTAAATTATTTCCAAAACCTAAACTTAAACTGAGAATGGGACAAGAAAGGGAAAGGGATGCTGGTCCTAGTAGCTACATGCCTGCAGGTAAATGTTTTATGTAAAGTTTTATGTAAGATAATGGAAAAAGGAATTATGTGCGTGTGCTATGTGAATTATGTGCTCCTTGTAGATTTGGATACTGATGAAGTCAGGATAGGAAATGCTTGGGGAATGAAGAGTAAAGTAAGTGGCTAATTAAAATTGGCCATTGTAATTAGGGACTTACTGTACTTGACATAATTTGAGCTATTACCTTGAATGACCATGTTGGTATGTGAATCTTATAGTGTTTGGAGATGGCTGGTGGTAGATCTTCGAAGGCTTCTTGCGGTGGTGGTCGTGGTGGACGTGGTAGTGGGCCGCGTGTCACGAGGAACAAGGCTAAGACTGCTGAAGCGGCTCCTGAAGAGCCCGAGCTTCATCACCATGAAGACGGAGATGAGAGTGCTAATCTAAGGGCCTCAGTGAAGGAGGCGGTTGGGGAGGAAGTTCATCAAGTCATACAGACAATTCTGCCATCTATGGTGACTGAGGTTATTAGAGTCGTGAAGGATGATGAAAAAAAAGAGTAACAGGAGAAGGAGAATGCTGCTAGGTGAGAGGGCAAAGAAGGAGGTGCAAGGGAAAGGGGGCAACCTGAGGCTGAGATGGTCGTCTCCAGTGACGATGAGGAAGAGGAAGCAGTACAACAAACTACAAAGCGGTGCAACTATGGGGCATTCCAGAGATGCAAGCCCCCAATATTTTTGGGAATGGGAGTGCTGCTGCTGCTCACAGATGGGTGAGGGAGATGGAGGCGATACTTGATATCAGCGTGTTGGACCAAAGAACCAATGAGCCTGATCAGAAAACCCTTTAAGTCCCACGGACATTACAACAACTGAAGTAGTCTGCAACAGCTGAAGACATCAGCTGATAACAAGGTCTGAAGACAAAGTTTGAAGTGAAAGAGCTGAAGACAAAGTCTGAAGTGAAAGAGCTGAAGACAAAGTCTGAAGTGAAAGAGCTGAAGACAAAGTCTGAAGTGAAAGAGCTGAAGACAAAGTCTGAAGACAAAAGCTGAAGACAAAGACTGAAGACCAAGTTTCAGATGATTGTCACAACAGCTGAAGAAGACCTCTTAGTAGTTGTGATGGTTTCCTTTCAGTAGTTGTGGTTTCTTTTCTGTACTTATAGTTTCAGTAGTTTTATGTTTCTTCGTGTACTTAGAATAATCTGAGATGTTCTCAGTTGTTGTGAACATTCTCAGTAGTTTGCTTACTTTCAGTAGTTTTTAATAATTCTGTTAGATGTCACTATCAAGTGACATCAGCAGACGTCACATTCCTATATATAAGGAATGCTGACCTAATTGTAATCGGTGCAGCTTAGGAAAACCTAGCAGCCGCCACACCGAAGCATGTGTGCATGAATGTTATTATCTCTTTGCAGAAAACCCTATATCTATATAACCGTGTACTGTTCCATTGAATATTTATTGTGTTCTTGCTATATTTGCTTAATTCTTGCTCTAATTCCGCTGTGATTCAACTCTAATTGATCAAACTTAGATCACTGATCCTAACAAATGGTATCAGAGCGGGTTAATCATTGATCTTTAACAATTGATCATTGAAACTGCTATTTTGATATCTCTAGTTTGATCGAATTAGCATATGTGCAAGAACTGGTTATAAAGATTGATTTTCTGCTGCTTCTGGTTATTTAATTTGAGTTTCTTCTTGGTTCTTATTGAGTTTGTTGTGTTTTTGTGCAAAATCTTTTGAAACTTGATTGATTTGGTTTGAATCTGAGAATGACTACTCCATCTAATGATCCTCACAATACTGGCTCCTCAACCAAGCCTCCGATGCTGGTTAGGAGTGAGTATAACATATGGCAACGAAGAATGCTCCATCACCTGTCTGTTAACAGTTCAGGTTGTTGGACTGTGGTTCATGGTCCACAAAGCCTATGGTGAACAATCCGGAGACCAATCAAATGGTTCCGAAGAAGAAGGAGCAATACTCAGATGAAGATCGTAAACTGTTTGAGATTGATGCTAAAGCCCATGGATTCTGGCCATGGCACTGCCGAATGAAATCTATTCTGGCTTATGCATCATGAACTGCTCATACCTCTGGAATGCTTTGAAGGAACAATTCGGAGAACTGATGAGGTCTTAGCAAACAACAGAGAAATCCTCGCCCAACAATATGAGACATTCTCTCATAGGAGGGTTAGACACTGACTCAACAGTTTGAGCGTTTCTCCTGCTTGATCTCTGAACTGAAAATGGTCAAGCAAGAGTATACTAACAGCCAGATGAACAACAGATTCCTCAGATCACTGCCTGAGAGATGGGACACATACACCATTGTCCTACGCTCCAGTGCAAATCTGGATAGCCTAGCCTCTCTCACCAACTCCATGGGAAACTGCTTACATTTGAAAGAGAGATAGAGCAGAAAAGGAAACTGGCATCATCAGGAAAGCTCTCTGATGACTTTGTACCAGGTAACACTGCCTTGGTCTGTCATGAGTCAGAATATGCTGGATCAGAAAGTCATTATGATGAGCATATAGATTTCTCTTCAAACAGTTCTGATCATGCATTTGTTGGTGTTGACAGTCATTCTGGTTGTAATAGTGATAATTTATGTTTATCAGGATGATTGCAAGGTATTGCTGATGATGATTTAGAAGAGATGGATATTTTGAGCCAAATGGCCCGATCATATCAGATCTCAAAAGTTCTACAAGAGAACTGGTAGGAAATTTCCAGGACTCTCTGGCAAAACCAAAGTTGGTTTTGACAAGAGTAGTTGAGGTGTCACAAATGCCACAGGCTTGGGCACTTTGCAAGAGAGTGTAGATCACTGATCTAACTCCTCTGCACCCTTTGTGACCTTTCCAAGCAATAGTTCACAAAACAAAGGGCAACATCCTGCTATTCTGGTCATCACTCACAACCTCAATCTCCTGCATACTTTGTTCCTCAGGGTTCAATGCCATATCCTTATCCCTGCTATTATATGCCACAGCCAAATCCAGTTCATGTCCCTATAGCACAACAACCTCAAGCCCTACCTGAGCCTCAACCATCTCCATCACAATCTCAACCTCATCACAGCTTCTTCACACCAGGAGTTGTTGACTGGAGCAGCTTACCAATGATCTTTCTGTTTCAATGAGCAACTATCTGCTGGTGCGGTCACATGGTGGTGAACATCCTTTTGGGAATCTTGCTCTCATGGCCCTGGAGTCTACTGAGGGTTCCTGCTCAGATGCTTCATCTTCACAGGTAACCCAATATCTTCTGAGGCTAAAGCCAAGTTATGTTCTGAATCATGCATAGCTGCCTTTGTCTCTATTAGAGAGGCAATGTAGCTTTAATCAGTCAAAATCTTGAGCTTGAGAAAACTATTTCCAAAAGAAAAGATGAGTATGTGTCCTGCACTAATGACAAAGATGATGAGATTTACAAAGCTTAAATGCCAACTTAATGATTAAAAGGCTAAGGTAGAGGTCATACTCGAGAACCACAGAAGTCTCAAAGAGACCTTGCAGCTACCCAAGTTGAGTGTGACCGATGGGTAACATCCTGCAAGGGATTTGAAATGCTTCTCAGCAAGCAAACAGCTTCAAATGTGAAGTTTGGAATAGTTACAATCATACTGCACCACCTACTGATTTTACTTCAAAATCAATAGTAAAATCTGAAGGTGAAAGTAATTTCCAAACCACATCATCATGTGATTCATCCTCAAATGATAATACACAATTAGAGGATGAAGTCATTGTTAAGATCTCAGCAAATCAATTGCCTGATGGTTTAAATGCTGATAAACACATGAAGCTGAGAAATTCAGATGTTGTTCCTCAAAGTACTCCAAGTACTGAAGGGCAAGTCACAACATCTGAAAAGCATTTCAAATCTGATGAAATAAAAGGATTAACAACTGCTGAGGAATCTATCATACGGTCTTTCAGGACGGATAGAGAACAGCTGAAGAACAAGTCGGACGGATAGAGAACAGCTGAAGAACAAGTCTTTCAGTTGTTCCCGATCCTTCCGTACTTAACACAAGTACTGAAAGGAGGAAAGTACTGAAGACTTCAGCAGTTGATCAATCCAAGATGAAGAATAAGCCATGTGAAATATGTGGTAAATTCAATCATCTATCTGATGAATGCTGGTACAAAAAGGGTTCCAAACTCAACAGAGATAAGCTCATTAAGAAGAAAAATAAAATGAAAAATGAGTTTGAAACCAAGTTTGTACCACAGTCATCTAAAACTGATAAACCCAAGGCCTCACCAAAATCCAAAAAGAAGGATGGGTTTATCAGAAAACAGCTGATAGTGTCCTCATGATAAACATCAGACGAAGTCTGTGAATTTCAAGGAGGAAATGGGGGTCACAGGAACTCATCAAAAACAAGTACTGATGTGTCAATGAGTTGAAGGCCTAGCAACAAATCAGACAAACTTGTTATGATGGTCAGCATTTGTTGGGGAGTTAAACCAACTAGATGCACCTGTGATCAAACCACTGAAAAGGAAATCCAAGCCCAAAATCTAAGAATTCCATTTCAGCACCATCTCCACCTTCATCAGCTGTTAATCATGAGAAACAAGTTATGGTTAAATCTGTTGATGAAAACATACCCAAAACCAAAAAGGTTTGGGTCTCTAAAGCTAACTAGTTTCTTATGATAAATGCAGGGTTCTTCAGCATGCCAAAGAAGCATCTGGTATGTAGACAGTGGAGGATCTATGCATATGACTGGGAGCAGTTCTCTTCTTAATGACTACTCTCAAGGAAAGAAGGGATTTGTCTCATTTGGAAATGATGCTAAGGGTTACATCATCGGGAAAGGATTTGTGTCAAATGGAGAAATCAGATTTGATGATGTTAACCATGTGGAGAATCTCAAGTATAATCTACTGAGTGTTAGTCAGATGTGTGATAAAGGGCATGTTGCACTTTTCACAAGCCAGAACTGCCGGATTCTGTCTTCCAAAGTTCTGAGGCTGATTGACAAGGTATTGGATGAATATACTCTCTGAAGGCCCAACAGGATAGGAAGAGTATATGCCTTGGATTTGTCAAAGAAGATTGATTTAAAAGGTCATCCTTGCCTGTTCTCCAAGGCCTCTCCTCAGGAATCTAAACTGTGGCATAGAAGGCTGGGTCATGTTAATCTCAAAAACATGAATCAGCTGATCCACAAAAGTTTAGTAAGAGGTCTACCAATAAAGGAGTTCCTCTGTGATGAAACCTGCACTGCTTGTTTAAAAGGAAAAACAACACAAAGTCTCATTTCCTCCTATAGAAGAACCAAAGTCCACTGCATGCTTGCAATTACTGCACATGGATCTCTTTGGTCCTGTGAGAGTAATCAGCATGGCAAAGAAGAAATACTGTCTGGTAATTGTGGATGATTACTCCAGATTTGTATGGACCTTCTTCTTGCATTCAAAGGATGAGGCTGCTCAGACAATTATTAACTTTGTGTGTATGTTGAGAAGCAGTATTCCCTATCAGTCAAGTGTATAAGAAGTGATAATGGAACTGAATTTAGAAACCATACACTTGATGATTTCTACCTTTCAAAAGGAATCAAGAGGCAGTATAGCATCCCAAGGACTCCAGAACAAAATGGAGTAGTGGAGAGAAAGAACAGGACCCTATTGAAGCTGCAAGGTCCATGTTGGCTGACTCTGGTTTGCCACTGACCTTTTGGGCTGAAGCTGTCAACACAGCATGCTATGTGCAAAATAGAGCTTTAGTGAATCAGAGGTTGATGAAGACTCTTATGAAGTTCTACATCATTTGGCTCCTCTAATTTCATCTTCAGAGCATTTGGGTGTCCTTGTTACATTCTCAACACAAAGGATCAACTCCAAAAGTTTGATCTAAGGTGGATGCAGGGTATTTTGTTGGGTACTCATCCACTTGCAAGGCTTACAGAGTGTTCAACTGTAGACAAAGATGGTTGAAGAAACCTTGCATGTGAAGTTCAATGAATCTCCTAAGGACAAAATCCCACAAAACCCTGTGGAGTTGTTTGATCTGGACATACTGCAATATGTTCCTTATCAGCCTCCAGCTGTTGCAGATCATGTGAATCATCACCTTCTGCAGCTAGTCATCCATCTGGTGGTACTGATGTTGATGATGATCCCAGTACACCTATTCAAGTTTATGATCAACGCCTGAGTCTACTCAACTTGATGTTCCTGTAGCTTCAGTAGCACCATCCACAACAAATGCTGATGAGATTTCTGAATCTCTACTTCATTTGGATATGCATCTAACACTTGGTTTCAAGAATCTGGATCAAATCTGTTGCTGCGAGCGTGCTACAAAACACTTGCACAGATCTCATAGTGCATCAAGAGCTGAAGAATCACCCAACGTCTCAAATCATTGGTGATATCAATGCTGTGTCTCAACTAGAAGTCAATTGTCCAACTTCTGCTTCTATGCTCTTTTCATCAGTCAGCAAGAGCCAAAGAACTATCATATTGCACTAAGAGACAATGGATGGGTGATGCCATGCAGCTTGAGCTTCTTCAGTTCAAAAAGCAGCAAGTGTGGGGAAACGGTTCCTCTACCCCAGGTAAGTGTGCAATAGGCCACTAAAGGGTGTTTAGGAATAAAAAGATGAAAATGGGCAAATTGTCAAGACAACAAGCCAGATGGTTGTCAGGGGTTTCACAAGAAGAAGTTGTGTGATGCATTTACAAAGTTGATGCAACAAAATTCGAAATGAGTGCCATGGGAGAATTACAGTTCTTTCTAGGTTTGCAAATCAAACAAAAGGCTGATGGAACTTCATTCATCAGTCAAAATACACAAAAAGTCTTTTGGCAAAGTTTGATTTACAACACTGTAAGCCCTGTTCTACTCCATGTGCAGCACCACACAACTGGATGCAGATCAGAAAGGTAAAGTGTTGATGAAACACTTTACAGATGTATGATTGGGTCCTTGATGTACTTAACAGCTTCTAGACCAGATATTATGTTTGCAACTTGTGTTTGTGCTAGATTTCAGGCTGCTCCTAAAGAGTCCCATTTGATTGCAGTCAAGAGGATCTTTAGATATCTGCAAGGTACTCAATCTCTAGGTCTTTGGTATTCCACTGGGCACTCTTGCAAATTAGTTGCTTTTTCTGATAGTGACTATGCAGGGTGTAAATTAACTAGAAAATCAACTTCTGGTGGATGTCAATTCCTAGGCAACTGTTTGTTTCTTGGCAGAGTAAGAAACAAACATCTGTTGCTACATCCACTGCTGAACGAGTACATTGCTGCTGCAAGTTGTACATCTCAGGTACTCTGGCTTCAGAATCAATTACTGGATTATGGCATTACAGAGACTAAGACTCCATTACTAATGGATAGTGCTTCAGCTCTTTGTATCGTCAAGAATCCAGTCCAGCACTCTAGGACCAAACATATTGAGATCAGACACCATTTTATTAGGGATTGTTTTGAAAAAGGTCTGATTGATCCAAAGTTTGTTCCTAGTGCTGATGAGCTTGCAGATATATTACTAAGCCTTTGGACAGTTCAACTTTCCAAAACCTAGTGTAAGGCTTGGTATGCTGCAGCTAGAATAAGTGACAACTACTGATGATCTCAGTGAACAAGTACTGATGAGCATTCGTATACTACTGTCACAAATAAGTACTGCAGTTCTTTTATCCTCAGTAGTTTTCACAACTACTGAAGACTAAATTACTTAAAAGTACTGAAGTACTCATCTGTTGAACAGAACTAATGTGGTTACAACTACTGATGTAGTTACAACTGCTGATGTCAGAACTACTGATGTAGTTACAATGCTGATTGTAGAATAACAGACAAGTACTGATAACCATGAAACATCTGAAACGTAGAGTCTGATGAAGTGTTGAGGTAGACTGAAACAGCTGAGTAGCTAAGAATTGACGACAACAGCTGATGAGAAAATTTTCTCTTCAGTTGTTTACTACAACAGCTGCTTCACTACAACTGAAGCCAAAACCATGTCTTCAGTAGTTCACAACTACTGATGACTAACACCAAGTCTTCAGTTGTTACAACACCTGAAGCCAAAACCATGTTCTTCAGTAGTTCACAACTACTGATGACTAATACCAAGTCTTCAGTTGTTACTTCTGAAAGTTAAAACCAGGTCTTCAGTGTTTTCAAACAACTGATGACAGCACCAACACTTTCAGTCGTTTTATATCAGCCTTTGTCTTACCCTATAAATACCTAAACCTACTTTCAGACGTTTCATTAGCCGTTTTCCGTCCTTTCACTCTCTCACCAATGGCGACCATGAAACTCAAACCCAGACACAACTGTGTTGCCTACCTCTCAAAATCGGCCTTCTGGAACAAATTTGATAACGCCATCGATCTTATGGTAGATTCCCAGTACCGAACCGCGTTTCTTCTGAATCCTACCATATACCCCGATTCCCTAAGCCAGTTCTGGACCAACGTCTCCGTGCAAACTAGTGAGAATGATAGCCAAATCACTCTCCAGTCGTGGTCAACCAGAAACAGGTGGTCATCACTACGGACATCATTCGACAAACCCTAGATCTACATGATGCCACCTGTGTCACAGAATACCCGAAAGGCACAACCGATATGTCTTTCATCAACAACGGGTATGAAGGAGACTTAAGTGCTACCACCATTATGAAGAAGCACTTCCATGATGCTGAACGTCTTATCTTCCATGGTGAATGTCTGCCTTGCACCAAAAACCTCTTCATGGGATCAAATGTCTTCCCGATGGCAACAGGTATTATACTCTATCTTTGAACGCCAAACTTTAAATTTTTCTGAGATAGTGTTTATGGAACTAAAGGATCTGGCCTTGAAACCGTGGCAAACAGATGGATATTATATCCCAGGTTTCTCATGGCCATAATTTTAACACAGCTAAAATCAGACGGCCTTGTTGGCCTTGGAGTCCCTGCTCCGGCTGTATTGCCTGAAGTATACTCCAGGCACAACTCTGACCCTACAATGAAAGGGGCTGCCCGGCTGCTCAAACCCAAGCAGCGGGAACCCACAGCCTCCACTTCCAGATCCAAAGTCCCCACCAAACCCAAAACCAAAAAGCCCAAAAAGGCTACTCAGGGAGATGAGTCCCCTGAGGATGCCCCTGTAACACCAATACAGGAAACACTTACTGGTTCTAACCCCCCAGTAGTGTCCAAGACTCCACCAACCATAGCCGCTCAGGCATCCTCTCAACAGGATCCTGATGCAACCAAAATTGGGGATACCACAATGCTGGAACCTATCTCAATTGAGAAGGTTACCATTGAAGAGCACCAGTCACCCCGGGTGCAATCTGCTTCAACCCTATCTCCAAATGCAACCGCCCCTCAAAGCCCAACATTTATTGTTGCACAAGTGTTGAGTCAGCTGCATTCCTCTCCTCCTCCCCCAGACACCAATTACAATGGGGAGAACATCTGAGGAAGAGGACCAAAATGCTGCTGATAGCCCACAGCACAGGGGTTATAATGTTCAATCTCCCCGTGTAGAGGAGGAGGTTAGAACATCTGGTGAGGCTGCCACTTCTACTGATTCAGCAAATGAACAGGATGAAGTTGGTAACATCTCTAAGACCTCACCAGAGGCAACTGCCGATGAAGGACTCAGTCCTGAGGCAGGAAGTCCCCAGAACCAAGAAACAAGGGGCACATGCTACAACTGATCTACACTCAGGGCATGTACATCCTGATTCAATCAGGAGGTCAGGTGATTCAGCAAAAACTGATGATGACCTGGGCTTTTTCTATGATGTCTTAGCCCATAACACAATCCTTGAGGCTGAGGTGAGTAGACTCAAAGAACTGCTTGCCAAAATGTCTCAGGATCAAAGTCCATCTGCCCCAATAAACCCACAGATGGCACCTTCATCTGAAGGTTTCCCAAACACTCCGCCACTTCACTCAATTGAGCCACCAGCCACTGTTGTTGGCACCACCTCTCAGGGACAGAACCCCTCTGAGCAGATGGTTGCTACATTTCAAACTTCCTTACCTCTCATCACTCCCATCATCAATGAGATTGTACATAAAGCCATTGATGAGAGGATCTCCTCGACTCTAAAAACACTTGTTGATGATGCTGTGCACAAGAAGCTTTCTGCCATTCAAACCCCTGAACCCAATGCACCCAAAAAGGGGGAGTCTAAGGTAGTGAAAGAAAGAAGAAAGAGAAAGAGAGTGGAAGAGGATAAACAACAAGAAAAAGAACAGGAAAAACAGCTGATCACATACAAGAGAAAGAAAAGTGCTGGAACTCAAAAGCCTGATGAAGAGAAATCATTGGAAGATCTGATTAAAGAAGCTGATGAAGCTCACAGCAGATCAATGGACAAAATAATAGATCAACTCTTCAGACAGGGCTTTGATACAGCCACATTAGACACTGAGATCAGAAGGCTGGAGATTAATGAGATACAAGAAAGATGGGCCAGTTATAGTGTAATGGAAAGGGAGAGGTTGGAGATAATGATCCGGTTTATTGCAAAATACTTGGGAAGATCATTAATTGAGATTAAATCTTGGACCAGAGACAGTATTCTGGCAATAACCACCAGAATCTGTGCTTCTGAAGAATTCAACAAGGGGTTGATTATAGAAGCCTTAGACGAAGCAGGTGCTGGGAAGAGAATGATATGGCCAAGCTTTCCAAAGCCAAACTCACCATAAAAATGCTAGATCAGCCTTCCCAAACTCCCTCTCAAAAACAACCAACCCCACAACTCTCCAAATTAACTCAACCCTCAAAACCAACTCCCTTACCCAAAAACCACCTCAAACCACATCCAGTGATGCACCCAGAAGGAGGAGAAGGGTGTTGAGGATGGTAGAAGAAGAAGAAGAAGAAGATGATGAAGAAGATAGTCTGCCAATCTCTGCTGTTCTAAAATTACCTGAGCCCAGAAGTCAACAAATGATAACACCAGACTTTCAGAGGCAAATGGTGAAAGTTAAGATTGAAGAAGAAGAACAACAGAAACAGCACGATGAGCAACTTTTGAAGATGATTGACAAAGAGTTTCCTCAGTCATCATCTATACAAGCCATGAAGAAACATGCTCAAAGGCTGTATGCTCTCAGGTATACCTTTCAATATCAAAAGGAGAGAGTAAGGATTTGGCCAGACCCCAGGGTTAGTTCTAGAATTCATAAGAAATCCATACCAAGTAGATACAATGGCCAAGTGAGAAAGACCATAGATGCTGCTATTATGTTGGCCATTGTAGTCTCACCCTGGGAAATACTTGAAGACTTCAAGAGAGCCTACAAGTCAAAGATGACCCCTCAAACTCTAATGGAGAACAAAATGGTCAAGAAGGGGTTGTTATACAAGAGGCTTGAAGAGATCAAGAAAATGAACTCCAGTTGTTATTAGAAGGGACTCACCCAGATGAGTTTGCTTACAGAGAGATAACAACTGTTGAGTTGAAAAATGGAAAGACGATAAAGTACTTATCAGAGTACTATGGCCCAGAGTTCTTCTTCGAAGGAGAAGCAGAAGAACTCACTAAGGAGGAACAAGTTGTTCTCCTTGAGGCCTACGTCAGAGAGTCTTATAGACTCATCAATGGGAAGTAGGTTTCATGGTTGGGATAACAGCTCTGTGTCCAGTTCCCCAAGACAGAGTTCCCTTCCATCCTTTGACATTCACATCTACTGAAACCTGTTCCCTGGCCTGTGCTTATCCGATATCTCTAAAGCTGATCAAGAGAGTATTTCTGCCAAGAATAAGTGGGACCTCAATAAGCTTAAAGGTTTTGGCTGCATTGGTTCAGGGGGTTTGTTGGACCAAAAGAACCAATGAGCCTGATCAGAAAAACCTTTAAGTCCCACAGACATTACAACAACTGAAGTAGTCTGCAACAGCTGAAGACATCAGCTGATAACAAGGTCTGAAGACAAAGTCTGAAGTGAAAGAGCTGAAGACAAAGTCTGAAGTGAAAGAGCTGAAGACAAAGTCTGAAGTGAAAGAGCTGAAGACAAAGTCTGAAGTGAAAGAGCTGAAGACAAAGTCTGAAGACAAAAGCTGAAGACAAAGACTGAAGACCAAGTTTCAGATGATTGTCACAACAGCTGAAGAAGACCTCTTAGTAGTTGTGATGGTTTCCTTTCAGTAGTTGTGGTTTCTTTTCTGTACTTATAGTTTCAGTAGTTTTATGTTTCTTCGTGTACTTAGAATAATCTGAGATGTTCTCAGTTGTTGTGAACATTCTCAGTAGTTTGCTTACTTTCAGTAGTTTGTAATAATTCTGTTAGATGTCACTATCAAGTGACATCAGCAGACGTCACATTCCTATATATAAGGAATGCTGACCTAATTGTAATCGGTGCAGCTTAGGAAAACCTAGCAGCCGCCACACCGAAGCATGTGTGCATGAATGTTATTATCTCTTTGCAGAAAACCCTATATCTATATAACCGTGTACTGTTCCATTGAATATTTATTGTGTTCTTGCTATATTTGCTGCTCTAATTCCGCTGTGATTCATCACTGATCAAACTTAGAGATCCTAAGATCAGAAGGAAGAAGTTCGCTACCCACTCATTTGTGGATTCGGCCTTATGCTGGAGGACAACATTGTCCAGGCCGAGGGTAGCAGGGCGATTGGAAGGATGAGGTGGAGTGAACTGAAGGAGCTGGTGATCTAGGAGTTTTGTCCTCATACGGGAACTCGACAAGATCAAGAGAGAGTTCCTGCAGTTTGAGGCAGGAACTATGTCGCACCAGCAGTACACAACTAAGTTTAATGAGATGGCAAGGCTGGTGCCAGAGCATGTGACACCCGTGTCATGGAAAATAAAGAGATACATCCAGGGTTTACCGGCGGATATCCGCAGACATCTGATCGCCGTTCGGCCAGGTACATTCAAGTCGGTGGTCAATCTGGCAGGAAGACTGTATGTCGAGTGAGAGGCGGTGGTGGTAATGAATGAGGATAAGAAGTGTGGCAATGATAGGAATGGGAATGGGAAGCGGTACAACAGTGGTGGTTTTGTGGCCGATGGTAAAAGGATGATGGTTGATGATCGAAAGGTGTTAATAGGGGAAGAGAAGGCATGCAAGAAGTGTGGGAGAGGCCATGTAGGGGAGTGTAAGTGGGGATTGAACATCCGCTTTCAGTGTGGGAAGGAGGGCCATGTGGCAAGGGACTGTCATGTGGTGAAATGTTACAACTATGGCGAGACTAGGCACATGAGTAGCGACTGCAAGAAGTCGAGGGCTGAGAGCTCCTGGGTAAAGAAGGGGACTGAGAAGGAGGGCAGAGGATGAAGGCCTAGGCATTCACAATGACTTGGGAGGAGGCTAGGGTGGACCCTGACGCGGTGTCAGGTACATTTCTAGTAAACTAAACTTGTGCCTCTGTACTTTTTGATTTTGGTACTAGTAGGAGTTTTATTTCTGCTCCCTTTTGTGATAAGTTGCTCGCTAGGAGTAGGAAGACTGACGAGCCCTTTGATGTAGAAACTGCCATTGGTAAGTCGATCAGGATTTCGGATATGGTAGAAGACTGTGACATAGAGTTGAAAGGCCATAGGTTCTCTGCTAGGTTGCTCATGATGCCCTTAGACAGATTTGATGTAGTCCTAGGGATGGATTGGCTAGTAGCCTATGAGGCAAACATCTTGTGTCGTAAGAAGATGATTTGATTGACCGTGCCTGATGGGAGTTCGGTGACGATCTATGGCTATAGATTTAGTACGACTCCAAAGGAAATTTCGATGGTTATAGCAGAGAAATGTATGAGATAAGGAAGTGGTTCCTATCTGGCCTGTGTGAAGGATATGGATGCATCACTACCATGATAGACAGATGTACCGGTCGCATGTGACTTCCTAGATGTGTTCCCGAAGG
Source organism: Flaveria sonorensis (assembly GCA_025506505.1). NCBI lineage: Eukaryota > Viridiplantae > Streptophyta > Magnoliopsida > Asterales > Asteraceae > Flaveria > Flaveria sonorensis. Next base: position 29,143,368 of record CM046431.1, on the reverse strand, counting down.
ATCTACCAGATGTGTCACCGGACCGCGAGATTGAGTTCCAGATTGATCTAATGCCTGATGCCTAACCGGTTGCTAAGGCGTCGTATCGTCTAGCTCCCTCCGAGATGAAGGAATTGATGACTCAACTGGAAGAGTTGTTAGACAAGGGGTTCATTTGACTAAGTATTTCTCCATCGGGTGCTCCAGTCTTATTTGTATTTGTGAAGAAGAAGGATGGTAGTATGAGGATGTGTATTGACTACCGTGAGTTGAACAAGTTGACTATGAAGAATTGGTATCTGTTACTAAGGATTGATGACTTATTCGATCAGCTCCGAGGTGCTAGTTGGTTCTCAAGGATAGACCTCCGATCTGGTTACCACCAACCGAAGGTGAAGGAGCAGGATATTCCTAAGACAGCTTTTCGTATGCGTTATGGACACTATGACTTTCTTGTGATGTCTTTTGGTTTAACCAGCGCTCCAGCTGCTTTTATGGATTTGATGAATCGGGTGTGTCGGCCTATGCTAGATAAATCAGTGATTGTGTTTATCGATGATATTTTGATTTTTTCAAAGTGCGGAGAAGAACATGCCGGTCATATTCGGGAAGTACTGGATACGCTTAGAAGAGAGAAGCTGTACGCCAAGTTCTCCAAGTGTGTATTTTGGTTATGCAAGATTTAGTTTTGGGTCATGTGGTTAATCCTTAAGGGATTAATGTAGACCTGACGAAGGTTGAGGCGGTGATGCAATGGAAGTCTCCACAGACGCCTTCCGAGATTCGTAGTTTCCTGGGTTTGGCGGGATACTACAGGAGATTTATCCAAAACTTCTCTAAAGTGGCGGTTGTGGTCTTTGCATTGAAGAATTGGAGGCCACTTGGGAGTCAGAGGAAGAAATGAGATGGCACCACCCAGATCTCTTTAAGGAGTGACAGGTTTCGGGGACAAAACCTATATAAGGGGGGTGGACTTGTAACACCCGAAAATTTCAGAAAAAGAAAAGAAAAGAAAATTAAGGGAGCAAACAGAAAATATTTCAAAAGCAAGGGGTTAAAAGCGTGCAAGGGCCAAACTTGCCCATAGTGGGGTTTAAAAAAAAAAGGAAGGGCTGCCCATACCTTCTCTCCCACAACACTCAACTTTCGGTCCTAGTGAGAAAAGAAGCTCTCATCCAAAATTTAGTGAGAGAAAGTGGAAGAGATCTTCAAAAGGTAAGATTTTAAGGTACTTATTCTCGGTTTTCAGTCGGGTTCCAGCTTTTGGACCGAGTTCCAGGTGTTTAGTACTTGTTTTCGTGTGTTTTAGGTGCTAGAACTCCAAGTTGGAACTCGGGTTTGTGGAGTTTTGCTCAAAAACTATTAAGGTGAGTTCTAGATCCCCCTATTTTACTAGTTTTCTACGTGTTTGGGGTTGTTATGCATACTAAAAAGAAGGTTTCTAAACTAAACTATGATTTCAATGAGAAGTACGACTGTGTACGGTTGATGTATGTTTTAAATGATTTCTATGTGGTTGTATGGTTGTTTATGATGTTCTAAGTGTGACCTGATAGATCCATGCAAAGTATGTGTTTAGAAGTGATATATGGGTTTAGAAACTACATAAGTTGATCGTAGGTGTCGGACTTGCTGTCCGCTCTGGACACTGAAAAATCATGCATGTTGTCTGCTGTGGACATAAACTATCTGTGGGCTTTGCATGTCTGCTGTGGACACTTAAGTGAATTTTGCATGTTGTCCGCTGTGGACATAAAGTGTCCTCTATGGACACTTGGTGAATGTTGCATGTTGTCCGTTGTGGACATAAAGTGTCTGCTGTGGACAGTTAGTGAATGTTTCATGTTGTTCGCTGTGGACATAAAGTGTCCGCTATGGACATTTAGTGAATGTTGCATGTTGTCCGCTGTGGACATAAAGTGTCCGCTGTGGACACTTAGAGAATTTTGGATGCTGTGCGCTGTGGACATTAGAATGTCCGCTGTGGACACTTAGAAGGATTTTATGCTGTCCGTTGTGGATTTGTTCATTCGCTGTTGATTTGTTCATCCGCTGTGGACTTTGTTCATCCATTGTGGACTTTGTTCATTCGCTGTGGACTTTGGTCATCCGCTGTGGACTTTGGTCATCCACTATGGACATGTTCATCCGCTGTGGACTTTTTCATCCGCTGTGGATACTTAGAATGTGTTAGTCAAGCGCTGTGACTTTGGCTGTCTGCTGTGGACTTTGGCTGTCTACTTTGGACACTTAGGAAATTTTAAGCTGTCCGCTGTAAACTTGTTCATGCGCTGTGAACACTTAGATTATTTCTGAAATTTTGGGAAATAGAAATTAAGTGCTAAGTACTGATAGTTTATGGTGGCCTATGCTTTTTTATGTTATGTATGCTTGCGGGCTGCTATTATGATGATGATGTTCTATATTATGTATTATGATGTGACTTTACGTGACGTGATATGTATATGTACGTAAATTATTATGTAATGAAAGTGAAGATGAAGATAACGAAAGTGGAAAATAATGAATGAATGTAAAGTCTTGAAAGCAAAATGATGGAGGTTCACAACTCAATGAGGTAGTTGTTTATTCAACTGTGTGCGGTTTAGCTAACCCTCGTTAATGCGCATAGGGGTCTAATCCTTGAGATTGACCGAAAAATATGAAACGGGATCCTTGTCACTCCACCCCGATACTATGTCATATTCGGCATGACGTGGGGGTTTACTTGTAAGCCCCGACACAGAACCAGCTTCGGTATGATGTGGGGGTATAGCATATGGCAGGATCTAGATAAAGGTGAATGATAATAATGAAAGAAAGTATAAAACGAATGACTATGAATGATGACAAATGATGATGAACGATGATGGAAGATAATAAAGATATTATCTAGAAGTATGTATAATGTATGATCATGTACGCAAGTAAAGAAAATGTTTTAAACAAAAGTAAAGTATTTTATTATAAAACTAGAACTGACTCAGCGTCGCTGACGTTTGTATGCATAATAGTTGGCAGGTAATTGTTGATGCTGAGGAGGTGCCGGCATGGATGCATAAGCTACCAGAAATGGTTCAAGTTTGGCATCCATATTTTGGAGAATGTTTTTGTATTCATACATTTTTGGGATGTAAATGAAATGATATAATAATTTGATATGTTTTAATTAATAAAAAGTTAAATTTTCGTTGCAAAATGATGAATTTTATATGTTTTATGCAATGATTGACCAACTGTAAGCGTTCCGGGAACGGGGCCTTAAACTAAACGGTTGAGTAGAAGGAGCATTTTCGCTAGGACCCGCACGCACTTTTGGTCTATGTTTTTTGTTGGTTTAGGCTTGGGATTTTATGAATTTTTATTAGCTTCTATAGTGTATAAATTTACAGTGAGTTGAAAAGATGTTTGAGATTAAAAATTGGGATAATTATGTTTATAGTGTTTGAGAATATTTCTTTAAATTAAAATAGAGCCACTGGGGGGAGGAGGGTGAACGATCACATTGTCACAACTAGTAGATACCGTGAAAATGAAAAATTGTGGCGTGAAGGGTGGAGGCGGCTGTGAGGTTGGCCATGGCTTCACAGTGCGTACCCCCACCTACCCTTAGAACAAAAAAATGTGCAGACTACCGTCTTAGTAAAGCATGTAGAGGTAAATAATATCTTAGAACAAAAACTAGAAATGAAATGGCCCAAAGACTCAAACCATACTTCCAACAAACATCTAACATAGTTTATTACTATACTACAGAAACATTAATATTTTTTTTCTTAATATAATTATATATAACATTAAAGAAAAGTGTGTGTTACATTTGGCTGCAATCATATTCATGAAGTGTGTTTGTGTTTTCAAAATATAAAATAATAGTAGCAAATTTTCTACTTTCAGTTTCAAATGTTGGGATAATTTTTAAAATTTTCTTTGCCCAACTGGTGTCATATGTATTTTTGTTTTAACATTATCCATGTTTCATGGGAAGGGGGTGTTAATGATGATTCAACAATTTAAGTTGCATTATATGACTATATGTACATGATACAGTAAAATGTTTACATCCTTGAACACTAATTGACCATCTTTTAGTATATAAAATTCCAATTTTTAATTGACTTGTTTGTAAATTGCAATATATGACTGCAAGGTTAATACGTAAAGGCTGATGCAACCAAAGCAACCAAAAAGCTCTCAGCATGCATACATGAAGTGCATAGTAAACTTACTTCGGAAGTTTTACACAACTCAAAGAAAATATGCTAAGTGTAAAATCTTCTGAAGCCAATGACCAAATCTTTCGAAGCCAAAGATGAAGTCTTCCAAAGCTTCAGAGACAAAGTCTTCCGAAACCCAAGACTGATTTCTTCCGAAGACAGAGAAGACATGCTTTCTCTGATCACCTTTTGACAAAAGCTAAACAACTTTCTACTGTCGCTTCTGAGGACTCACCAACTTAGATAAGTTGGTGAAAAGGTCCATACTTTGGTCAACTGTAGATTAAGGTCATTGGTCTGTAGCTTTCTACTTTTGTACCTTTTATCCTTTTTGTAATGTATTAGGATGTGAGCTATGGCATGTCATAGTCACAAGTCAAAAGGCAATCTACCTTTTGACTGTACATTGATCTTGTTGTCTAGATTAGTGTTTCCAGCTATCTTTCAAAGTATAGCCAGCTGTAGGATGTAGTATAAAGTGTCTTAAAGTGTCTTAGGTTCTTGTAGTTATTTTCTATGCTTTGTAACACTTGTAATAAAATTTAAGAGCAATATAAGGCATTCTTGAAAACCAAAAACTCATCTTGTTCTTGTTCTTGTTCTATCTCATACTTACTTGTGTTCATAGTGTCATCAACTTAAACCCTGTTACCTATTTGATCTGTTAACTGTTCTAGGTCTTTTCTCATTCTGAAACTGATTGTATTAACCCCCTTCTGTGGTCCTGCAAATGGTATCAGAGCATTTTAGGCTCTTGATTGTAAGATCGCACCATCTTAAATCTCTTCAGTTTCACAAAACATTTAACAACTCAAACGGCAGCTCTTACCAAGGCTGATATGGAAATCGGTATGTTGGACCACTTGATCGTTGATACAGTGCACTTGATTGATAAACACAAACAAATCCAACTGATAACACATATGTCAATGATATTTGTGTAAACTATAGATCAAACACTATAAAATATGGATGAATAATGATGAACACCTCAAGAACATTCAATAAAACCCTTGTTTGATCTGAATTGATTGTTGAAGATATTACAAAGTGAAAGCCTCTCAATCAATGGCTCATTCAAGCTCTCCAAACCTAATTGTCACTAATCTATATATAGTGATAATATTCACTATTGACATATTAAGCCCCTAGACATAGACAATTAAAGAAATTACATATAAAACATAAAAATGACTTAAACATAAATAAATATATTTTGTTGACACAAAATATATTTATTAATAATAAACTCCTAGTCATTTATATCTTCAACATCTTGTCTCGGTTCTTCATTTTGAACGCGTCTGTTTGCCTTTTCCGAAGACTTTGACAGTGATGTTGACATTTGTTGACTTTGACAGTGTTGATAATATAGACTATCCTTATCAGACCCAACAATACTCCCCCTTAGTCTATCATTATCAATGTCTTGTATCAAGATCAGCATCGATAAGTCAACCATATAATGATCTTCAATCTCCCCCTAGATTGATGATCTGGTATTGAAGATCTTTTATCTTACAGGCTCCCCCTATTTGTATGCTCCCCCTCTTCGTGTGCATTCTTTGTGAATGATCAGGAACAGCTTTTCCAACTCTCTATTCTTGAGTGCTTCAGAAGATGTAGGAGGAGGAATCCTAGCTAGGTATCTTCTGCAAACTTGAAGAACAGGTTCACTAGTCAGGTACTTTGCTCAGCTGATGATCGGCCATCATTTGAAGCAAAAATCTGTAACACAATCATAACCACAATCTCGCAACTTCCTGTTAGATCATTTCAGTTAACAAATAAACCTGTGTTTATCTTTGTGTGCAATTTCTCGTGAAATGCATGTGAAAATAATAACATTTTAATAGCATAATGTGGAAGACTTGAAATAATTTGAAATGAAAAACCCCCTTTTTTATATATATATTTTTTAATCACCTTACACCAAGAACTATTTTGATCATGAGATCACATCTTCAAGATATACTTAAACACAAGGATGTATTTAAACATCGACAAGTTAGTGAGATCACACTGAAGAAGAGTCTGATCACGATTTTAAAATTTTGATAGTCAAAAAATAGTTCAAGAATGATTGTTTGTATATTTGTTCAATTTAAACCCATGCCTTATTCTTTTCAACGAGTGACTTGCAACTGATTTTATCATGTTTTAGGTTCGATTAGAGAAGCTCAGATAACTTGGTTCCCACATACATCCGGCAAAGAACTTATCCCGTTATCGGGGCTTATTAAGTAATATGATTAACTCTGCATGATTTTCTTTTGAGGTTCAACAATGATCTTAGTTTAAGAATCACTGTTCTTTTATTTTAGGGAACAGATGATGAGAGCTCCAGGTTTATACTTACGTATAACAGAGGAGATGATCATCTAAGCGTGCTGATGAGAGCTTCAGGTCTATACTCACGTATAACAGAGAAGATCATCGCTCCAGGTCAATGCTTCTGCATAGCAGATGAGGTAAGCATGAAATATACATCTGAAGAACTAACGAGAAGCTTTATTGAAGACTAGGGGATAGGGAGATTTTGGGAATGGAAGGAATCAAGGCAGAAGTCAGATACTCTCAACCCATTTTTGATGAGACTTGTAACTTTATGCAGGCCGAGATGTCATGGAAATGATCCTTATCACCGAGTTCTAAAGCTTTAGTTAGGCTACAGAATCACTGTTTACTTTGTTTTCAGGCTGAGCCTACCATGCGTATCATATAATGAAACTATCTTTTTAGATTTTAGAATTTTAAGTGATACAGACATCTACATCAGTTACTATCATTTCTCATAAAGTTACAAGTCCTGCAACCAAGCATACAAAGAAAACATACTATCATTTCTCAATCATCCCAAATCAAGTTCTTAGTTCTCATTTCAATTATACTAGCAAAGAAAGTCTTCCAAATTATACTAGCAAAAAGATGAGAAATGAAGTACCAAGAAAAATGTAGTGATTATGAAGTGTGAACTGTAATAATGTGGATAAGTATCCAAAATATGGATGAGATACCAAAACCATAACCTGTTTGTTCCGCTTCAAATTTGATTGAGGAACATTCTCTGTTGGTAAAACGGATTACTAACAGTCCTCCTGAACTATTCCTGCACTCATTAATAGATTAGTTAGAGAGGGGGACCCAGGCCATCTTGGTCCTGGGAGTTCTTTTTTCATCAGTGTACATAACCTGCTTTAGCACACACCCTTTTGAACAATCTTTTATTTCTTTAACCTTTTGTTTTACTTTCAAAATTTATTTTTGTTCAATTACTTTAGATTTGAATGAATTGAATTTGGAAATCATTTTCTTTTTAAGACCCATATTTGAAACATTGGTCCTTTTCATCTTTGAATCATGTGAAACCGGCTTCACATGAGAAGGTATGGATATATTGTTCTTCATCCAACCATTCAAAGATGTGTGCTTTTTAATTTTTGAACCAGAGAAGCAACCCGTGCCCCAAGCCTGTCTTTCAACTTGAGGGCACTTCTTTAGTACATGACATTTTTTTCCACATCTAAAGCAAGCCTTGAAAGGCTTTTGGTTCTTTGAAGTCTCGTGGAAAGCAGAAGAGGGTGGAGCCTACTTTGTGGTTGTTGCAGCTTGTTGACAACCTTGAAGCTTCTTCTTTGGGATATTAGGAGATTGAACTTTTTGAGGCTTTATCGATATAGATTTCGAACTAAGCTGTGATTTGGCGTATGATGTTTGAAGAGATGAGATCTGAACATTATTTTAAGAACCCTTTTGTATGATTGGTGACTTGGCAGACTTGGAGGCAGATTTATGGGGAGCTTGATGGATAGCAGATGAAGATGGTAAGTGCTTCTACTGAGATTTAGAGGGACTGCTGATTTGTTTAGCATTTGGAGATGAGACCGGTATAGATCTTGATTCAAATTTTGGAAGCATTTAAGACTTGACAACTTCAGGTGACTTAATGATTTTTGATTCATCATCTGAGCTTATCCAGTCTTGTATACACAAGTCTGCTTCCAACGGATCTTGATTGATACCACTTGTGGAGTTTCGATTGCCTGACGATTCCACAGCTGTTCCTTCTTTGACAAACCTGACAGGAACAAAAGAAGGGATGTTACTTGTTTTGAATTTGTTAAAGAAGTTATAGGAAACACCTGATACTGGATTTGAAGCATCATGGGTGGAATTATCATTTTTCTTATCAGATCCTTGTTTGATGAGTCCCAAACCTGCAGGAGAATCATATTCATCTCGAACCTCTTTGTGATTAATGCTGCTTAAACCTGCATGTAGACTGTTAGTATCTGCAACTTCAATTAAATCATTAGATGGATGAGGTTGAGGCATAGGAGAATAACAATGAGTACTAGGAGGAGGATAAACATATAAAGTTTCACCACATCCCACACCCATTTTGATTCTAGCTCCCCTTTGCTTACAGAATAGTTCTTCCTGTTTCATCCCTGATATCATCCATTTATCAAGATTAGTTTTAAGCTTGCTAGTCTCAAATTCTGCTGATGTGACCCGTTCGCTCAAAACATTAATCTCAACATTTTTTTCTAAAAGATTTCTTTTTAAAAGATCATTTTCTTTTAAAGATTCTCTTAGTTTGATAAAATATTTGGACTCATTGATTTTAAGTTCTTTGTTTATTTGTTTTAATTCTTTTTTATTTTCTAACAATAATTTGTTAGCTTTATAAACTCCAAATAAACGAATTTTGTAGGGAGGAGAACATATGTCTTGAACAACCTCATAAGGAAGTCCCATAACTAGCTTTTTAGCAGCTAGGGCTTTTTCACATTGACAGACAGGAGTGTTCTTTTTGTATTCATCCTCCTCAGCAGCTTTCTCCTTAGCTTCTTCAGCTTCACCTTCCTCTTGCTTTCCTTCATCCTGAACTTTACACCGGCTTTCACAATCACCAACATCACCAACACTCTCACCTTGGGTGTCACACCTGAATTCTTTAAAAGGATCAAAATCCTCAATAGAATCCTCATCACTGTTTTCCACCTCAGCCATCAATGCATGGTTGATTTCTTCTTTAGTTTTTTTGATCTCAACACTTGAAGATACACCACCATACATGAATTGATTATACTCTCCTCTTTTCATATCCAAATCAAATGACTTCAGCCTGTTGATAACTTCAATGAGTTTGTAGTCAGCAAAATTTCTTTCCTGCTTTAATAATCTAACTTGTGGACTCCACTGTGGAGGAACAGATTCCAAAAGTTTTGTGACTTGTTCATGGTTCCCCAGCTGGTCATCATACTTCTTAAGGTTGCTTGCCACCATCAGAAATCGATCAACAAAATCAAATATCTTTTCATCTTTCATGGCTGCAAAAGAATCAAACCGACTTTATGCCGATATTAGATTATCAGATTTGAAGGTATTAAGGACTTCTGAAAGAGCTATTTTTGACATGATCAGAAATTAATATCGCTAAAATTTTACTAAATTCACTGGCAATTTCGCTAGTAGTTTCGCCAGTAATTTCGACAGCAGTTTCGCCCAGCAGTGGCACGCTGATACTAGTTTCGCAGGGTAGTTTAGCCCGAAGCTAGTTGAACTTTCATTTAGAAATCAATTTGGCAGCAATTTCGCTGGGTTTGGCACACAAACACCATGAACTTTCATTCAACGCATGTACTTTCATAGGGACGAAGAAACCAGATTTAAAAATCAAGAACTATGTAGTTTCGCCGAAAGAGCTCTAGTTTCGCCAGGCGAAACTATGTAGTTTCGCTGAAAGAAGATGCAGTTTCGCTGGAAGAGTTGTAGATTCGCCCGACGTATCTGAATGACTTTTTCAGCACGAAATCAAGCCAAACTCATCCAAAGCTCAATGAATTTGAGATCTGATGAGTTCTAAAGCTTCCCACACCAAAATAGAGCAATCCTTAATAAATATCCATGTCCAAAACACGCAGATCAGATAAAAAATGAATGGAACAGTGACTTTAAACTAGAAAATCAAACAAAACTCAAATAATCAAGAGCACAATGGCTCTGATACCAAATTGTTGGACCACTTGATTGTTGATACAGTGCACTTGATTGATAAACACAAACAAATCCCATTGATAACACAGATATCAATATATTTGTATAAAATATAGATCAAACACTATAAAATATGGATGAACAATGATGAACACCTCAAGAACATCAATAAAACCCTTGTTTGATCTGAATTGATTGTTGAAGATATTACAAAGTGAAATCCCCTCAATCAATGGCTCATTCAAGCTCTCCAAACCTAATTGTCACTAATCTATATATAGTGATAATATTTACTATTGGCATATTAAGCCCCTAGACTTAGACAATTAAAGAAATTACATATAAAACATAAAAATGACTTTAACATAAATAAATATATTTTGTTGACACAAAATATATTTATTAACAATAAACTCCTAGTCATTTATATCTTCAACATCTTGTCTCGGTTCTTCGTTTCGAACGTGTCTGTTTTCCTTTTCCTAAGACTTTGACAGTGACGTTGACCTTTGTTGACTTTGGCTGTGTTGATAATATAGACTATCCTTATCAGACCCAATACGATACTATGACAAAGTCTCCACTGATCACTCCTGATGACTTTGATACTTGGTGCCAAAGAATGGGGCCTTATCAAGTCTCAAGACAACAGGATGTGGGGATCTATTTTCTTAGGACCTCATGTACCATGCACCTCTTCAACTGCTGCTGGTGGTGGCATGATAGCAAAGGAAGTGGCTGAATACTCAGAAGAAGACTGGAAGAAGATTGATGTAGATCAAAAAGCCATGACCGCCCTCCAAACTGCTCTTCCAAACTCTATCTATAGAGGCTTCAAGAAGTGCAAAACTGCCAAGCAACTATGGGATGCACTGAAGCTGATGTATAAGGGGTCTAATGAAGCAAAAGGGAACAAGAAAGACCTTTTGAAGCAGCAGTTCGAGAACTTCACCTTTAGGACATGTAAAACCATGACTCAATAATACTTCAGATATGTTGTGATTATAGATACTCTAATGGATGTTGGAGTAACTCTTGAGAACATGGACATTTTGAGGAAGTTCACGTCCTCTCTTCCTTGACAATGTGTGGTCATTAAGAGGACTTAAAACCTCAAGACCCTCACTCTGACAGAGTTGTATGGTATTCTTAGTGGATACCAGATTGAGATGAACATGCAAAATCCATCTGGCAACTCCAAAAATCAGCAGAGTTCAGCCCTTCATGTGGTTGAAAGGGGTTATAGAGAACCACAACATCATCTCATGTGCTACCCTGAAAACTCACAAAAGGGTCCTTTCATCACCTTCTCGGAGACACCAAGGGAGAGCTATATCCAAGGAAGCCCATTCCAAGAGACAAGCTCTTCTGAAGCCTTTGTATCTATTGATGAAAGAAGTGACAACTTTCTTTTCACTCTTGAAGACTTGGACTATATCCATCTAGATGATCTAGAGTATATGGAGATACTCCAGTAGAGGGCTCTTCTCACTCATAGAGCCAAGAAGTTCTACTAGAGGATAGGAAGGAAGTATCACAGCAACGCAACCAGTGAAAGTTTGGGCTGGAAAATAGCAAAGTGAAGTGTTACAACTGTAACCAAATGGGACACTTTGCTAGAGAGTGCAAGGCACTAAAAACAAATGGTGGCCAAGCACAAACCAGACCAAACTACACTGATGGAGCTCCACAGACTGAGAAGCCTAAGTAGCAAGCCGCAGTTAATGTTGAAGAAGGAGGCTTTGATTAGAGCTTTTAGGTTGAGGATGCATCTCCAAACCAAGCACTGATGGCTGATCATGAAGAAGCCAGGGTATTGGAACATTTCTATACTCCTAAATGTATTACTAAAATTAACAGATACAGGTCCTACTACTTGGGAATGAGATTTGATCTTGAGTCCTTAAACATATTGAAAGCTGATTTTAAAAGAGCTAAAAATGATTATAAACTTAGGCATGAACACACCAACTACTGGACTCAAATCAAAGATCTCATTACCAAGTTAACTGAAGCCAAGGCTGAGCTTGTGATAAGCAAAGCCAGGGTAGAAAAATGTGTTCTTGGAGAAGAGACATTCAAGAACATTATATCATCATCATTGCATGCAAAGATTCGTCATCAGAATAAGAAGGGATTAGGATCTACTGAGATAGCTCCTCCACACACTCTACTATCTGTATGATCTCCAAGGTGTGGAACTTGTCAAGATGAGCTTCCCTTTATAGACCCCATTCAAGAAGAGGATGAAGATAAAGAGAAGAAAGTGAAGGATGGATCTGATATGAGTGAAGAAGATCATCTTAAGAAGGGTCACTATTCTCCTGAGGAGAGGAAAGAAATGACCAAGTCCAAAAGAAAGAACCTGATCAGAGCAACCAAGAGAAGATCAAAGAAGGCTCAAGAGATCAAGGCCACCTCAACTCCAAGCAGAAATAAGTGTTTATCTCTACAGGATTTGAAGTGGTAAAGGTTGAAAACTTGACTATGGACTCTAGTAGCAGGAGTTCTAGCTCATGTCCAACTCATCCCTATGAAGAGAAGAAGGTTGATCCACTATGCACCACTGCTACACAGCCTGAACCATCCAGTTCCAAGAGCAAGCCTCACCCTAAGAAGCCTGCTGCATCATCTATGAAGATGAAGATGGAAGTGTAAAGTAATCAAGCTCAACCTTCTACTCAAAAGAAGACTCTCAGAAGGAAGCCAGTTGATTGCATCATGTGTGGTAGTACTTCTCATCTTGCTAAGGATTGCCTCTATAATCCTAAAATTACTATCCACATGACCAAGAAGAAAACCTCTGAGAAGAATAAGAAAAAGAACATAGCTTTGGAAGGAAAGTATTTTCCTTTTGAAAGCTCCAAAGTGAAAAAAAGACATGTGAAAACTTGCCTTCAGAAGAAAATTTGGTCTTGGAAGAAAGGAATACTTTAGAAGTACTGAAGCCTGCAGCAAAGAAGGTAAGATCTTCCGAAGGTCCAGTCTCCAAAACTTTTGAAGTTGTCAAAACTTCCAAGTGTTAAAGGTCAAATCTAATCTTCCAAAGATGGTGTGGAAGATAAAAGAAGACCATATGATTGAAAGTTCTTCATCAACAATAGCTGATGATCCTCAAAGCTTGAATATAGGATCAATTACTGTTGCAATGTCTTCAGTTCACTTTGACAAGCCCAAGACTAATAAGGCTTGGGTTTCCAAATATAACTAACTATCTCTTTTTTGTGAAGGAACAGCTAAAGACCAAAAAGAATGTCTGGATCATTGATAGTGGTTGTTCCAGGCACATGACATGCAATGGCTCTTTGCTTCAAAACTTTGAGAAAACTGATAGAGGGCCACTTGCTTTTGGTGGAGATTCGGGTGGTTACATTAACGGAAGAGGTAGGGTCATAAATAGTAAGCTCAGCATTGAGAAGGTAAACTATGTCAAGGAGCTTGGGTATAATGTACTGAGTGTATCCCAATTTTATGAATAGAGACACAACATGCTCTTCACTAAGCATGAGTGCATTGTTCTTAAGCCTGGGGTGGTCATACCTCAAGAGCATATTCTGCTCAGAACCCCCAAGAAAGGGAACATGTACAAGATAGACCTGCAGCAAACATCCCTTTCAAGAGAAGTTTCTTGCTTTCTATCTAGAGCAAATAGTGACGAGTCTTTCCTCTGTCAAAAAAGAATGTGCCATGTAAACTTTAAAAACATGAATAAATTAATTAAGAATGATTTGGTAATTGGAATGCCAAAGAAAAAGTTTACAAATAATGACCATTGTGTTGAATTCTTGAAAGGGAAGCAACACAAGGTGTCTCACAAGCCAAAGGAAAAGAAATCTATCACTACACCCCTATACTTATTGCATTTGGATCTCTTTGGCCCCACTAGGGTAATGAGTCTAGGAAGGAACTCATATTGTTTGGTGATCACAGATGACTTCATAAGATTCACTTGGGTCTTCTTCCTTAAAACTAAGGATGAGACTCTTGAGATCTTAAAGAACTTCATTCTAAAAATTGAGAATCAATGTTATCACAAGGTCCAAACCATAGGATGTGATCAATGAACTGAATTCAAGAACCAAATCCTTGATGCATTTTGTGATGAAAAGGGTATTACAAGATAATATAGTGCTCACAGGACTCTTCAGCAAATGGTGTTGCTGAGAGGAGAAATAAGACACTTATTAAAGCTACAAGAACCATGTTATCTAAATCTAAACTGCCCATCACCTTCTGGGCAGAGGCAGTTAACACTGCCTGCTATATGTAGAGTAGAGTTTTAGTAGTGAAGACACATGATAAGACTCCTTATGAACTATAGCACAAAAGGAAACCTTTCATTGGTTTCTCAGATCATTTGGATGTCCTTGCACCATCTTGAATACCAAGGATCAAGTAGCCAAAATTGCTAAGAAATCAGATGATGGACACTTTATTGGATACTCTTCCCATGCTAAGGCTTATAGAGTATACAATCTCAGAACTAGAGTAGTTGAAGAGTCAGCCAATGTGACCTTCAATGAGCACACTCCTAGTGTGAAAGGTCCTGGTCCTGATTGGTTGTTTGATCTTGATTTAGTTACCAATTGTTTAACAAATCTTGTGAAGATGTTTTAGGATCTATAGGTAACTTATAAACAGAAGATCCTGACCCAAGATTTGAGCTGAGAAGACCAAACAAGAAAACTACTTCAGCTCCAGTGGTAACTAACCTTGCAGGTGGAGATCCTATCAGCACAACTATGATAAATTCAATTGATACATCTAAGGTGCCTACGAATTCCAGCCCAGAGGCACAAAACTCAGATGAAGGAGCTTCAAATCTAGGAGGAAAAGATTGTGGTGATAGTGATCAAGAATTTCTTGATGTTGATAACCACTCCATAGAAGACAACATCAATGATGTGACACACTTATTTGATCAAGCTTATTTTCATAAGTGTGCTGATGTGGTGGGTGATACTCCATTGCCAGATCTAAATTTTACAAATTTGGATTTGTCAAATCAACTTGATATGATTCCTCAACAAAGAATCCACAAGTTACCACCTAACCACAAATATCATCGGAAATGTTGACACAGGGGTAAGAACAAGAGGACAAAGCCAGGATAAAAATGTTTGTCTATACTCTTGTTTCCTATCCCAGAAAGAGCCTAAGAAAGTTGATAAAGCTTTAAAGGATGGTAGTTGGGTTGAAGTAATGCAGGAAAAGCTGCTTTAATTCAAAAGGCAAAAGGTTAGGAACCTATGTCCTCTTCCTCAAGGGAAGACCATAATAGGTACCAAGTGGGTTTTTATGAACAAGAAAGGTGATAAAGGACTTGTCATCAAGAACAAGGCAAGACTAGTTGTTCAAGGATACACACAAGAAAAGGGTATTGACTATACAAATGTTTTTGCTCCGGTAGCAAGACTTGAAGCTGTTAGGATATTCCTTGCTTTTGCTGCATCTAAGGATTTCAAGGTCTACCAAATTGATATCGAGTGTGCTTTCTTATATTAGGTGATTGATGAGGAAGTTTATGTCAAACAACCACCTGGCTTTGCAGACCCTGATATCCTAATTATGTTGCAAGCTTGATAAAGCTCTTTATGGGCTGCACCAAGCTCCATGAAAGTGCTATGAGATACTATCTCAGTATCTCTATCAGCATGGCTACAAGAGGAGTACTATTAATGGAACACTCTTCATAAAAGAAACAGGGAGTGACTTGATGCTGGTTCAAGTTTATGTAGATGACATTATATTTGGTTCAACTAATCCAAGGCTCTACAAAGATTTTTAGAAGCTGATGAAGAATAGATTTAAAATGAGTGCCATAGAGGAACTCAATTTCTTTCTAGGAATTCAAGTGAAGCAGGTTGACAATGGCATCTTTATAAATCAGTTAAAGTATGGACAAGACATACTCATCAGATTTAACTTGACTGAATGTAAGGTGGCAAAGACACCTATAGCCAGAAACCACTCCCTAGGACCTGATCTTGAGGGGGAGTGTGTTGATGAACATCTCTACAAGGCTATGATTGGGTCTCTTATGTATCTCACAGCCAGCAGGCCGTATATCATGTTTGCAACAAGTATTTGTGTAAGATATAAAGCCAACCACAAGAAGTCACACCTAATTGCTGTCAAGAGGATTCTTAGATATCTCAAAGGTGCTCTAAAATTAGGCCTTTGGTATCCAAAGAATTCTAACTTCAATCTGTATGCTTATACAGATAGTGACTATGGTGGCTGTAATATGACTGCAAAGTCTACATCTGGGGGATGTCAATTCCTTGGTGGAAGGATAGTCTCATGGCAATGAAAGAAACAATCTTGTGTGTCTGCATCAACTGCAGAAGCTGAATGAACTGCTGCTGCAAGCTGCTGTGCTCAAGTGCTTTGGATTTAGAATCAGATGTTGGATAATGGATTCAACATTAAAGAGACTCCCATCCATATAGACAACACCAGTGCTATCTCTATTAGAGAGAATCCTGTACAGCACTCAAAGACAAAACACATTAACATCAGGTATCATTTAATTAGAGATAATTTTGAAAAAGGATTGATAAAACTAGTCAAAGTTAATATAATGAAAAATATGCTGATCTGTTCACAAAAGCTTTTGATGAGTAGAGATTTAAGTATCTTGTATCACTATTAGGATGATTAACTTTGAGTAGATTTTCTTAAACTAAACTCAGGATTATTTTTAATAGGTGTGTCTTGAGTTTTCTTTTTCATCACCTACATAGCATAGTTTATCTTGGAAAAAAGTTTTCAAAATGATATTCCTTAGAGTTATGAAAACTTAAGATATGTTTTCTCTCGGAAGAATTTAAGTTGTCTAATAACTACTTATAAGACATTTACCTTCGAAAGAAATTATGATATATCTTCCGAAGCTTAAATATGCTTCTAAGTACTTATATGTATTGAAGGACAATTTTCTTCCGAAAGCAATTAAGCCTCGGAAGATTTATTCTCTTATGAATCAAATTTCTGAGATTTAATATCTTTTGAAACCAAATATATCTCTGAAGTAAAATACTCTAAGTATTTTTCTTCTGAAGCAAATTTTCATCAAACTAAGTGTCACACCCCGAAAAGCGCACCAGAAGTGCACAATTGTGATGGAGATAACGGAAGTTGGATTATTTACAACAATTATCAAGCAAACAAATCATGGATACTAAAGTTAAATATTATTATAAATGTTATTACATTGATCCAAACATAAGTTTAATCTTGAAACTTAAATAGTAATAACATAATATTGTTTTTAAACATTAACAAGAGTTTTCAATCGGCAGCGGAAATTGGGTCCCAAAAATGGTATCCAAACTTAATAAGTTTTCCATTAAAACCTTTTTCATTCCTATGCATGCCTAATCACCTAAAAATATGCCCAAAAGTTTATCAGCAAAAAAGTTGGTGACTTCACAGGTTTATATAAAAAGGTTATCATAATTTCCTTTTATAAAAAGACATGATTATCCCGGAATCAACCCTTGGATCGTCAAGAACTAGCTAGGTCCACTTACTATGATTGCAACCAAGAGCCCCATAATCAAACCAAGACACAAAATCCCTCAAATCCTTTCGAAATATATTCCCTCCGTATAAACCGACCGGCGCTACCGATCACGAGGGGCGGTTGTCAAACCCAATAGATCTACCAATATATCCTGTGGTCCTCCAAGGGTTAATGATTATGTAAGAGGGCATGCATGCACAAATAATAAAACAACTCAAGGCTATGATAAAGATCATGCAGTTATTCCATAATCATATCACACATAAAACGTTATAACATGTTTTCCCCCAAAACACTTAAATAAAACGTCATTTAAAAATAGGGGCTGTGAAAACTCACCTTCAAATGTGACAGAAATGTGATCTAGCAAAAATTGAGCCCAGAAAGTAAACGACCAATTAACACCCTAAACACAAAGGATCTATTAATTATCGAGTAATAAGTCTAATACTTAAGTTGTTTACCCAGCTTACTAGACTTATCTTGAAATCTATTTTTTAAAAGATCCGTTGGTGACTTTCGGTTTAGTTTAATAATTTATATTATATGTGACAAATATTCATTTATTAAATCAACCATTTAACCCTTGAACAACAACCACATAACACACACAAAATAAACACATGAACGTATATAAAAATATAACACAAAATTTACTAAGTATTGTACTATACAAACAAACAAATAAATAAATAAATGAATGAATAGTTAAATAAATAAATAAATAAATAAGTAATTATTAATTCATAATAATATTTTATTTAAGTTTAAGCTATATCCAAATTTTGTTCTAGTTAAGAAAACTATTTCTTATATTATTACATTATAAATATTACTTTATTTAACATAACTCAACATTTAATAATCTTTAGTCTAAATAATTAAATTTTAAGTAGTAAAATGTATATAAAACTATTTTCGACAAGTTTTATTATAAAAATATACTCTACCCAAATTTCACTCGTATACAGTAATTTTTGACCTGAAACCGCATGATTTTACACTCATAAACCGTACATCAACCCATATATATCTTATGATCATTTTATATGTTTAAATATGACTCTTTTATACCAAAAACCTTTTGAAATATTTTGTTAAAAATCAGTTCCAAAACAGTCCATTATTTTTTGACCCTAAATTGTCGGTTTTCGGTTTTTTCGCGCGTATAAAGTCATCACCGAAGACCTTGCTTGTTATGGATTTGTTATACACTTGAAAACTTAATTTTTTAACTTAACCCACTTTATTATTTTCTGTCCAAAACTGGACTTGTACAAAAATATTTGTTTTAGACCCGAAAACACCGTTTTTAATGCGTTCAAGGTAAATAATATTAATTATTATTTTTCATGACTAATGATATTTTCACTTAGGATACATTAAATTATAAAAATTAAATTATATTGACCAGATTTAATTAACCAAATTGTCACCAACGCTCGTTAAAAGTTTTATCGCTACGCGATCCGAGAATTCTCAAAATTACCAATTATAAAATTTATGTACAAAGGGGCTTTGCTAGACCTTACATGAGCTTAATTATCATAAAATTAAGTATTATAATGCATTTAATTAATGTATCACACTTTATTAATGTACGGATATTAACCTGGAAACACGGGATGTCACACTAAAGAGAATCTTCCAAAGTCAAATTGGCTTCGGAAGTTTTTATCAAAGCTTACGAAGACAAATTACCTTCGGAAGATTTTCGGCTTCCAAGAAAGCTACCTTTTGGACACTTTTTTAGAAGTGGGACTGACATCTGGATTTTAAAATTTATCCTTTTACATTATCTTTATCTCAAATCCAGTTCATATAAATATACCTTTAAAGGTTCCCCCTCTTTCACTTTCTTCTTCATCTGAAAAAGTTCATAACCTAAATTCAACCACAAACCACCTTTGTTCTTACCTTTCTTCATCTCAAAGCTACTCTAAAATGGCCAACCCTGATGCTAGAAACCAACCTGACTTTTCCATGCAGTTACACAGGTAACATAATCAGTTTGCTCTGTTAACATGTAAGAAAGATCTAGGTTTCTCAGATGTCTACCGATTCTTGGCCTATCCAACTACCTCATCGCTCTCACTATAGACCCCCATTGTTTGAAGATCAACTTTAGAGTTCTAGAGGACCTGCCAAGAGGTCATCTTGGATGGTGACTAGGCACTGTCTGCCACAGTGTAGGGGAGGACAATTTTCATCACTATAGTGACCATTAATACACATCTGAGGCTGGATGATAAAGAAGGAGAGTTGTCCTTCCTAAAATCTTCTATGAACAACTCATTTAGGCAGATAGGCTATGAAATTGATTACTCTGTAAGAACCTTCAAGAACGGAAAGTTCTCCTCCCAATGGAAGTACCTCTTCCATGTAGTCATCCACTCCCTATCCAACAAGCATGGAGGTTGGGATTAGATTCCTAATGACCTTTCCTATATAGTCCATGGAATGGTTCAAGGAGTCAAGTTTAGGTACTCTTAATTTGCTTATACAAATCCACTTGTAAACTTGGACTCCTTAGAGTATTACATGTTCCCTAGATATGTTCAACACATTCTTAACTATGAACTGGGCTCATAGTTAAGGGGAACATGTAATATTCTTAAAATGGGATAGATGAAGCTTGGCACCTTTAAGACAATGAGAAAGCCCACTATGGGATTCTCAGGGGTAGAAATAGCCTTGGTCCTAAAAATCTTAGAGCTCATTGCTCAAGGTGATAACTCGGCAACACAAGCCAATGTTGAACCCATACTTTATACATCTGCACCACCCACACAGCCTCAAATCACCCTCACCCTCAAGAAGATCCAAACGTGCATAAACTACTCAGGATGTGCAGGCCCCCACACACTCACCTATATAGGAAGAAGTGGACACTAGAGCTCCCTTTACTTCTTTGATCAGTGCTGAGGTTCCTCATGCTCAGCCTGATGAGCTCACAACACCAGCCTTCAGCCTTTACTCGGAGTCTCAAAAATCTAACGATCAACCTTTAGGGGAAAGCTACCATCCCCAGCCTTTAGACCTTAACCAACCAATCCCAAACCTTGAATTTTATAATGATGAGACATGGGATTCAGTGAGTACCATGAGTCTCTCTTCTCCACTAATGAAATCAACAAAGGCTGATTATGAACTTTAATAATAATAAGAGCATAATCAGGTTGATTCCCCCAAGGATAGTTTCAAATCTTGTAGATGCTTCTTTTAAAGATTAACATTTGTCTTTGAATGTCTTTTACATTTTTGTCATAGTATAGGGACTTCTATTGTAAATATGTTCCTTTGTTTTCTTGATTAGTATAAATAGGCTGAATATGTATTGTGTAGGTAGACATCTAGAGACATCTAGAGACATCTAGAGATTAGACTTTCAGTTTTAGATGCTTTGTTTCTGTTACTTACACTTTGTATTCTTCTCTACTAATCAATGAAAACTTCTATGAATTTTTGTTGATTTCGAGTGTTGAATTGAATACTTATGTGTATTAGATTGAATTGCGTTCTTATATCATCACAGATCGATCCATTTTGAGCTCATAAAACGGTATCAGAGCTTTCGGTTCAGTGATTGAAGCTGTTGTTCAACTGTCGAACACTCATAATGACTTGAATCTGTGATTGATAAACAATTCAGTCTTAAAATTGTTGAATTAAGATTTGTTGTATCATCAGAAACATGAGTTGATTCACAATTAGCAGTACAGTTCGTTCAAATCTGTGAATTTGAGCAAAAAGTCTTCGAACTGTTCTTAGTTTGTTCGAACTGTTCTTTGAATCAAAACATTAATTTTTGTTGTTAATTGATGAAATTGATGTTAGAGGATTGTTAATTGATCGATTTCAGACCTAATTGGTGAAATTTAGATCAATTAATCAAGTTTTGAAGAAATTGAAAGAATCTGAGTTCGTTGAAGCTGATGAATGTGGCGCATTAGGTCAGAAACAGTGCTGAAAATCGTCTAAGTGATAGGCGCATAACAACTGTTTAGGAGCTTTACAACTGTTCGGGCGTTTTTCAGTTAGGCGTTTTACCACTGTGTGGGCGCATTTCAACTGTTGGGACACTTTGGCGTATCACAAAACTAAGTAATTCTAGGCGTTTTTGAACTGTTGAGGAGTATTTGAACTGTTTGGGCGTTTTGACACCCAGACGCCTAACTGTTTGGGAGTATCACAGCTGTTCATACGCATCTCAACTTGGGCGTTTTTGGAATTTTTCTAAGGCAATCCCTTAGACGTTTCAGGGTCAAAGTCAAAAGGTGTACCCCAACTGTTTGGGCATTTCACTACTGTTTGGGAGTTTCACTACTGTTTGGACGCATCAGCTTTCACACTTAGAAATTTTCAGAAATTTGTCAAAAACTTTAAAATCCAAAAATATTTTCATTTTATTGTTTTAATTCAAAACATTAGAAACAACAAAAAAAATCACTTTTAAAAATAAAAAAAAATAAATTAAAAATGGTAAAATCAGAAGACTCAGAGAACCGAGTTCCCAAGCTGAAGAATAGAGCAGATTTCAAGAATTGGTCATTGAGATTAAAACACCATCTGAATTCTATTGATATTAATTTATGGAAATCAATAGAAAAAGGTCCTTACATTCCAATCACATCTGATGGACCTGATAGAGGATTTGTGTATACAAAGGACTCTACTGAACCTTATCCAGAAGATGATCTACAAGGAGAAGACCTCAGAAAGGTTAAAAAATGATATTAAAGCATATTCCTTAATGTGCAAAGGTCTACCTCTTGAAGTTCTTACAAGGCTTGATGGTTATCAGACTGGATACACCATGTATAAGGCCTTGAAAATAATATGTGAAGGTGGAAAAGAGATTCAGGATCTGAAAAAGCAAAAGCTAAAGAGACAATTAGAACTTTTTGAACATTTGTATGGTGAAACAATAAATCAGATGATGAACAGATTTGTTCAACTGACTACAAAGATGTCGACTGCAGGAATCAAGAATGATTTAAAAGATCTTAACTACAGACTTCTCAATGCTCTTCCATCTTCATGGAAGCAAACAGTCACTCTGTTAAAGCATAATGAGAAATTTCCAATGGATTTAGATCTCTTGATTGCTAAAATAGAATCTGTCAAAATTGATGGAAGTTCTAGAAACAACGACAGAGCAGCTTCGATGTCACAATATAAGTATGTTGCTTCTCCAGCAAACACTGTGGAGAATGCATTCATGGCTAAGAATGAAACTTCACCAGAAGATGAGGGTGATTTATTTGTCGGTGCAGGGTTCTTCACTGATTCTACTTATACAAGTGCTCCTGCCTATACAAATCAGAATAAACCTCAATGTCCTCCTATGCCTAAAAGTTCTAACTCTCAAGCAGAGACTCCATCTGTTAACTCTGCTAAATCTAGCAAAGTTAACGATGTAATAAACATCTTATTACAAGATGAAGAGTCAAAAACTGCTTTTACTACATTTATGGCAAGTTTTCAAGCATACCAAGGTAGCCATTTAACTCAACTTGATTTTGTTTTGCAGGATTTATTTGAAATGGATCCAGATGACGTTGAGGAAATGGAATTGAATTGGCAGATGGTAATGATAGCATACAGAACTCAAAAGCATTCCTACGTCAACAAAAACTATAAACCAAGTGCAAACAAGACAGTAGGTTTTGACAAGTCAAAGTCAAGATGCTTTAACTGTAACAGCTATGGTGATTTCTCTAGAGAGTGCAAAGTTCCAAGGAATAAAGGAGGAAATGGTCAATCAAGCTCAAGCAATCAAAGGTTTCAGCAATCGTCACAGAAGACATTTCAGAAACCTTATCAAAGCCTACCAATGCTAGAATTGAAAGATGATTCTAAAGCAACAGAGGAACCCAAGAAAGCTTTAGTTGTCAATATTACTGATGGTTATGATTGGAGTGCCTACGCTGAACAATTTACTGCTGATCTAACTTCCAATTTATCTCTTGTTGTAGAAATACAAAAGGAAGATTGGTCTGAAGTTAATGATCCAAAAGCTGATGGAAACTCTGAGAACGAGGAAGAGGATTATGACTGGAGTGATAAGTCTGATCCCAAGGAAGATTCAGAGGAAGTTGCTTTGATGGCAAAATCTGATCAGCCAAAGGTTGAAAGCTCTAACTCTGAAACATCTCCTCCTAAATATTCTATCAGAAGCCAGAGAAAAGTTATGCACAAAGTCTTGCTTCGAACATGTCGAATACTACAGAAATTATTCTTATAAGATATGTGAAAAACTTAAGCAAGAAGAAAAAATGCATACCAAGCTGAAAAAGAATCATAAAACATCTGATGACAAGATTATCTCTTCAAAATTCATGGAACAAAACTCTAAGAGAACTTGAAATTGTATCAAAACAACTCAAAAAGATGATGAAAAATCTTGAACTAGAGAAGATAGCTCATGCAGCTACTCAAGTTGATCTAGCTAAAGTTAAAAGTTCTAAAACCATTGTGGAAAATCTGGTAAATGAATGCAAAGATAAACAAAAGGCAGGATTGGGTTTCACTCATGAACCAATGCCTAAATCAATTACGAATACTTTACCAGAAAACTTTAACACTCATGATCACTCTCCAGAAAACAAAGCAAAACTCAAAGCATTTCAGAACAAGACCAAGATGTCTGAAAATGAAGAAGAGAAAACAAACGTAGAAATTTTTTAAGAAAATGATATTGAGAAAATTAAAAATGATCATCCGGTTAAAGTTAAATCTTATGAACCAAGACCAAAGAACAAGAAAATTTATGTTCCTAAAGAATCAGTTTTGGAAGAAATGAGTACGATGACAGAAAACAAAGCTAGAAATGATGAAGAAACATCAGAAGATTGAAATTCATTTGGTCTAAATAACCCAGAATTCATAAAATGGAAAAAAGACCCGAAAAAGAAAGAATGTGAAAAAGAATCTTCAACTGAAGATGTTCAATCTAAACAAACAACTGGTTCAAAATCAAGGAATCAGAGACGAAGAAGAAAGATAAATAAAGCCAAAAATGATCAATTGAAAATTCAAGAAAACGAGGCAAAAGAAATAAATCAGAAAACAAAATTAAAGCCGATTAAATTTTATTCCTCTGATCTAAAAACGGGTTCAGATTCTAAGACTTCCGCTGTAGCAAAAAGATTTGTATCTAAGGAAAACAAGAATGAAGTTCATGTTCAAAAACAAAAACAAATTGTGCAAAAGAAAATTATTTCAAATCAAAAGCACAATTCTTCAAATCAAAAACAACAAATTAACACTTTGACACCTAAAAGTAACCAAGTTTCTAATGTTGCGTCAACGTCAAAGGTTAATAAGCAATTATTCAAGACTCCACAGAGGTACTACGAAGTATGTGACATGTACAATCATAACACTGCTGAATGTTATTTTAACAAATACTGTCACATTTGCGATATGAGAAATCACTCAACTTCAGAGTTTTATTTTAACAAATACTGTACTTACTATGATGAGCAAACTCATAACACTAAAGATTGTTACTTTAGAAAGAATTCACAGAGGAGAGGATTTGCCACCTTAACAATAAGCAAAGGTTATGTTAATCCGCAATATAAAAGAAACCAAAATGTTGATTTTCAAAGATTAACATACCAACCCACCTTAGGTTTGAACTCTTTAAAAAGAAATAATCCATTGAGACCTAAACAATACTTCAATGATAATTTCATTCCAAGGTCAGTGAGAATTAATAACAAAAGTTTTGAAAACAAAAATTTTCAAACAATGGTCAGTCAAAAAGCATGAATTTTCCAAATAAGCATAATTTTGTTACAAATAACAGAATTGGTAAATTCATAAAGAATAAACCTGATGTCAACAAACTTCACTTTAAACAATTTACTATTGTTGACAAGTTTGGAAAACCCAAGACCATTTCGGCTTGGGTAGATAATTCAACTTAAATTGTTTTGTTTTGCAGGTACGCCCGAGAAGACCAATCAACACTTGGTATGTGGATAGCGGGTGTAGCCGGCATATGACAGGCAATCAGGCCTTATTACAAGAATTTAAGTTAAAAGATGGAACGCATGTCGCCTTTGGTGGTGATGCAGGAGGAAAAATAACCGGAGAAGGAACAGTATCCAACGGGATTATAAGCTTTGATAAAGTCAACTTCTGTTCACAGTTGAACTTTAATTTGCTTAGAGTATCCCAAATTTGTGATAAATCCTACTCTGTACTTTTTGATGATTCTTTCTTTTATATCTTGAAGCCAGGATTTTAGATAAGCAAGGATAGCGTGGTTTTTAAAGCTGTCAGAGACCAAGATGTATACAAACTGGATATGTCTCAAGTGGACTCTTCAATAGAAACAACTTGTCTCTTTGCTAAAGCATCAAATGATGAAAGCCAGCTATGGCATACACGTCTCGGGCATTCAAATTTCAAAAACATGAACAAGCTTGTAGCAGGAAATCATGTTATTGGCCTTCCATCAAAGAAGTTTGCCACAACTGATTTATGCTCAGCATTTTTAAAAGGAAAACAGCACAGAGCATCTTATAAGTCCAAGCTGATAAACTCAAATTCCAAACCCCTTCAGTTGTTGCATATGGACCTTTTTGGACGAACCAACGTGAAGAGTATTGGAAGAAAATCTTACTGTTTAGTTATCATTGATGACTATACAAGATTTTCATGGGTTTTCTTTCTAAATGCAAAATCTAAAACGGCTGAATTAATAAAAGAATTTATCATAAAAGTAGAAAATCAACTAGATCAAAAAGTAAAAATAATTAGAAGTGATAATGGGACGGAATTCAAAAATCTAACTCTTAACATGTTTTGTGCAGAGAAAGGAATAGCATATCAGTTCAGTGCTCCCAGAACTCCTCAACAAAACGGAGTTGCTGAAAGGAAGAACCGAACATTGATTGAAGCAGCACGATCCATGTTAGCCGATGCTAAAATTCCGATCACATTCTGGGATGAAGCAATATCAGCTGCATGTTTTGTTCAGAACCGTTCATTAATTGTTAAAGAAAAATTGAAAACTCCCTATGAGTTAATGTTTGGCAGGAAACCAAACATATATTTTCTTAAATCTTTTGGTTGTCCGGTTATGATTCTGAATTCAAGTGATCATTTAGGAAAATTTGAATCAAAATCTGATGATGGATTTTTCGTTGGATATTCATCTGTTTCAAAGGCCTATCAAGTTTATAACTCTAGGACTAATGTTATAGTAGAAACATTCAATGTTAAATTTCTTGAAAACTCTTTTCCATCAGTGTCAAATGGTCCTGCATGGTTATTTGATTTAGATTCATTGTCAAACTCTTTTCAGTCAATCTTGTTTAATCAATCTAACTTGCTTGATTCTACAGGTGAAAAGAAAATCAAGGAGATCTCGGTTCATTCAGTGATGATTTGGACTCTGACGATGCAGATGATTCAAGCTCAAACTATCCCTTCTTTTCTTTTGTTAGAGATTCTATTATTCAGTCTAATAATGTAGATCATCAAGACAATTGTGTCATAACAAATTCCTAATGATGGTATAGAAATTGTACAACCTGAGTCTGGAACGTCATCTATCTTTGGTGATATAGTTGATTTTGGTAATCTTGATTTCTTTAACAACTCACCGACTCAAGTTCCCAATTTCAATCCACATTCTTCAAGCCTATTGCATCAGCTTTCCAATCTGAACCAGACTAATCTAGATGTTCAAGTTTAAGGAGATGAGATTCCGACATCTCGTATTCACAAGAACCATCCAACATCTCAGATTATTGGTCCTTTGAGTGAGAGACCAACGAGAAGTAAATCAGAACAAGCAAACGTCTGCTTATACTCTTGGTTTCTTTCTCAAATTGTTCCTATAAACGTTACCAAAGCGTTAAAGGACAATGGTTGGATCGAGGCTATGCAAGAAGAATTATTACAGTTCCGCAAACAAGAAGTGTGGAATCTGGTGGAATTACCTGAAGGAGAAAATGCTATTGGCACAAAATGGTTATTCAGAAATAAAACTGATGATCGAGGAATTGTTATCCGAAATAAAGCGAGATTAGTTGCACAAGGATACACTCAAAAAGAAGGTATTGATTATGATGAAGTATTTGCTCCAGTTGCAAGACTTGAATCTATTCGTGTCTTCCTGGCTTATGCCTCATTCATGAATTTTAAAGTGTATCAAATGGATGTAAAGGGTGCATTTTTGTATGGTTCTATCACCGATGATGTGTACGTGAAGCAACCTCCAGGTTTTGAAGATGCTACATATCCACATCGTGTGTACAAGTTGAGCAAAGCTTTATATGGACTACATCAAGCCCCTAGAATCTGGTATGAGACATTGTCGTAACACTTAATCAACATGGATACACATGATGGAAAATCGATCCGACTCTGTTTATCAGAAAGGATGCTGATGATCTCTTATGTGTACAAGTGTATGTTGATGATATCATATTTGGTTCTACAAGTCCAAAACAATGAATTTGAAGAAATCATGAAATCTCAATTTCAGATGAGTTCTATGGGAGAGATAAATTTCTTTCTTGGACTACAAGTTAAGCAATCTGCAGATGGTATTTTTATCAACCAAGAGAAGTTTGTCAACAAACTCTTGAAGAAATTTAAGCTGCTAGATTGTCAGTCAATTAGAACTCCAACTGATGTGAACACCAAGATTCAGCCTGATCCGAAAGGAAAATCAGTAGATCAAACACTATACAGATTGATGATTGGTTATTTGATGTATCTCACTGCATCTAGGTCAGACATTATGTATGCTGTTTGTGTCTGTG
This sequence comes from Flaveria sonorensis, assembly GCA_025506505.1. Classification (NCBI taxonomy): domain Eukaryota; kingdom Viridiplantae; phylum Streptophyta; class Magnoliopsida; order Asterales; family Asteraceae; genus Flaveria; species Flaveria sonorensis. The sequence goes on along the minus strand of CM046431.1, from coordinate 29,114,851 downwards.
CAAGGTATCAATCAGACCAGAAAGAATCCCACTTAATTGTTGTCAAAAGAATATTCAGGTATCTCAAAGGTAAACCGGCTTTAGGGCTATGGTATCCTTATGAAGGAAATTTTGAGTTACATGGGTATACTGATAGTGATTATGGCAGATGTTGTCAAGATAGAAAATCAACAACGGGTGGGTGTCAATTTTTAGGACCCAGATTAGTCTCGTGGCAATGCAAGAAACAAACAAATGTCTCTGTTTCTACTGCAGAAGCTGAGTACATTGCTGCTTTAGCAGGATGTTCTCAAATCCTTTGGTTACAAAACCAACTACTAGATTACGGGTTAAACTTTCTTAAAACATCTATTTACATTGATAACACAGCTGCTATGTTCATTACAGCTAATCCTGTCCAACATTCTAAAACAAAACATATCGAAATTCGATATCATTTTCTCAGAGATAACTCTGAAAAAGGTTTAATCATTCTGATTCAAATTGCTACTGAAAAACAATTGGCCGACCTTTTTACTAAAGCCTTCTTACCAGGACGGTTTGGTATTTGGTTGAGTCAATTGGTCTTATTAATCACACTTAAAATTGGTTTTTGATAATTTCAGTAAATTGAGTCTAAATATAATCAGAATCCTCCCTTATATGAATAGGACACAGTCAGAGAACCTGTCAAAGTTAATTGCCTGAATTTATTTTTGTGTGTGCATGTTTTTTTTAAAAGCAAAAGCCAAATACAAAAATAGAAAATTGGAAAACAAAAGATAAAAATATAAAACCAAAAATCACAAAAATAGTGTTTTTCCTTATTAATTATGTAGGAATGAATTTGTTTTGCAATACGCGAGAAATGATAGTACATTAGTATGATCAGTTGCATACTTCGCTTTCGAATACAGTCTGACATGATCAGATATGATGTGCAGGTAAGCTCTTGCAATTATACTGAAAAAGTAAATTCTTGTGATTAAACTAAATCACTCATGCATTCATGTATGTCTATCTTAGCACTAATGAGTAGTGTTAATTTCTCAAATTGATTGCTTGTTAAGACATAATCTCACACCTGATGGCGATATGAATAACCATTGAGCGCTAATTATTTAATGATCTAACACTTCTCTGTTATGAGTCATCATAACCTGAAGTGATGAGATATCCTTTGTTGTAAGTGATTACAGACCTGGATATACTCACTGATGTAACAAGATGCCAATGTGCACAAACACCAAATGAGATCTGGTTATAGTATATGTCAGGTTAACAAGTTGAGAATAGTGACTTCTTGCATATCTTTATGAGAATTAACCTCTCTAAGTCTAAATGTGACTGCATAATGTCATATCTAACTGTATCTTAAACAATCCAAGAATTAAAAAAGTAAGTGTGCTGAGTACCTTGCCAAAAGCACTCATTTTCTGTCCTTAGATTTAGTGTCTCCTTTGCTGCAAAAATGCTGACCTGGAACACACTTGATCAGGATTTAATCATTGTCTGTGACTATCCATCATTTTTTTTATTTCAATGTGCTGATCACTGCTAATATGATCTCACTGCAAACATGATTCATTATGAATATTAGATTTTTATTCTGTTTTCATTTTAATTTTTTGTATGTTTTCTGTGTGCAGGCAATTTAACAATGATTAGTGTGCTCTTCATGTGACAAATTCAAGAAACTTATAAGTTTTATCAAACTTAAAAGTTTAGGGGGAGTAAAAAGAGTTTAAAATAAAAATGACTGTTAAATTTCAAGATATGTAAAATTATGAAAAATCAAAATCTAATGTTTTGGATGGAAAGGACGATGCTACAGATGTTCAAGCATGTGTGTGTAACAAAATGAAAAATGAACCTGAAAAACATTTTAAATGGAAAAGCTTCTTGCAAAAGTTAAATGAGAGTTTTTGTTAATTTTAGAGACTAAAATGACGGGAAACTAAATTTGAAACATTAAAACAAAAAATAAAAAGGTCAAAAATAATAATTTCAAAATTTAAGGATGAAAAATAAAAAAAAATTCAAAGTTAAGGGTTAATTTTGAAAATTTTGGGTAAAAGTCAAAATTTGACTTATTAAAGTCAAATTGTTCAAAATTTGACTTATTATGTCTAAACAGTGTGCAGGTGGAAGATTATGAAAATTTACAAGTGTTAGGCACATGGAAGTAATCTCATGCGCCTAAACAGTGGTCAAAAGTCCAAATGTAGGAGCATGATGATTTGTTCAGAATGTGGAAGTGTTAGACATTTGACTACTTCATGTGGAAAAACAGTAGTCATGCGCCTACACAGTTGCCATGAGTCTGAAAATATTGCTAAAGTGTTGGGCGTTTTACATTCCCATACGCCTAAACAGTTCTAATGTGTCTGTGCAGAAACTAAGTATTGGACGTTTTTGCTTAGTTCATGCGTCTGAACAGTGCAAAAGTGACTGAACAGTGCCCATGCGCTTAAGCTCATGCGCACAAACAGTGCTTATGCGTCTGAACAGTTCTCATGCGCCTAAGCCCATGCGCACAAACAGTGCTCATGCGCCTAAAATTTTTCACTTAGTATATAAACAACACTTTGTGTTTCTCAGAATTCATTCTCAAATCTCCCCTGAACACTCAGTTTCTCAAAACCCATACATTCCGTTAAACCCTAAATCCTCATTCTGATTGATTGTTGTGTTGTTGTTGCACTCGAAAGTGATAGAAATCGATTCTAAATGTAAGTTCGAACTCAAAATCACACAAATTTCAGATTAATAAGCTGATTGATATGGACATTTCGAACCTGTTTAGGCATTCGAACCTTAATGATTGAATCTGTTAAAATGTGATTTAACAAAGGATATTGAATGAAAATTGATGATTATATGATGAAATGAACTGGATTGCAAGCCTGTTTGTGCATTCAAATCGAGTGTTCATCAAAGTTGAATATTTGTTGATAATCAAGCAGTCGACTTGAAGATGAACAGTCAAGAGAAAATGTTTTTTTAAATAATAAAAAAAATATAATAATAAAATAAAATGGAAAATAAATCAAAATCTATATTGAAAATTGTTTTGAATAAAAGTCAAAAGGTAAAATGGTAAATCATCTAAGAAATAAAATTGTTTGAATGTGTATAATTCATCAGAATATCAAAATCTCAGCAAATTCAAGCATTAAAGTGTTAAAGTAAAAAATTTTAAATTGAGTGAAAATATATCTTTCAAAATCTAAATTTCTTTGTTTCTTTGTAGATGGCAGATTTAAAGTTTGAACCCAAACATAATGTTGCTGCTCTTCTCAATGAAGAAGTTAGAGATGCCATTGGATACGAAGAGATTATCAGATTTCTGCTGAGAACCAAATATGTATATGCTATGAGTTACCAGCCTGTTATATATGCTCGTCCGATTCGAAAGTTCTGGAGCACTACATATATTGATGCTGATGATAATGGAAGGAAAGTAGTTAGAGGGTTTATAACCAACATGAGGATGATTGAAGTATCAGAAGATTCTATAAGATATTCTTTGAGATTAGGTCAAAATGATGCTGAAGATTTATCTGAACTAATATTTGATGAATGTAGTCAATCATTCATGGAAATGGGTCATCCTAATCAATTTCCAAAGAAACAGTTCTTCAGAGCCCGTGTATTCAACCACTGGAAACTTCTATGCTATATATTCCAACATTGTATGTCCAAGAGGAGTGCAGGATGGAATTCTTTTCCTGTTGACATTGCTTCTTCGATTGTAGCACTGGCAACAAACAGGAGATTTAATATGTCCAAGTGGATCATGAATGGGTTTATTTTCAATTTATAAAAAGGCATAAGGAATAAGTATCTGATGTATCCAAGATTCCTTCGAATGATCATTAATGAAGAATATCCTGACATAAGGGTAAGTGGTTTTAGTGGAGAAACATTGATTCTTGAACACATGTCAGAGATATCATACAAAAGATTGTCTATGGTGACAGGTGCTCAGAATGTTCCTCTATTTGATTACATCAGGAATGTGGCAAATGATGAAGTTGATATCACTATAGATCACTATCATCTAACTGAAGAAGAACCACTAGATCCAGCTAATCTTATTGAAGAAATTCCAGCTGATGATGATGAAGAAGATGATGATGATGATAAACATGATGAAGCTAATGATGAAAGTTCCAGTTCATCAGATGATGATAATGGAGATGATGGTAATGAAGGTGATGATAATGTTGAAGCTATGGAAGTGATCCATGAGCAAATACAAGAATCTGAGCATGTTATTGAAGAGGCACATGAAGAAAGTCATGATGCTGTTGAAGAAATAGATGGTGATACTGAGGAAATGGATGAAAATATAGAAGAAAACACCCAAGAAGTTGATCAAATGACTGAAGAGCTAGTAGATGAAAGTCAAATAGTTGATGAAATAGCTGAAATGATAGAGGAAATGGTTGGTGGTGAAGAACAGATTGTATTAACTGAGTTTGTACAAGAGTCTATTCATGAAGAAAATGTGAATAAGGAAGAAGAGTTACAAAAACAAATTGATGAACTTAAAAAGGATAATGAGAATCAAGTTAAGAGAATTGAAGAGCTGAAAGATGCTAATAAAAAGTTAATTGAAGAGATGAAAGAGAAAGAAAAATTGATTGATGAATTGAAGAAAAGTAAAGAAGAAAATTTGAAAACTTTTGAAGTTATGATGGTTGATTATGATTTGATGGAAGAAAAGTTAAAGAAGATGAGTGAGGAGAATAATATGTTGAAAGGTGAACTAAACAAGTTGAAAGAAACTCAAAAGTCTCCATCTCCTGAGGTAATAATTATGTCTGAGATTGCTCCAGTTGAGGTTTAAAAGATTCAATCTGTAGATAAAGGGAAAAGGAAAGTGGATGAGATTGATGTTTCAGTTTTACCTGAATCATCGTCTAAAATACAAAAGGTGAATGTTGAAGAAGGCGAAGCTGACATTCAAGAGACGATCGGAGCTCTAGATGACATAGAGTCTGAATTTGAAGATGATTGGTACAAGAAGTACCTGATGATGAAGACATTCATGAGGCTAATGTTGAAGAACATTTTTCTCCAAGTGGATTAAGCCATGATGACATACCTGTTGATATTGAAGATAGATATAATTATCTGGTGAAAATGAAATACAACAGAGTATTCTTAGATGGATTAACTGTCTCATAGATCAATGAAGAATTTGAAAAGTGCATAGCAGCTGAGTCAAGTGCACCGATTGATCCTAATGAGATTGTGGTTGAGCATGGTAAATGGAATCCTCTAAGTGAAAGTATAAATGTTGAGGATATTCCAACATCAGAATTGCACCATCTGAATACACACGTCATGAACGTAACCAAGTTAAGGATGTGGTTGCAATCAAGGAACTATCCTTGGAAGAAATTGAAAAGATTACAAGCGGAATCCTTGAGAAACTTAGTGAGAAGCTTTCAAGAGACTAAGAAACAAACAAACAAGATGATCATTCTAGATACTGACAATCCTCAGTATTTAGAAATAACTAAAAGAACAAGGATTTTGAAGCCACATGAGATTAAATCAATGGCTATGGATAGTTCAAGATATGAAAGAAGAAGAGAGCTAATAAAGATGTTTCCATAAACAGAAAAACAAGGATATGAATTTCCTTTGGAACAAAGGCAATTATGGAACAAAGCTCGATCTGCGGTGACCTTGTTCGAAATGTTTTACAAAAAGGACAATCTATCTTAGAGTTATTAAATGCTATGGTTGTTCCTGACACAACAAAAGAGGTCAAGATCGTAGCTTGGAAATATGATGAAGTGTTTGATGCATTTTTGATTAAGAGATTTAATGCTATATGTGATGTGTATCACTTTTTCTCAAGCATTATTAAGCTCCCAGTACAAGATCTGAAAGAATTAGCAAAATTGCCTTTGATAAACCATTCTAAAGCTAAGCGTGGAGAGATGTTTGTAGAGCTTCTTCACCGAGGAATAAATAGAATGCCATTCTTCTTGCAAACACGTTGTGATCAAGAGGATAAAGAATATTTCCAAAAGTTAAAGAAAAAGAAAAAAGGAGTAGAAAAGGATATGGGTGAAGAAAAGTTCCTTGATGCGTATAGTGATGCATTTTTTGAAAAAATCACTAATTCGGGACTTAAAGTAATTGAAGGATCATAGTAGTCTAAACCAATCCTGAGATGGTTTTATAATGCTGATAGTTTTGAGATGAAGTTAGTTCGAGACTTGAATGATTGGGACAATGAGATGATCACTTTGTTTGGAGTATTTGAACTCAAATTACTTCATCCGAGTTATATTTCATTTTTGTCCATTCAGAAGTTTGAGAAGGTATTTCCCGAGAATGCAGAAAATGATAAGAAATATTTTCTGTCCATCATCAAAGTTATGAATGCAGCAATGGAAAGAATATCTTTGAGGAAAGCAATGGCGTATGCAAATATAGTAAAGAAAGATCTCAAAGACATTGACTTTATGAGAATATCAAGAAAAGGTGTACTAGAAATTTATTGCAAAGATAATCCAAATCCAACAGAGTGCTATGAAAATGTGGATATAGCCGGATTATCTAAGAAAACTTTGGAAGTGATGAAGTCTATGGTGATAAAAACAAATGAGAAGAAGCCTGAACAAGGTGTGCTTGCTGAGAAATTTAAAGCTGCAATTGCAAAGGCTATAAGGGAGCAATAGACTTACAAGGAGAAACCAGTATTCAAAGTCAAGGAAGAACCTAAAGACTTCTTTGATGTTTGAAGACTGAAGATCAAGCTGGAGACTGAAGACTTGACTAAAGATTAAAGGATGAAGACCAGATTGAAGATTAAAGATTGAAGATCTGAAGCCTGAAAATTTTGAAGACTGAAGACATGTAAATCTTAGGGGGAGTATTGTAGATGCTTCTTTTAAAGATTAACATTTGTCTTTGTATGTCTTTTACATTTTTGTCATAGTATAGGGACTTTTATTGTAAATATGTTCCTTTGTTTTCTTGATTAGTATAAATAGGCTGAATATGTATTGTGTAGGTAGACATCTAGAGACATCTAGAGACATCTAGAGATTAGACTTTCAGTTTTAGACGCTTTGTTTCTGTTACTTACACTTTGTATTCTTCTCTACTAATCAATGAAAACTTCTATGATTTTTTGTTGATTTCGAGTGTTAAATTGAATACTTCTGTGTATTAGATTGAATTGCGTTCTTATATCATCACAGATTGATCCATTTTGAGCTTATCAAATCTCTAAATATATATAACAACAGATTGTTATATTGTATTCAACAAACAATAATCATGGTGCGGAAATCCATGATTAATGCTATGATATAAGTGTGTATGTGTGTGTGTGATTGCTAGTGATTGAAATGCTTTGAATGATAATAAACTACTTGATTGTATTGATTGTTCAAAAACTTACAAAGGATTAGGGTACTATGCTATTTATAGTCTATATAAAAAGCTATATACAATTACTAAATACCCTTATGTAATACAAAATTACATAAATAATCCTAAGTCTATAAGCTGTCTGCTTTGGATGATAGACCGTCCACTGTGGATGCTAAGTAATCTGCTGTGGATGTTGAATAAGTTGTCCGTTGTGTCTTGGATGTTGTTCGCTGTGAACATTTGTTGTGTCATTGCTTTGTATGTTGTCCGCTATAGAGTGTTCATCCGGTGTGGATTGAACAACCGTTGTGGACTGTTCATCAGCTGTGGACATTGGTCATCTGCTGTGTGGTTAGTCATTCGCTGTAGACACTTGGAAGTTGTTCTTCATCCGCTGCATGGACTTTGTCATCCGCTATGGGCATTTCTTCATCCGCTGCCGACACTTGTCAAAATTTCTTTTATCTACAAACCTGAAAAAGAAATTTAACCAATAATTAGTGTATGTTATGAATGTTAATGTTGCCAATGTGTTAGTTAATGATTGTTTGAATGTTAGAACATATTATGTTTGATTATGGAAAGCATTATCCTTTTAAGCATTATCCTATTAACGCACTTGTTGAGTCCAACAATACTCCCCCTAAGGAGGATGTTGCCATCACTTTAATGTTTGCTTGTTAATGTTTTGTTTGTTAGTAATAATGTGTCTGTGCTTGTGTTTGATATGAATGATTGTAATGATTGTGTGACTGACTTAAAATGTTTGATTGCATGTTTGTATGTTATGCATGATTGACTAATTGACTGTATGTTTTGATTACATGTTTGATTATTTAGTTACATGTATGATTGTATGATTACATGTATGTTTGATTGATTTCATGTCTGATTGAATGGTTACTTGTTTTTTTGAATTAATGATTTAGTGTTATGCATGTTTGCTTGATTGAATGATAGTATGTTTTCAGATGAAATCAACCCTAACAGTGTGATGTTTATGAACTCAAACAAACAATGAAGAACATAAACAGGCCGATTCCTCCCAAGGATCTTTTCAAATCTCTCAAACAAAAATATAACAACAGATTGTTATACTTGTATTCAACAAACAATAATTATGGTGCGAAAACCCATGATTTATGCTACGATATATATATATGTGTGTGTGTGTGTGTGTGTGTGTGATTGCTAGTGATTGCTAGTGCTTGAATGATAATAACAGCTTGTTTGTATTGATTGTTCAAAAGCTTACAAAGAATTAGGGTAGTATGCTATTTATAGCCTATACACAGAGCTATATACAATTACTAAACTACCCTTATGTAAACGAGAATTACATAAATAATCCCAAGTCTATAAGCTGTCCGCTGTGAATGATTAGCTGTCCGCTGTGGAAGTCAGATAAGATGTCTGTTGTGCTTTGGATGCTGTCCGCTATGAACACTTGTGTGTTTGCTTGTATGTTTTCCTCTGTGGAATGTTCATTCGCTGTGAACACTTGTGTGTGTTTGCTTTGTATGTTGTCCACAGTGGAATGTTCATCTGCTGTGGATGAACATCCTTTGTGGATAGTTCATCAGTTTTGGACTTAGGCATCCGTTGTGTGTGTTGTTCATCCGTTGTGGGCACTTGGACTTGATCTTCATCCGTTGTGTCTTCTTAGTCATCCGCTATGGAAAACTCTTCATCTGCTGCCGACACTTAGCAAAAATTACTTTTTATCTACAAACCTAAAAAATAAATTTAAGCAATATTAAAGTATGTTATGAGTGTTAATGATACTAATGTGTTAGTTAATGATTGTTTGAATGTTAGAACACATTATGTTTGATTATGGCAAGCATTATCCATTTTAATCATTAATCTATTAATGCACTTGTTGAGTCCAACAATACTCCCCTAAGGATGATGTTGCCATCACTTTAATGTTTGCTTGTTAGTGTTTTGTTTGTTAGTAACAATGTGTGTGTGATGATGCTTGTTAATGATGTTGCCATCTCTTCTGTTGATGATTGCATGTTTGAATGTTACGCATGATTAATCGTTTGACTTGTATGATGGATTATATGTTTACATGTATGTTAGTATGATTATATATATGTTTCACTGATTACTTATGTATAATTGTATGATTGAATGTTTATCTGATTACATGTATGATAGATTGATTTCATGTCTGACTGAATGGTTACTTGTTTGTTTGATTAAATGAATGTTTGCTTGTATGATTCACTGATTATGCTTATATAATCTGATTGCATTGAATGTTTGATTTGTATGTTTGCTGGTGTGATTTGTTATTTGTCTGATTGCTTCCTATGTGTGATAGTTATGTATGATTTATATGTATGATTGATGTTTTGATGTGTTTGTTGTATGTTATGGATGTTTGAATGTTATGTTTGTTTGAAAGGTTAGACATGTTTGTTTGTTTGTTTTGTTTGATTGTATGTTAGTGAACCTTTAAGAATGAGAAGGACCAGCTTCTTCAACATTCTTCTGCACTTCTGCAGTTGCCTTCAAGGATTCTTCTATATCCCTTTCAATTGCTTGATCTTTTTCAGCTTCTTTTACTTGATCCGATAAGGGTGTGATCCTTAGTGCATTTCTACAGTTGACAATATGCTCAACAAAATAATTCACTGCACTTTTCTGGTCATCATATTTGCTTTCAATGGTGAGATTAACCAGCTATTCGAGTGTGGATTGATCTAGGCTCTGCACATCAATGTTGCTGACAAGTGTAGTCACAACATGACTGCCCTTCAGGATCTCAAGATTTTTGTTTTCTGATATTCTCATGCCTGTTATGCCTTCAATGTATGTTAGTGGTTGGTGTTTGGTTTCTAGCCTCTGTTTGAGTGTAGCATTTACATACACAGTCCCCAAAATTCTTAACATATGTATGAAGTAGCAACAATCTCCCTTACATAGCACATCTTCTATTGCTAGGAATGTCTTTGTTTTCAGAAATGAAACATATGATGGATGAAGGAGTTTGATTTCCACAGGATTAAACAACCTTATGTCTTGTGCTTCTTTTCCCTTAAGTTTTCTTTCCAGTACCACCTCAAAATGAGTTTCATCATAATACCATTTTGTAATTGGATGATTGTACTAGTTACCATCTATCGTTTTAATGATAAGCTTCAATTCAGATGGCCTCATTGGATAACCAACCCTTTCCAATAATTCAGTGTCAATATCATAGGGTGGTTCTTCAATTGTTTGTTTCATCTTTCTAGCTTTTTGTTGTTCTTTTCTTAGCTTAGTAATATGAAGTTTATCTTCTTTATCAGCCTTTTGTTTCATTTGATAATGATGGTTGTTCATGTAAGATCTTAGGATGTGAAAGAATTCAGCTCCTCTTGGATTGTTAGTGTGATTGACTATTCTCAATTGCATCAGGTCAAGTCTATCTTCATATGTTAGAGATCCAAGTTAGGAGATGTATGATAAGTATTGGACAAGTCAAGATACTCTCTTTATAAGCACAACATCCTATGTTTCATCATACTTCCATGCAATAATTTTTCTTTCATGTGAATCAGCAGTCAGAGTTATTCTGTCATAAAGCTTAACAAAATTTGTTTTCTCATTGATCATTTCTCTGACCTTATTTCCTTCAGGCCATAGCCTATGAGGCATAAGCTGCCTTGGTTCCTTAATAGGATGAAGCTCAGGTGGAGCTTGATGATAAGTGGATAGAGAAGATGCAGGATGAGGTTTAAAGACTTATGGTTTCAATGCATTTGCAAGCATGTTCTTGTAGATCTCTCTAGCCATTTCTTTCATTTGAGATAGAGATCTGCCTGCATATGACCTATATGGTACTCTTGTATGACTCAACCAGCTTTTATCCTAGGAGTAAGTCATCTTCTCTATCTGAGGATCCTTTGGTAATTTCATTTGCAGCTCTTGTTGATCCTTGATTTCCTTATACCTTTTGTATGTTTGCTTTTTTTCATTCTTCATGACTTCTTGAAAGTCTTTGAGCAAGTTTTTAACCTCAGATAGGTTAAGCTGCATGAATGTATCATATGGAAATCCTCTTGTTACTAACTCAATTCCCATTAAAGTTTCAGGATCATCAGGGAAGAGTTCTTGTATGTTTTGTATGTTTCATCCTCATTTCTTTCTTCATCTTCTTTATCAGTATCACTTAGGATGATTATTGGTTGTTGGTCATAACTTTGGTCAATTTCACCTTCTTCTAAAGTTACAGCCTTAGAGGTTATTTGTTTTGGTTCATCATCCTCTGGTTCAGCTTTCACTTTCAACAGCTTTAGTGGAGGTCATTCAGGTTCATCAACCTTTTGAACTATTTGTTTTCTTTTGCTTAACAAGGCTAAGTATAGTCTCTTGCTTTTTCTTTCATATTATTTTAGAAAAGGCCGTGAAGATGATGAGGCTTGATCTTTGGATGGTATGGGTTGTTCTTTCAAGGATTCAGCAAATAGTTTGATTAGTTCTTTTTGCTTTTTAGAGAGTGTGTTCATAGGAAGTGTTTGTTTGAGCTGATTAGGTGCCTGGTTCATGAAAATGATGTCTGAGGATTAGCGAATTGTGTATGTTCTCAAATGGGTTTTCCTTACCAAACAATTGGTCCATTGAGTATAACTCCTCAGGGATAGTGAGTGCCAGTTCTGTATGATGTTCCTGAGTGGTTGTTTATCCAATAGGTGATAATGATTGATCAATGAACTCTTTATTTAACTCATGTTCATGATCATCTGAATGTTTTTCCTTATTCATTTTGTGTTGATCCAAATCTTCCAACTCTCTGTTTAGCCTTTGAATTTCTTCATTTTGAGTAGCAACAATCTTTTTTAGCTCATCAATTTTAGAATCCTTTGCATCTATTGTAACAACCAACTCCTAGGTCCAACTTTAACTTTAATTTTTATCTGACATTATTTCATTCTCATTATTAATATTATTTTCATCTTGCATGATAATTGATTTCATGTGTAGTTGCCCTACAAGATCTTATTATATCTTGCCTTAGTCTAGAAATTTTAAGCGGTTCCAGGAAATATTAAATCCATACTAGAAATTAAAATTTTAATTAAAACAATTAATATGTGTGCACATACATAATCACGGCACACATACATACATAAATATGAAACATTTCACTTAAAACTTGTAAGACTAGAATTTACCATCTTTAAACACTACACTACACAACAAATTACACCACATAATAAAAATAAAAAAAATTAAATGAAAACTCATCCCACCAACCAAAATTTGGCCACCTCCTCATCCCCCAACCATATTTCGGCAGCCCCATTCCACCACTACAACACTCCCTTGAATCCCACAAACCCACTAACCAACATTTCCACATCTCTTTCCCATACATGTAACATTCACTCTCATCTTCACTCTTTCTGTCAACCTCATGAATTCAGCCACAAACACCACAAATTCTCTGCATTTCTTCTTCATTCTATCCAAGAAACTCGAAGATAAACTCCATTCCAACGTCGACCAAGAGCAAAACAAGCTAGAAAGTGGGTTTTGGTGAGTTTCTACTTAAGATTCTTGCAAGAACTTTCAAAAAAAAGGAGTTGCAGCTCAAGCTCGTGAACCAACAGCCCTCATACTCTTCTAATCATCCCAAAATCACAAAACACCTTGAGGGTAAGCATCTATATACCCGAAACAAGGTTATTCCTTGAGTTTTCTTTACTTTCTACCATGAAATCTCACTTTCCTTGTTCACAGCAGAAACTTGCAGCGATATCACTATTTTTGGTGAGATTCACAACTTCAAGAAGGTATATTTTAAAGTGTGTTCGTGAACCAAGGGTTGGTGCACATAATTTCAACCCGAAAACCCTCTTTTTCGTGTGTTATAGCACCAAGAACCCACCCGCTTTGAAAAGCCTCTCAACCTAAGTTAAAAACTCCTTCAAAACATTTTATTAAAATCATAATAATCTGGTTTTAACGTTACAAAAAGGTTTAATGATGTTTGAGCACAAACTATGATGATTACACATGTGCAAATCAAGTAAAACACCCTCTAAAAGGCAACTATGGTGCTTGTTATGAAAAATCCGTGACATTATGCTTTGTTCCAGTAGTTTGATGATTTTTAACCTTATAAAATTCGTGGAAAATGTGTAATGGGTGAAAAGGTACGGTAAATGGACAAAAGAGCTTATTTAGTGACCCCGAAAAGGTGGTAAAACTCTCAAAATAGTCAAAACCTAAAATATTGCAAGTTTTAAAATCTCCAGGCCCTAAAATAAGTATTTTAATGCTAAAAACCGAATTTGGTGAATTTTTGGGTTAATATGTAATTTCTATGGATTTACTTAGCTAAAAAAAGCCAAAACCGGGAGATTTATTAATAAAATATTAAAAATGGTGTAACAAGCCTAAGACCTAAAAATCCATGATATTTCAGTAGGTTAGAAGACCTCAAAGGCATAGTTTGGTGGAAAGTTGAAAGAAAATGGATTAAAATGTTCGGTTTCAGGTAAAAACGGGTCTAAACGGGCTTTAACGGGTTAGTTTAAAGATGGACTTTTTTTGCTCAAATAACTCCAAAAATACTTTTAAAACAGATTATCATCTTGGCTAGAATCCCTTAAAACATTATACTTGAGGTCATAGGTTGAAATTAAGAGATATAAAACAAGATGGTTAAATTAATGGTTTTACCGTAACCGGTAACTTGAATTTTTGTGTTTTAAACCTCTCAAGTTAAAATCTAGAAATATTAAGTTAAAACAGGCCTAAAATTAGTATAAAAACCCCTAGGAGCTAATAAGGGTCATATTGGGTCAAGTAATGAAAGAAAGCAAACTTTTGGGTCAAAATTGTAAATTTTGAAACTTGAGGGACCAAAGTGTAAATTTCGTAAATATAGCTAAATTTCAGTAATCATATGACTAGAAAAATCTTATTAAACTTATTATAATATAAACAAACTTATAAAAGTCATATAACTTGTCATCCGTATATCAAAACCCTAACTTTCCGAAAAAGAAAACTTTTTGACATAAACTTCTAAGAAACGAAGTCACGAGAACGTGTGACCATGAATTACACTTAGATACACTTCCAATAGTCTAAGAACATTAGATTATTACTTTTATCTTGATCATAGGGTGCTAGGACTTGGACTTGTTGATACTTGAAGGACCTTTGTTTGATTCTAATGTGAGTTCTAGTGTTCCCTTTTTACCACTGTTTTTGGGATGAAGCATGCTCTGCTTAAACTAAACTATTTCTGTGCTATATTATGATGTTAAATATTGTGGAAATGTTATAACCTGCTTTTACTTTTATCATGATCATTAATTCTTGTGTGAACCGCTTGTTTTATATGGGTAGATCTACTTGGGGAATCCCCCACACACAGTGCCTTCCGTGATGAACAGGAAGGGTACCACATTGAGATCCTGCGGGGTCGTTTGTGTCATGTGACAGGTTTTTATAAGATACTAGGGTGAACCATCCGGCAGGTATGGTCCACTGTTTGAGGCTCTTTTCTTCCTTTGGGATTAACCGGTACAACATAACTTTTGAAGAGGCTAGCCGGGACTGAGTGCAGGGTTGATTGTGATCCCCACAATAATGAAACTATGAATTTTAAATCAAATGTGGATTTTATTGAATCCTTTAACTTTAAGCACTTGAATTCACCAATTTTTTAGTTGACACAATTTTCTTTTGAGCATGTTTCAGGTAATCCATGATGGGAGTCTAGCTGTTGTAGAAGATCTTGACCTAGCACCGTGACCCCTAGCACCGTGACCCATGGCATTGGCTTGTTTTGTTTTTAAAAAAATTTGATCAATTTATATTTGTTATTATTGGGAATAATTTGTACCGATGAATTATTTACTCGTATTGGTGGCTAGACCTACTTCTAGCCTGGTTTTTCTTTAAACATTAATGCCATGTGATGTTCTCTCCTTTTGTGCTCTTATGATGGTTTGTTTCCGCTGCCATATGTTGTTGCTAGTCTGTGACGTCCCACCCTACCTAGGCTCGGGGTGTGACAGATTGGTATCAGAGCCAAAGGTTGTAGAGAAGTCAGGAATACCATAGTAGACCCTAGGCTACAACCCTGATACCTTAGGACCGTCCTTATGGGAAAGTGTTAGGATGATCGGGTAGGGTAAATTGATGATTACACTTGATCAACGTAATCATGAATTTACCGGACGCGTAAATTCTAGCATGGACCTTTAGGTAATGATTAGACCTTTTGTTTGAAAGTTATGATTCCTGAAATTTTCTTTGAGTGGTCTAAAGGTTTTCTTAAAATGAACTACTTTACTTGTTATTATTTGAAGAGACCCCTGATTTCCTGATACTATTGATTACTAATACCCCTGGTTATTGATACTGTTGGGATATCTGATACTATTGCCATTACTACTACTATAAGTATTATTATTATTACAATCATGAGCTATGAGAAACCAAATTACTCATGATATTTCTTACAGGACATTAGAGCTATGGCCGACAAAGGGAAGGCACCTGCGTACCCAACTGACGGTACTGCACTAGCTCCACAAGAAGGCGATGCTGCGAACGGAATATGAAGAATACCTGAGGAGATGCGGACATCCGGGCTGCATATCAGTTACGTCTGACGACACTGAGCCATCGGAGGACTCTTCCTCGACATCCCCCTCCAGGAGCCGAACGCGCTCCCATTCACCACATGTCGAAGCTCCTACCCACTCACCTATCCCACCTATCGGGGATAGGGGTGCACGTGTTATCACCCGTCCACGCAAAAGTACTAGGCCAGGACCCTCAGTCTCCTTTAGGATGCCACCTCCTCCTGCACCACCGATGTTTGACCCGCTCCGACACCACACACATGATGAGCACTGGATGCCACCAAGGCACAACATGTATAATGGCCCTAGTGTGCTAGTTGGTAACCGATACTCCCAGTCTAGCCGCTGGGCAAGCGACGTAGGTCCCTCTGATGCTGCATTGGACGAGATTCTGAAGACCGTCCGAGCTGACACTCCAGGACGCCACTCGGACCTCTCAGTCCTCCCAGTTTCAGGCCATGATGGCGGGTCCAGCGGTTGGAGCAAGAGCAAAGGAAGAAAAACTCAGGGTGGCTAGGGTGGCTAAAGAAGAAGTGGATGTGAGAGCATAGAGAAGAATTGGGGTTGTCTGTCATTTAGACAGTTGAAGGAAACAATTTTTGTTATTATCAGATACTATTATTATTTATTATAGGGGTGATGGAACCTTCCAACTTGTGAGACTATAACTCTGATGCATTTATGTTTTGCTGATACTATTAACCCTATCGATTTGTGAAACTATTTCTAATGACGCTAATTCCG
The DNA here is from genome assembly GCA_025506505.1 of Flaveria sonorensis. Classification (NCBI taxonomy): domain Eukaryota; kingdom Viridiplantae; phylum Streptophyta; class Magnoliopsida; order Asterales; family Asteraceae; genus Flaveria; species Flaveria sonorensis. The sequence goes on along the minus strand of CM046431.1, from coordinate 29,098,118 downwards.
CAGGGTAATTTGTATTGATTTGCAATGTGTTATGACATGTGTTGGGAATTTTGCCTTGCGTCCTTTTTTTTTCAGGTTGAATTGTCCTAAATTAATTTAATGGAACATATTTAGAGGTATTTAGTGGTGTGTATATTACACTACCTCCTATTAGAACGCAGTATATTAGGATAAGTGATGCGTGGGCTAATTGAAACCAATTATGAGATGCGAAACGAATTTATCTATGATGCTATCAGAATGCCGACCAGACAAGGAACCCGTATTGGAAGACAAGGAGCTACTAGAGGTCGTCGTGAGGGAGCTAGACAGACCGGAAACCAACCCCCTACTCCTCCAGGAACTCCACATGGAGAGAATGCCAATTAGGGGAATGATGAGAGAATTGCCAACCTCGTAGCACAACAAATTGCTAACGCCATTCCGACCACCATCGCTCAGATCAATGCGGACCGGAGCAACCCCAGTGGTAATGATGGATTCGGGAACGATGAGGGCAACAATGAGGAAGCTGAAGAATTAAGGAATGGATGCTCCTACAAAACCTTCATGGCGTGCAAGCTAAAGGATTTCTATGGTACTGAGGGTGCGATAGAGACCTACAGATGGATCGACGAAATGGAAGCTGTTTTAGATATCAGCGAATGTCAGATGGAACACATGGTGAGGTTTGCATCCTAATCAATCAAGGGATCGATGCTGGAATGGTGGAAGACTGTTACTCTTCCCCGGGGAAGAAACGCTGTTAATCGAATGAGCTGGACCGAATTCAGGGAATTGATAACCAACAAATACTTCCCAATCAATCAACTGGAGAAACTGGAGTCTGAATTCCTAAGCTTAGAAATGAAAGGTCCTAACTACACTGAGTACATCAACCGCTTCTTAGCCCTGTCTCGACTAGTGCCACACCTGGTGACACCGGAATCCAAGGGCGTAGCACGTTTCATTTGGGGACTACATCCTAGAGTCAGGGGTATGGTTCGATCCTCCAGGCCCTCAACCCTGCAAGCTGCGGTTGACTTAACCAGTAGTTTGACTGATGATTTAGTCAGGGCTGGATGGACTGAACAAACCAGGGCTGATGAAAAGAGGAAGCCGATGGGTGAGAAGAGAAAGTGGTATGATGTGAAGAAAGCAATTGGTAGCAGTAGTGGGTCAAGCAAGAAGGGTTTGAAGGTATGAGGCGCGATGACCAGGGTGGAAGGACTCGGAAGCTATACTAAAGTACAAGCCCATTCTGCAACAAGTGAAAACTACATCATCAAGGGGAGTGCAACCCGATGCCCTGCTTCCGATGCAAACGACCAGGTCATTTAATTAAGGATTGTACGTATGCGCCAGGTAAACAATGCTATGAGTGTGGAGATCCAGGGCACATGAGGAATAAGTGTCCTAAGCTGGGGAGAGATAAGGACGCCAGACCCAACAAGCCCAAGGGCGAGCATTCGTGATAGATCCAGCCGGTGCTCGTAAGGAGCCTGATGTGGTTAATGGTACGTTTCTTATAAAAAAACCATCCTGTTACCGTTCTATTTGATACTGGAGCAACTGCTAGTTTTGTCTCTAGTACTTTTAGGCCTTTGATTGACTTGAGTGCATGTGTCCTGACTGATACATTTACCATAGAATTAGCTAACGGTAACATCTTAGAAACTAATGAAGCCATCAAAGATTGCTTAATGAATCTAGAAGGAAGTACATTTAAGATAAACCTGATGCATATTAATCTTGGAGGATTCGATGTGGTTGTTGGTATGGATTGGCTGGCTAGGCATAGAGTCGAAATCGTGGGTGATGAACGCCTACTTAAGATACCATTGAACGATGGGAAGGTGTTAGTTGTTCATGGTGAAAGAAGTAACACGCTATATCCTATGATATCTCATTTTAAGGCGACCAAGAGTCTCATGAAGGGATGTCCAGCTTTCATAGTCTATGTAATGAAAGCCAAAGAGGAAAAGAAGATTGAGGATATTCCAGTGGCTTCTGAATATCCAGAAGTATTTCCCGAAGACCTACCGGGACTCCCTTCGACTCGTCAGGTTGAGTTCCAAATAGATCTATTGCCTGGTGCTGCACCAGTAGCCAAGGCACCGTACCGACTTGCCCCTCCCGAGACGCAAGAACTAATGCTCCAAATCCAAGAGCTACTCGACAAGGGGTTTATACGATCGAGTGTTTCTCCAAGGGGTGCCCCGGTACTATTCGTGAAGAAGAAGGATGGAACCTTACGTATGTGTATTGATTACCGGGAACTAAACAAGCTAACAATAAAGAATCGTTACCCTCTTCCGAGAATCGATGACCTATTCGATCAACTGCAGGGGGCAAGCTATTTTTCCAAAATAGATTTAAGATAGGGTACCATCAAATAAAGATAAGAGAGGAAGACATACCCAAAACAGCCTTTAGAACTAGATATGGACGTTATGAGTACTTGGTCATGCCCTTTGGACTAACTAATGCACCAGCGGAATTTATGGATCTCATGAACCGAGTGTGCTGCCCATATCTAGACAAATGTGTGATCGTGTTTATCGACGACATCCTGATCTACTCTCGTAGTAAGGAAGAGCATGAGAAGCACCTTAGGCTGTTTCTCGAGTTGCTCAAGAATGAGAAACTATATGCCAAGTTCTCTAAATGTGAATTCTGGATGCGAGAGATCCAATTTCTAGGACATGTCGTAAATAAAGATGGGATTCGAGTGGACCTTTCAAAGATAGAGGCTATTAAGAACTGGAAAATTCCGGAAACTCCTACCGAGATAAGGCAGTTCCTTGGATTGGCCGGATACTACAGAAGGTTTATCAAGGACTTCTCGCGTATTGTGCAACCATTAACTACCTTGACTAAGAAGAATACAGCTTTTATGTGGGAACAAGAGTAGAATGAAGCATTCAAAACACTCAAGGAAAAACTGTGTAGTGCACCTATCCTCGCCCTCCCAGAAGGAGTTGAAGATTTCATGGCCTATTGTGACGCCTCGCGTCAGGGACTAGGATGCATGCTAATGCAACGCAACAAGGTAATTGCTTATGCATCAAGACTGCTGAACGATCATGAGAAGAACTACACAATGCATGATCTAGAATTAGGTGCCGTGGTGTTTGCACTCAAAATGTGGAGGCATTATCTCTATGGCACAAAGTGCATTATCTACACTGACCATAGAAGTTTGCAACACATTCTTGGCCAGAAGATGCTAAACATGCGTCAGAGAAGATGGTTTGAGCTACTGAATGATTATGAATGCGACATTCACTACCATCCCGGCAAGGCCAATGTAGTGGCAGATGCCTTGAGCAGGAAAGAAAGAGAAAAACCCCTCCGTGTCCGTGAATTAAGGATGAGCGTGTATACCGACCTCATCGCGAAACTAAAAGAAGCACAAGGTGAAGCGCTAAAGGAAGATAACTTAGCAGAGGAATCGTTAGCAGGAATGGAGAAGCGATTTGAGATGAGTAACGATGGCATATATAAACATGAAGGGAGAACGAGGGTACCAAAGTACGGGGGAATTAGAGAGGTGATCCTAGACGAAGCCCACAAATCTAGGTACTCGGTTCACCCCGGAAGCGACAAAATGTACCAAGATCTAAAGGCACTTTTCTGGTGGCCTGGAATCAATAAATCAATCGCCATTTATGTTGGGAAGTGTCTGACGTGCGCCATGGTTGAAAATGTCAGGGACGTTACACAGCCCGAAATTCCAGAATGTGGGATAACGTGATGGATTTTGTTACAAAGTTACCCAGAACTTTCAGAGGTGATGATGCTATCTGGGTAATAGTGGATCGGTTAACTAAATCAGCTCACTTCTTGCCGATTCGAGAAGACTACGACCTGACAAAGCTAGTCCAACTGTACATCGATGAAATAGTAACCAGGCATGGGGTGCCACTATCAATCATCTCCGACTATGATAGTCGTTTCACTTCTCGTTTCTGGAAGTCACTCCAGTAGGCTCTAGGAACCCGTCTGGATTTAAGCACTGCATACCACCAACAAACTGACGGTCAGAGTGAAAGAACCATCCAAACCTTGGAAGATATACTAAGGGCTTGCGTGATTGACTTTGGTGGGAACTGGGATAACCATCTTCCTCTAGTAGAGTTCTCATACAATAATAGTTACCACGCAAGTATAAAAGCAACTCCGTATGAGACCCTATATGGTAGGAAATGCCGATCACCGTTGAGTTGGAATGAGATCGGTGATAGCCAAGTAATGGGACCCGACATCGTGATGGAGACCACCAACAAAATATTTAAAATCAATGAGCATTTAAGAGCAGCCAGAGACCGTCAGAAGAAATATGCTGACAGAAGGTGAAAACCTTTAGAATTTCAAGTAGGTGACAGAGTAATGCTAAAAGTAGCACCATGGAAGGGAACTGTGAGGTTTGGAAAGAAAGGAAAGCTAAGCTCAAGATATATAGGACCATTTGAGATACTAGCAAGAATTGGCCCCGTGGCGTATAAATTAAAGCTACCTTAAGAGTTAAGTTACATACATGACACCTTCCATGTCTCAAATTTGAAGAAGTGCATGTTAGATAAGATCATGGAGTTACTTTGAAAGAAGCGAGGATTAATGACAAGTTGAACTACGTGGAAGAGCCTATAGAGATCACCGACCGGCTGGTCAAGAAACTCAGGCGAAGTCGCATACCCAAGGTCAAGGTAAGATGGAATTCTAAGCGAGGACCCGAATTCGTTGGGAGCGAGAAGATGAGATGAGAAAGAGTTATCCGCACCTCTTCAAACCCACTCGTTCTGGAGTTTATCAAAGCTAAAAATTTCGGGACGAAATTTCCTAAACGGTGGGAGAATGTAACAACCGACTCCTAGGTCCAACTTTAACTTTAATTTTTATCTGACATTATTTTCATTCTCATTATCAATATTATTTTCATCTTGCATGATAATTGATTTCATGTTTAGTTGCCCCATAAGATCTTATTATATCTTGCCTTAGTCTAGAAATTTTTAAGCGGTTCCTGGAAAATATTAAAACCATGCTAGAAATTAAAATTTTAATTAAAACAATTAATTTGTGTGCACATACATAATCACGGCACACATACATACATAAATATGCAACATTTCACTTAAAACATGTAAGACTAGAACTTACCATCTTTAAACACTACACTACACAACAAATTACACCACATAATAAAAATAAAAAAAAATTAAAAAAATAAATGAAAACCCATCCCACCAACCAAAATTTGGCCACCTCCTCATCCCCCAACTACATTTCGGCCGCCCCATTCCACCACTACAACACTCCCTTGAATCCCACAAACCCACTAACCCACATTTCCACATCTCTTTCCCATACATGCAACATTCACTCTCATCTTCACTCTCTCTCTCAACCTCACGAATTCAGCCCCAAACACCCCAAATTATCTGCATTTCTTCTTCATTCTAGCCAAGAAACTCGAAGATAAACTCCATTCCAACGTCGACCAAGAGCAAAACAAGCTAGAAAGTGGGTTTTGGTGAGTTTCTACTCAAGATTCTTGCAAGAACTTTCAAAAAAAAGGAGTTGCAGCTCAAGCTCGTGAACCAACAGCTCTCATACTCTTCTAATCATCCCAAAATCACGAAACACCTTGAGGGTAAGCATCTATATACCCGAAACAAGGTTATTCCTTGAGTTTTCTTTACTTTCTACCATGAAATCTCACTTTCCTTGTTCACAGCAGAAACGTGCGGCCATATCACTATTTTATGTGAGATTCACGACTTCAAGAAGGTATATTTTAAAGTGTGTTCGTGAACCAAGGGTTGGTGCACATAATTTCAACCCGAAAACCCTCTTTTTCGTGTGTTATAGCACCAAGAACCCACCCGCTTTGAAAAGCCTCTCAACCTAAGTTAAAACCTCCTTCAAAACATTTTATTAACATCATAATAATCTGTGTTTAATGTTACAAAAAGGTTTAATGATGTTTGAGCACAAACTATGATGATTACACTTGTGCAAATCAAGTAAAACACCCTCTAAAAGGCAACTATGGTGCTTGTTATCAAAAATCCGTGAAATTATGCTTTGTTCCAGTAGTTTGATGATTTTTAACCATATAAAATTCGTTGAAAAGGTGGAATGGGTGAAAAGGTATGGTAAAATGGACAAAAGAGCTTATTTAGTGACCCGAAAAGGTGGTAAAACTCTCAAAATAGTCAAAACCTAAAATATTGCAAGTTTTAAAATCTCCAGGGCCTAAAATAATTATTTTAATGCTAAAAACCGAATTTGGTGAATTTTTGGGTTAATATGTAATTTCTATGGATTTACTTAGCTAAAAAAAGCCAAAACCAGAAGATTTATTAATAAAATATTAAAAATGATGTAACAAGCCTAAGACCTAAAAATCCATGATATTTCAGTAGTTTTTAAGACCTCAAAGTCATAGGTTGGTGTAAAGTTGAAAGAAAATGGATTAGAATGTTCGGTTTCGGGTAAAAACGGGTCTAAACGGGCTTTAACGGGTTAGTTTGAATATGGACTTTTTTTTGCTCAAATAACCCCAAAAATACTTTTAAAACAGATTATAATCTTTTCTAGAAGCCCTTAAAACGTTATACTTGAGGTCATAGGTTGAAATTAAGAGATCTAAAACAAGATGCTTTAATTAACGGTTTTACCGTAACCGGTAACTTGAATTTTTGTGTTTTAAAGCTCTCATGTTAAAATATAGAAATATTAAGTTAAAACAGGCCTAAAAGTAATATAAAAACCCCTAGGAGCTAATAAGTGTCATATTGGGTCATGTAATGAAAGAAAGCAAACTTTTGGGTCAAAATTGTAAATTTTGAAACTTGAGGGACCAAAGTGTAAATTTCATAAATATTGCTAAATTTCAGTAATCTTATGACTAGAAAATTCTTATTAAACTTATTATGATATAAACAAACTTATAAAAGTCATATAACTTGTCATCCATATATCAAAACCCTAACTTTCCGAAAAAGGAAACTTTTTGACATAAACTTCTAAGAAACGAAGCCACGAGAACGTGTGACCATGAATTACACTTAGATACAATTTCAATAGTCTAAGAACATTAGCTTATTACTTGTATCTTTATCATATGGTGCTAGGACTTGGACTTGTTGATACTTGAAGGACCTTTGCTTGATTCTAAGGTGAGTTCTAGTGTTCCCTTTTTACCACTATTTTTGGGATGAAGCATGCTCTGCTTAAACTAAATTATTTCTGTGCTATATTATGATGTTAAATATTGTGGAAATGTTAGAACCTTCTTTTTCTTTTATCATGATCATTAATTCTTGTGTGAACCGCTTGTTTTATATGGTTAGATCTACTTGGGGAATCCCCCACACACAGTGTCTTCCGTGATGAACAGGAAGGGTACCACATTGAGATCCTGCGAGGTCATTTGTGTCATGTGACAGGTTTTTATAAGATACTAGGGTGAACCATCCAGTAGGTATGGTCCACTGTTTGAGGCTCATTTCTTCCTTCGGGATTAACCGGTACAACATAACTTTTAAAGAGGCTAGCCGGGACTGAGTGCAGGGTTGATTGTGATCCCCACAAAAATGAAACTATGACTTTTAAATCAAATGTGGATTTTATTGAATCCTTTTGTGTTTAAACTTTAAGCACTTGAATTCACCAACTTTTTAGTTGACACAATTTTCTTTTGAGCATGTTTTAGGTAATCCGTGATGGGAGTCTAGCTGTTGTAGAAGACCTTGACCTAGCACCGTGACCCATGGCATTGGCTTGTTTTGTTTTTAAAACAATTTGATCAATTTATATTTGTTATTGTTGGGAACAATTTGTACTGATGAATTATGTACTCGTATTGGTGGCTAGACCTACTTCTAGCTGGTTTTTCTTTAAACATTAATGCCATGTGATGTTCTCTCGTTTTGTGCTCTTATGATGGTTTGTTTTCGTTGCCATATGTTGTTGCTAGTCTGTGACGTCCCACCCTACCTGGCCCCGGGGTGTGACATCTATCTGCTTAGTCAGATATGCAATATCCAATTAGTACTGTTGAGGTCTTGATCCTTTGCTTTCATATTTTCCTTTGATTGATCTAGTTGTTGTTCCAGGAATTGAAAAATCAACTTTTGAGCCTTTTGATCAGCTGTGAGCTTTTTTATTTCATCATCTTTGCTCTTTAGCTTCTCTTTTAACCTTTTAGCTCTTTTGTTTGACTTCTCAATCAGCTTGTTATACTCGGTGAATAAAAATACTTTAGAGTATTCAATCTCATCCTCTGTTGGTATTTCACTGCCCTGTTCATCACCTTCAACAGGTTCAGTAGTGCTTTGCTATTCTATATCATGCTCTTAAGCTGATGAGGTGCCAATTTCTTCTTGATGACTTGTGTGTTCTTCCAAAGATTCACCAATGTCTCTTAAGAGAGAAGATAATGTTTGTTGGTCAGAAAAGGTTGGGCTTTATGGTGGTGAAGGGATGTGATGCTCAGATTGAAACTGTTCATGTTCTTGGGTGTCTTTTTGTGCTTGTTCTTGCTCATTGATTGGTTTTGGGATGGTTGCAACTTGTTCTTCTTGAACTATTAGCTCTTGTATGGGTGCATCTTCTTCTTCTTGAATGATGGGAGCAGGCTGTATGATTGGTTGTTAGTGAATCACATTTTGAAACATCATGTTTGATTCACCCTGACCTGGAATCCTCATGAACACATCAGGAACAGGAAGATCATGATCTGTCATATGAAGTAGAACTGGAACCTCATCTCCTTGATAAAGGCTTGACTTGATTCTGTAAAGACATGTTCATTAAAATGAACAGGTTGGAAGATAGCTCCTTCTCTTGGTATGTTGGCAAAAGATCATTAATGATCATCTGAAGAAACCTTGGATACATCTGAAACTTGTTTCTTACTTCAGTCAAGTTGTAGAAGAGCTTCTCAAAGAAGTGGCATCCCAGCCAGTCTTCCTGTTTGACATGGTGTTCTGGTATGTGTGCATTAGAAATCTGAATTGAGCACACATGTAAGACTTCTTGATCTGTTTCTTGTCTATTGTACCATTGTAGCCAATTTCCCTGAAAACATGTAGAACATAGTTTTCATCAAATTCTACTGGACCTTCTGCATCTTCTTCACCAAGTTGCAAAAGTCTCCTTATAACTTCTTCAGATATAATAATCTGATGCTTATGAATGTTAGACACAGCAAATTGTTGGTCATTGATTTGCTCCAAATGAGCATGAGTCCAAAATTGGACTATATGGTATTTATAAATCTCTGGTCTTGCTGTCATAGCATGTACCGGTCTAGTTTGTCTTATGGCTTGAATGATATCTCTGTAGTTCTCAGCCTTAGGTGAATTTGGGTTGAGAAAGGCACAGAGATTATGATCTCTAACAAATACTAGATTCGCCATATCTGCAATGATTAAACAGATTAATGTTAGTATCTTGTATGTTAATGATATGTGTTGATGAAATATTGATTAAACAATTTTGTCTTGCTGTCATAGCATGTACCAGTCTAGTTTGTCTTATGGCTTGAATGATATCACTGTAGTTCTCAGCCTTAGGTGAATCTGGGTTGAGAAAGGCACAGAGATTATGATCTCTAACAAATACTAGATTCGCCATATCTGCAATGATTAAACAGATTAATGTTAGTATCTTGTATGTTAATGATATGTGTTGATGAAATATTGATCAAGAGTTCACTTACTGTTTTGATTGTTATGAAATGATGAATTATGTATGCTTAACACTTGAGACTTGTTTCAAATGTATGTTTGAATGACTTTAACAGATTAGTCAATTTGACTTATCAAAAGTCAACTGTTTGATCAATTTTGATCATGAAAATGTTGTTTGATTTAATTTGTTTTGATTCAAATTGATTTTGCAATGTGTTTGTTTTGTCACAAAGACTTGTTTTGATCAATTCATACAATAATTTCAATTCACAACAACTTGTTCATGAATTTCAGTTTGACCTTTTAAAGTCAAAAAGACCATTTAATGCACATTGAATGAATATGCGTTTAATGTTTGTGTGTTCAATGCCATGCCAAATGATTTTACTTGTTTGTTACTGACTTTTGAACATGTTTACCAAGTTATGTTACTGACTTTTGAACATGTTTACCAAGTTATAACAAATTTTAAGTCATTTTAAATAGTTTCAAAGATCAGACATTAGTTTTTGTATGATTTTGGTAAGAACATCATGACTGTTCATGAACCCCGTGAACACTTAATCAAATTACACCAGAACAACAGTCCTAATACATTCGACTATGTCCATATAATACATATTAAGTGTTTGGTTTGGTTTATAACATCAATTGATTCAAATTTTGATTTTGGTTCAATGTTCGACTTAGGTCAAACAATGTTCAAATCAGAAAGATGAACAAGATGTTTTGATGAATGTTTGATGATACGAATCATGTTGTTATACCTGTTTGATCTTGAATCAGAAGAAGAATAAAATAAATTGTAGGTTTTGGATGATCTGGGGGTTTAAGGGTTTAACGCACTATATCAATGTTTTAATTATTTTTTTTTTATTTTCTCTCTCACTCATGATGAATGAAAAAACCATAAGTGTTGAACTACATATACAATGGACAAAATGAATGTTCGTTGTAACAGTTTGTTTGTCTGCTGTGTAAACAGTTTAAACTTAAAATTTTAATTTTAAGTTTCCGCTATGAAATACACATGCGCTGTGTGAACAGTGCGTCCGCTGTGGTGTGCGCTGTGGGTGTGATGTTTTGAACATCCGCTTTGGACCAGTGTATAATTTAACATCCGCTGTGGACAAAAGTTTGTGTCTATTCTGTGATTTTTCTTCTTGTCCGCTGTAGGTGTTCACACATCCGCTATGAGTGTTAACACATCAGCTGTGGATGTGTTTGTTCGTCAGCTGTGAATAGTTGGACAAAATTGATGAATACTAGTCTTTGTCCACTGTGGGTTTAAAACGTCAGCTGTGGAATTAGAACACAGTCAAAAATCAAATACAAGTATAATCTGTGTATTCGTTGTAAACTTGATTATCAATGAAATTTCAATTTCAAATCCACAACTTGTTGTTTGTATGATTGTTGAATGATTCTATGATGAACAAATGAACCAAAATCTGAATTAAATCATAGAACAAACTTTTGAAAAAGTCAAACTTCATGTTCTTGTATGAAAAAACTTTTGATTCTTGGGTTTTTGATGGAATTTGATAAAATCAAAGGTTATAATAGCTGTAGATAAGTGATTCTAAGCTAAAACAACAATCAATTTCATATAATCATCATCTAAACTTGGATTTAGATGATGAACACATGAAGAACACAATGAAAAACAAAAACTCAAATATGACAATCAATGTTCAAAAATGTATGTTTTGTTTGTTGAAAATGATAAACAAGCCTTAGATTTGATGTTTCTAAGCTAAAAAGACTATTAATTTCAGCTAAACAACATCAGATTCGTGATTTTTGATGATTTTTCCTCAAGAACAGTGAACTTTTCTCAAGAACACAAAATTTTCAAAAATCTTCAAATTCAAGAGTTGTGGATGTTCAATTGATATGAAACTTTGCAGATGTGTTAGTTATCACAAACTAAAGCTATTAGAAGCTTAAATTCGATAAACAACAACAAAATCAAAATTTCATGTTCATGAACATTTGAAAACTTGAAGAACAAGTTTACTTAAATCTTCAAATTTGTGGCTCAAATGAACTTCAACTGGTGTAAAAACTTGCATATCTTCACGAAATAACAAATCTAAGCTAATGGTAGCTTGATTTCATCAAAAACAACAACAATTTGTAGATCAAACTTGTGGTTCAAATTTTTGAGAAAAATTTGAAAAACAAGGAGCCAATGCTCTGATACCAACTGCGAAAATTCGATAATGATGGATCGAATATTGCAATCGTATTGTTGTCGTTTATCATATCTGTGATGCGGAATCTCACAGACCCGTTAATGATTTCAAGTGAAGATATTTACAAGATTTAGTGTATGATGATGAATGAATGATGAACAATCAAGAACACATTCATAAATATTTCATTCATTCATATGTATGATGATGCTAAGAGATTACAAAGAGAGTTTGTAAGAAAAATCCCTCTCATACACACTCAACCTAATTACATTTAAGCCCTAATGATTACACAAATATTCTTCTACGTCTGATAAATTCTCTGTTGCTGATGTGTGACTGCCGGGTGCTGACATCATTCGGGACGACCGCTAATGTTGACTGTTGACTTTGACCACGGTTGACCAAGTTTGACTTTGGTCAATTTTCTTTGTTTTGATCATATTTTCAGCATAGCTTCACCGTGTCAGTTTTGGTAATCATCATGAGATTCGGCACTTAGGTTTTGGTAAGTATCATCTTCAAATAGTCCAACATACATTTGTAAACAGATTATAATGTATGTGCTGATTTGTATATGTTTGCTTGTATGATGAATTACTTGTATTATTGATATTGTGTATTTCTATATGCATGATATTCATGTATGATTGTTTATTTTTCCTGTTTGATCTGTTAGAAAGGTTAGATATGTATATTTGCTTATTTTTGGCTGTTTGATTGTTAGTGAACCTTTAGGAATGAGAAGGACCAGCTTCATCTATATTCTTCAGCACTTCTGATGTGGCCTTTAAGGCTTCTTCAACATCTTTCTCAATTTCTTTATCCTTTTTAGCTTCTTTCATTTGATTAGATAGTGGAGTGATCCTCACTGCATTTCTACAGTTTACAATGTGCTTAACAAAATAGTTAACAGCACTCTTTTGATCCTCATATTTGCTCTGAATAGTTAGATGAACCAGCTATTCAATTATAGATTTGTCTAGGCTCTACACATCAATGTTGCTAACCAGTGCGGTTACAACATGTTTACCCTTCAGGATCTTAAGGTTGTTGTTGTCTGATATCCTCATGCCAGTTATGCCTTCAATGTGTGTTAGGGGTTGCTGATTTGTTTCCAGTCTTTGTTTGAGTGCAACATTCACATACACAGTCCCCAAAATTCTTAGCACATGTATGAAATAATAGCAATCTCCCTTGCATAGTACATCTTCTATTGCAGGGAATGTCTTGGTTTTCAAAAATGATACATAAGAAAGATGAAGGAGTTTTATTTCCACTGGATCAAACAACCTTATGTCTGGTGCTTCTTTTCCTTCAAGCTTTCTTTCAAGTACAACCTCAAAATGAGTTTAATCATAATACCATCTTGTGACAGGATGGTTGTACTGATTACCATCTATCTTCTTCATGATCAGCTTCAAATCAGATGGCCTCATTAGGTAACCAACCCTTTCCACTAATTCTATGTCAATGTCAGAGGGTGGTTCTACACTTGTCTGCTTCTTCTTGCTAGCTTCTTGTTGTTCTTTTCTTAGCTTAGAAATGTGAAGTTTATCTTCTTTATCAGCCTTTTGTTTCATTAAATGATGTTGTTGTTCATGTAAGATCTTAGTATGTGAAAGAAGTCATCTCCTCTTGGATTGTTTGTGTGATTGTCCATTCTTAACTGCATCAGGTCAAGTCTGTCTTCATATGTTAGTGATCCAAGTTAGGATATGTATGATAAGTATTTGACAAGTCCAGATACTCTTTTGATTAGAACAGCATCCCAAGTTTCATCATACTTCTATGCTATAATTTCCCTTTCATTTGCATCAGCAGTAAGAGTTATTCTGTCATAAAGCTTGACAAAATTTGTTTTCTCATTGATCATTTCTCTAACCTCATTTCCTTAAAGCCATAGCCTGTGAGGCATAAACTGCCTTGGTTCCTTATTGGATGAAGCTCAGGTGGAGCTTGATGGTAAGTGGATAGAGAAGATGCAGGATGAGGTTTAAAGATTTGTGGTTTCAATGCATTTGCAGCATGTTCTTATAGATCTCTCTAGCCATTTCTTTCATTTGAGATAGAGATCTGCCTGTATATGACCTATAGGGCACCCTTCTATGACTCAACCAGCTTTTAACCTGGGAGTAGGTCATCTTCTCTATCTGAGGATCCTTTGGTAACTTCTTTTGCAGCTCTTGTTGATCCTTGATTTCCTTATACCTTCTGTACGTTTGCTCTTGTTCATTTTTCATGACTTCTTGAAAGTCTTTGAGTAAGTCTTTAACCTCTGAGAGATTAAGATGCATGAATGATTCATAAGGAAATCCTCTAGCAGTTAACTCAATTCCCATTAAAGTTTCTGGATCATCTGGGAAGAGTTCATGTATGTTTTGTATAACATCTTCATCTCTGTCTTCATCATCATCATCAGAATCACTCAAGATGATTATAGGTTGTTGATCATGAGTTTGATCAATTTCACCTTCTTCTAGAGTTGCAGCCTTAGAGGGTTCATCATCATCCACTGGTTCAGCTTTGACTTTCAAAAGCTTTAGTGGTGGTGATTTAGGTTTCTTCTTGTTCTTGAACCTGCTGCTTTCCCTTTTTCAAAGAAGCTAGGTACAACCTCTTACTTTTTCTTTCATATGTTTTTAAAGAAGGTTATGATGATGATGAGGTTTGATCTTTGGTTGGTTTGGGTTGTTCTTTCAAGGATTCAGCAAATTGTTTGATTAGCTCTTTTTGCTTCTCAGAGAGTGGGTTAACTGGAATAATGTCTATTTGTCTTGATTGGGTGTCTGGTGTATGAAAATGCTGTCTGAGTATTGGTAAATAGTGTATGTTCTCAAATGGGTTTGCCTCACCAAACAGTTGATCCATAGAGTATGACTCTTCAGGAATAATGAGTGCTAATTCTGTTTGTTGTTCCTGAAAGCTTGTTTCTTCTACTTGAGTCATAATCTGTTCTTTAAAGTCATCACTCAGCTCATATTCTTGACCTTCTGAATGTTCTTCCTCATTCAGTTAAGTGTCATTGTATTCGATCTCTCTGTTTAGTCTTTGAATTTCTTCATTTTGAGCAGCAATGATCTTTTTCAATTCATCTATTTCACTATCCTTTGCATTTATCTGCTCAGTTAGATATGCAACATCTAGTATTGTACTGTTATGATCTTGATCCTTTGCTTTCACCTCTTCTTTTGATTGATTTAGTTGTTGTTCTAGGAATTGAACAATTAACTTCTGAGCTGTTTGATCTGCTGTGAGCTTTTCTATCTCTTCATCTTTTTCTTTCAGCTTATCTTTTAGTTTTCTTGCTCTGTTATTAGACTTCTCAATCACCTTGTTATACTCAATGAATAAAAACACTTTAGAGTATTCAATCTCATCCTCTATTGGAATCTCACTGTCCTGTTCTTCACCTTCAATAGGTTTAGCAGTGCTTTGCTATTCTAGATCATGTTCTTGAGCTGATGAGGTGCCAACTTCTTCTTGTTGACATGTTTGTTCTTCCAAAGATGCATTAATGTCTCTTAAAAGAGAAGACAATGTTTGCTGATCAGAAAAGGATGGCTTTTTGGTGGTCAAGGCATGTAGTGCTAAAACTGAGATTGTTCTTGTTCTTGTTAAATGAATGGTTCTGGTTCAGGGGAAATTGGATTATGATGTATGATTGGTTCAGGCTCAGGAGCAGCTTGCTCATCTTTTGATTGGGACAGGTTGTATGATTTGTTGTTGGTGAATCATATTTTGAAACATCATGTTTGGTTCTCCTTGACCTGGAATCCTCATGAACACATCAAGAACTAGTATATCAGAATCAACCATATGAGGAGGAATAGGTACTTCACTTCCTTGATACAGGATTGACTTAATTTTGTTAAACACATGTTCATTGAAATGAACTGGTTGGAAGATAGCACTCTCTCTTGGTATGTTTGGAAACTGATCATCAATGATCATTTGTAGGAATCTTGGATACATGTGAAACTTGTTCCTCACCTCTGTTAAATTGTAGATCATTCCATTGAGGATTTGGGCTGCAAAGTTGACTGGTCTCCTTGCTATGATACTTGCAATAGTAGAGGGACTTCTTAAAGAAGTAGCATCCCATCCTGTCTTTGTATTATTCATTGTTTTCTGGTAAGTGTGCATTAGGAATCTAAATTGAGCACACATGTATGATTTCTTGATATGTTTTCTTTCAATTGTTCCTGTATACCTAATCTGTCTTAATACATGCAACATATAATTCTCATCAAATTCTATTGGACCTTGGGCATCTTCTTCACTAAACTATAGTACTCTCCTAATTACTTCTTCAGAGATAGTAATCTGATGATCAAGAACTATGGATACTACTACTTGCTCATCATTCATTTGTTCTTAATGAGCATGAGTCCAAAATTGGACTATGTGATCCTCATAAATCTCAGGTCTGGCTGTCATAGCATGAACCAGCCTGGTTTGTCTTATAGCTTGAATGATATCTCTGTAGTTCTCAGCCTTAGGTGAATCTGGGTTGAGAAAGGCATAGAGATTATGATCTCTGATAAATACTAGATTTGCCATATCTGCAATGAATAAGAGAAACATGTTAGTAACTTGTGTGATTATGGTATATGATGTTTAAGACGATGAAATGTTGATCAAGTGTTCATTAAGTTGATATGTTTGCTATGGAATGGTGTTATATGTATGTTTAATACTTTTGACTTGTTTAAAGTGTATGTTTGATTGGTATTAATAACTAATTCAGTTTGACTTAACAAATGTCAAATGTTTGGTCAAATTTGATCATGAAAATCTTGTTTGATATAATTTGTTTTGATCCAAATTGTTTTGCATTGTGTTTGTTTTATCACAAAGAGTTGTTTGTGTCATATTGTACAAGATTTCATTTTATAACAACTCAAGTTGAACATTTTAGTTTGACTGTTGAAGTCAAAATATTCATTGAATACACATTGAATGAATATGCATTTAATGTTGGTGTCTTCAATGCCATGCCAAAGTAACAGATTTTACATGTTTGTAAAAAACTTTTGAACATGTTTACCAAGTTATATCATATTTCAAGTTAGTTTAAACATTTTCAAATATCAAACATCAGTTTTTGTATGCTTTTGGCAAGAACATCATGACTGTTCATGATCCCGATGAACACTTTATCAAAACTACATCAAAACAATAGTCCTAATACATTCAACTAAGGTCATCTAACACATATTCAGTGTTTGATTTGTTTTTAAAACATCAAATGATTCATGTTTTGATTTCGGTTCAAAGTTCGACTTGGTCGAACAATGTTCGAATCAGAACCAATGAACAAGATGTTTTAATGATTGTTTGATGATTAGATTCTTGATGTTATACCTATTTCATCAACATTCAGTGGTAGAATCAAACAAATATTTGGTTTTTAATCAAACAGGGGTTTAAGGGTTTAGCGGATTTTTGAACGTTTTAAAAATTTAATTTTCTCTCTCTCACTCGTGGTGAATGAAAAATCACAAGTGTAGGACTATATATACAACGGACAAAATGAACATTTGCTATGTATACAATTTGTATGTCCGTTGTGTAAACAGTTTAAACTTAAAAGTTAATTTTAAGTTGTCCGCTATGAGTTACACATGTGTGTGTGTACATTGCATCCGCTATACAATTTAAACTTGTACGTTGTGAACCCTTGGATGTTGTACTGTGTTCACAGCGGATAGTTATTTGATCATGCGGTGTGCACACTTGATTAAATTTGAAAATTACAACTTATGACTAAATAGTCATACACTATGGTTGACCACTGTTTTCAAAGTGGATGAACAATGATCATGCGCTGTGGAACCTTATTTGTTTGTTTGTTTAAACACAGTGGATGAGCATTTGTACATATGTTGTGAACCCTTTGAAAAATTGTTTTGTTGTTCACAGTGGATGAACATGTCTCATTCGCTATGGACACTTGGGAATAATTTCAATACTTTCACAACGGATGACTTATTGTCATGCGTTGTGACCCCTTTTGTATGATGTATGAATGTTTACAGCGTATGATTACCTGTGTGCATACGCTGTATACACATGCACTGTTTCAACAACGGATGACTAGTGTCAGTCATATGCTATAGAGTGTTACTTTATTCACAGTAGATGTTTTTGAAACACCATCTGCTATAAACACTTGGTGTGTTTTGAGTGTTACTGAGTTACTGTAGCTACAGCGGATGTATGTTTGTGTGTCCGTTGTGACAACAGTTGTCAAAATTTAAAATTTTGTTTGTTTTGAAATGATTTTTTCCAAAGCATATGTTTGATAAAAATTTCTTCCGAAGCATATTTTAATAGAATTTTGAATGTTTGTTAAGATTTTGAATTAACATGATCAATATATGGATGTTAAAGAATCACTCACAAGTAATATTGTGCATATGTATATCTGTCAAACTGTTGTGTTTGGGTGCTGGCTTGACTTGGATTTATTTAAAACTAAAAATTTAATATTTCAATTTTTAAAAATGTATGATTATGCATAATTCTGCTGCCTTTGATATTTTCATGTTCATTTTTTTCCCCTAAATTTTTGCATATTTATAAAAACCTTTTATAGAATGACAAAAATTTGAATGTGTTTGAATGGAAATTATCAAAGTCCAATCTGATTGCTTGCATGATAAAATTTTAGCAAGATAGCACTTTATCTAACTAATAAATGAATGATTTTCATGTTTGGACATGAATCATTTGTACATAACATGAGATCATACTAGTCTTAAATTCTCACTGAGTTGTTTGATTGTTTTTTGAGAATAGACACAGACTAACACAATGTTGATTGCAGATATTGGGATCCACTTAAACTCATGCATGGTATTAATGATTGATTTAAACAGTGAGTGATTATCATGTTTTGGAGTTGATTAATATGAATTGTATGTACCTCACAACTGATTGTATGTTAAGATCAGTCCTCATCAAGATATGCTAGAAAGTACTTTCAATACTTATGATCTAGTTGCTTAGGAGTATAAATACTTAATTTGATCCATGTTGTTTGATCCATATTGGGATTCTTTCTCACTTCAATTTGGAAGGTGAACCTCTTTGGGATTATTTTTATTCATTCACAAGGAATGTAGTCTTGAAGACTTTATTGATTGTTCATCCAAGATGGAGGTGTTCCTTATTGGGAATCTTTTTGGATCATGATTAAGGTCATTCAGGTCTGTGCTTAGCACAACAAAGAATACCTTGGTGTACTCCAGGTCTATGAAAATCATAACAGAGGAGACACTTGTATGATTGAGCAATTTATAAACTGTTTCACTTGGTATATTGTAGTTACTTTATAAGCAACCTATATTGGGTAGATTAATACTTACCATAAACCAAGATGTGTGTTGATAACCACACAATCATGAGAATTTAGTTCTTCACTATTGTATGTGATGTTAGATGTCCCATGCTGAGCCTATCCACATATCAAACAAGATACTATCAGACTTTATTAGTGGAAAATGACTCAAGTGAAGAAATAAGCTAGTGTACTATTATTTCTCATGAATGGTATGTGTGATTCAAAGTGTTTGGTTATTAGAAAACATGAATGTTTGTTTGATATCTTGATTTTGAAATATGCTTGTTTGATGTTTAACTTGGGCTTTAACAAAATCAAGCTTGTTTGAAATTAATGTTTTGAAAAACATTACTTGTTTGATTCATATTTGATCATACCAAGTGACTGAACCAGAAATTCAAATATTGTTGAATCAAATGGTTTGGTAAACAGGTTAGCCAATTGATTGTCTGTATGGACTTTGATCAACTTTATCAGACCCTTTTCTGAGCAATCTCTTAGAAAGTGATATTTGATATGTATGTGTTTTGTTTTTGAATGTTGAACTGGATTGTCAGTGATAAACATGGCAGCAGAATTGTCAATGTGTATGGGTATTTTAAGAAAATTAAAGCCAAATCAAGCATTTGGTTTTGAATCTAAAGTACTCGAGAATAGCATGCAGAAGCAGCTATGTATTCTGCTTCAGTTGTTGACACAGAAACATTTGTTTGTTTCTTGCACTGCTAGTATATCAATATTGATCCAAGAAACTGACAACCTCCAGTAGTGGATATTCTATTGCTGTTGCATCCACCATAATCACTGTCTATGTATGCATATAAAGAGAAATCCCCATCTTTTGGATACCATAGGCCAAGTGCTGGTTTGCCTTTTAAATACCTAAAGATTCTCTTTACATCATTTATGTTTGATTCTTTTGGATCTGCTTGGTATCTAGCACACATGCAAACTACATACATGATGTCTGGTCTACTTGCTATTAGATACATTAGAGAGCCTATCATTGATCTGTAGAGCTTCTGATCAACTGATGTTCCTTCTGGATCGGGTCCAAATTTCAATCCAGTTGCAAATGGTGTTTTACTGGATGTGCAATCAGATATGTTGTATTTCTTTAATATCTGATTCACATACTTGTTCTGATTGATAAAAATTCCTTCAACAGATTGTTGAACTTGAAGACCAAGGAAGAAGGTAAGTTCTCCCATTGAACTCATTTGGAATTTTGATTGCATAAGAGTTTCAAACTCTCTACATAGTTGGATGTTGGTGGAGCCAAAAATTTTGACATCCATATAGACTTGAACCACTAACAAGTCTTGTTCTTTTCATTTTAAGAACAATTTCTAATCTATTTTCCCCTGGGTGTGCCCATTCTGTAGTAGAAAATTAGATAAACTTTCATACCACTTCATGGGTGCTTGATGAAGACCGTACAAAGCTTTATCTAACTTGTAGACTCTATGAGGGAATTCTGGGTCTTCAAACCCTGGTGGTTAAGCAACATATACCTCTTCATCTATCTTTCCATAGAAGAATGTACACATGACATCCATTTGGAAAATAGGGAAGTTTTTTGATGAGGCATATGCAAGGAACACTCAGATGGCTTCGAGTCTAGCTACATGAGCAAAGGCATCGCCATAGTCAATGCCTTCCTCTTAAGTATATCCTTGGGCTATGAGCCTTGCTTTGTTTCTGATGACAATCCCTCTATCATCAGCTTTGTTTCTAAATAGCCATCTTGTGCTAATGGCATATTAACCTTCAGGTAGGCCAACCAATTTCCATACCTCTTGCTATCTAAATTATTGTAATTTCTCTTGCATTACTTCTATCCCAACTGTTGTCTTTGAGTGCTTTTATGATGTTTTTGGGTACAGTTAGGGAGAGGAAGCAGGAATACAAGAAAATGTTTGCTGTGTCAGATTGACTTCGTGTGAATCTGGTATTGAGGTCACCTATGATGTTTTCTAAAGGATGGTATTTGTGAACTCTGGTTGTTTCAATCTGATCAACAAGGATGGTTGAATCAAGATTGGTGATTGTTTGATTGGGTGATGATGGATGAACAAGGGTATTTGTTGTTGTTTGTTGTTCTTGTTGTGTGGTTTCAGTGAATGTTTGTGGTGAATCATGAAAGAAATCTAGAGTTTCATCTTCATGATGTGTATCAGGTAATGAATGAAAATCATCATCTTCTTCAACTATGGCTGGTTGATATGACTTTGTTTGGTAATTTGGTTGTGGTTAGGTGGTCACAGGAGTTGATGAAGATGGTGTGTCTGATGATGTTCCTTTTGCTGTGTTTGTTTGTTCTGGAGGAGGTGAAACTGTGGTACTGGAAGGAGTGATGTTTGTTCTTTTTGGAGGATCCGCAGTTAAAGGAACATCAATGGTTGTTGGTGGAACAATTGGATACTAATTGTCATCCTTGTTACCTGAAACATCAAAGTAAAATGTATCAAATGATTTTGTTAGTGAGTCAATATCAAACAACCAATCTGATCCAATGACTTTCTTAGTGAAAGAATGATTTTGAGCTTCCGGAGTATCCAACAAAAAAATCTGTCATCTGCTTTTGGAGCAAACTTAGATAATTGTTTTCTGGTGTTTAATATTGAGACAGAACATCCAAAAGTTTTAAGAAATCCAATTAAAGGTTTTCTTTTAAACATTAATTCATATGGTGTTTTGGAATGTTCTTTGATTATTAATGTTCAATTTTGTATGTAGCAAGTTGTATTAATTGCTTCAGCCCAAAAGGATATGGGTTATAGAGAGTCAGCTAGCATAGATCTAGCAGCTTCTATTAATGTTCTATTTCTCCTTTCAATAACTCCATTTTGTTGAGGAGTCCTTGCTACACTGACCATTGAAGAAATAAAGTCATTTTTGAATTCAGTACCATTATCACTTCTTAAAGATTAAACTTTAAGATCCAATTGATTCTTAATTTTAGTGATAAAGGATTTGATGATTTCTGATGTTTCTGACTCGTGTAGTCGAAAGAAAACCCATGTGAATCTTGAGTAATCATCTACTATCACAAGACAATATTGCTTCTTTCCTATGCTTAGGATGTTTGTTGGGCCAAAATGGTCTATGTGAAGCAATTTGAGTGGTGTGTTGTTAGAGTTTACCAATTTTGACTTATGAGACACTCTATGTTGTTTGCCTATCAGACATGCAGTGCAGTGGTCTGTACAGAAGAATTCTTTGGTGGTAAACCTATTAGTAAGTCACCTTTTACAAGTTGATTCATTTTGTTATAATTTGAGTGTTCCAAACGTCAATGCCATAATTGGGAAACGTCTTCTGATGCTTTTGATAATGAACATGTTTCAGGGGTTGATGCTGAAATAATGTTTATATCAATAATGTATGTGTTGTTATGACAGGGTGTTTTCAAAAGGATACAATCTTCAGGTATTTGAAAACCTGTCTTGAGGATATCCTTTATCACAGATTTGGGATATGCTGAGAAGATTGAACTGGAGGTTAGAGTAGTAGTTGACATTTTCAAAGTTGATCAACCCATTTGATACTGTTCCTTTACCAGTTATCTTTCCACCTGACTTATCTCTTCCAAAGGCTACATTTTCAAAGCTAATCAACCCATTTGATATTATTTTCAGCTCTGTCAAGAGAAGTACTTTGAGCTCTTCTCCTTTGAGTGCTAATGTCTGTTTGTTGTCTGCTTTGAGATTATGTCTCCTGTTTGATTGTTTAAAATTGTCATAAAAAGTTTTATCATTATTTAAAACAACTTTTGGATGAGGAGTTTGTCGTGCTGCTCCTCCTTTATTCTTATTAGGAAAAACTATTTGATCTCAGTTGATTTCTCAACTTGAGACTGTTTGTTTTGCTTTTTGTTTTTCTTATTGAAAAAGTAGTTAGCAGTGCTGTGGTTGTTTCTTTCATAAATTGAACAATAATTGTGAAAATGGCATGAGTCAGTACTGTGATTGTTCATGTTACAGTACCTCCAATATTTACCATATTTGCATTTTTCAGTGGTGTAAGTGTATTGATCACACCATTCACAATATGGTAGATTTGCATTGCCTTGTTTTTTATAACTTTTGATTTTAAATTTGATTTTAAAGGTATGTCAAAAGTTACAGTTGTTTGTTTTTGCTGAATGGGAGCTTTGCCTTTCCCTTTGTTTGTTTTATTAGGAGAGGTAGTGGAAGATCCAGCTTTTCTTTCACATAAGCAGATGTCAAAAACTTTTTTCTTCTTTGTTTGTTTGATTTGTGTATCAACCACACTTAAAACTTTTGTAGTTTCAGTAATTGGTTGATCTAACTCATCATCCAATAGATCAACATCATCTTCATTAGTGGTTTGTTCATCAAACTCATTATTTTCTCCTTGACAAAAATCTGTTGATTTGATTTTTGGAGATGCTAGCTTTTAACAAATTTTATAAAAGATGTTTTTGATGTTAATGATGATTTTGATGATGATGATGATTGTTTTGAATCATCAGTCCGGTCATGTGGGTCAAGAGACTCACCCTGTTAGTTTGTCATGGAGTCAGGTAAAGGAATATAATTATCATTATAAGGTGGGTTGACCTTATTATTTCCTAAACCTGTAGCATCTTTAAATGCCCTTTGCTGAGCAAGAAGTTCTTCAAACTTCTTGTTGCTCACCTGAAACTTCTGAAGTTTCACTTCACTTTCAGCCTGTAGTGTTTTTGACAGAGTCAATGATTCAGAGAGTTGCTCAACTTGAGCTACAAGTGTTAATTTTTTAGACATTAATTTGTCCAAATCATTTTGTAATAAAAGTACTTTTGTCCCATATTGCTTTCGTTCTTGTTTTAGACTTTCATTTAAAATGTTTGTTTCAATTACTTTCTTTGAAAGTTTGTCTGCATGTTCTCTGTATCGATTGACTTCGTCAATGCATGCTCGTGTGCAAAGGTTTTCCCTCACCTCTTTTGGGATTTCAGAGATCTTATCTTCTATATTTGCCATGAGGGCATGATCAGGAGATTGGATCTCAGCCTTGTACATGCTCCAATCACACTCACGATCTTGTTTTATAATCATGGCAGATGATTTTGAGTGTTGATTTAGGCTATAGTATATGATTTGAGGTGGAGTTGGTGCAGCATGAATACTAATTTGAGGTGGGATTTGTCTGTTTGGATGGTAGCTGCTTGAAGCTTGTGTTTGGTTGTTGTTTCTGTCAACTCTAGGTTGTTGGCATTCTCTGGAGAAATGTCCATAGAGTTGGTAGTTATAGCATCTCACCTTTGTCTTATCAAAACCAATTTTGATTTTCTTATCCATGCTTAACCCTTTGTTCCTTTGTAGGAACTTCTTGGATCCATATGCAATCATTGCCATTGACCATTGAAGATCCATTTCTTCATCCATATCAGGAAGCAATTCATCCAAGTCTTGCTTTATGATCTGTGATGTTGGGAGGTTAGCTCCTAGATAGGCTTCAAAGCTTGTTGAAAAGGCTGCAAAAGCTGCTTTTTGCTCCTTACTTTTCAATATGATTGTTAATGCATCCATTGGTTTCTCAAATTTATGAATGTTTTGACCCTTTGATGGGTGTTGTTTGCTGGAGCTGGAAGTATGAGGATGTGGTTTGCTTTGGGGTGTTGCTTCATGGGAAGCATGAACACCAGTCTTCTTAGACTTTTGTTTGTTGTTAGATGATTCAGGTGCAGAGAAAAATGAAGTTTCACTTGAATCCAAAAATTCTTCATCTTTATTTTCATCGGTGGAAGTCAAGAATGCACTGTCTATTTGTTGAAGTTCATTGAACTTGTATGATTCCACATGTCTGATTGTACTGTTATTTCTGGATCTCTCATCTAGTTCTAGTGCTTCAACATTAGCCACTAGAGAATCTAGAGATAATGCTTCAAGATCCAATGTTGCTTTCATTAATGAGACTGACTGAGTCCAGCTCTCAGGCAGTGTATGCAACATCTTTTTGTTGATCTCCACAGATTCATACTTGAGACCATAGACTATCATCTCATTGACTAGTTGAACGAATTTGTGGAGCTGTTATGGAATGGATTCTCCCTGAACATGGTGGAAGGTTTCGTATTGGGTCCTCAGTTTCTCCTTTTTGATTTCCCGTATCTCCTCACTTCCTTCACACTTGGTATGAAGTAACTTCCAGAGTTCATGAGTAGTTTTGAAATTTTTAACCCATGTCAAAATTTCAAATGGCAAAGTCATTGCCAATATACTGTATGCTTTCATGTCTGTTTTGACCTTCTTGAGGTCATCACCAGCTACACTTTTCAAGCTTACTAGCATCTGTATGTTATAGTCAGGCCCAAGAGTCAATGGTAGGTATGGTCCCTCGGTTATGGATGTCCATAGATCTGGGTCTTGGAAAATAATCCAATTTCTAAACATAATTTTGCATTGTTTGACATCTGCTTTGTTCTTGAGTCTTGGTGGTTTGAGACCACTGTTTGATCCTGAAATTTCATCATACATGTTTGTTAATTTTTAACTTAACGATTTAAGTCGAATTTGTTTTGATTATTTAGCTCGGTGCTAAATTTGTTTTTATCCTAGTCACTGGGATTTGTTTGATGTTTTTGTCACTTTTAATTGATTACCGGATAAAGGAGGTTAATTAATTAATGTCCTAGGATAAATCACTGTCAAGTCTTGGTGAAATAAGGAATATTCTATTAATGATGTCAACTCAGTCAAGATAGTCAAAACCATTTTTAATGAATCCGGTCAAAAGTCAAAACGCTAAAAACAAATATTTTTTTAAAAATTTAACTTTATCGGATCAAAAAGTGACTTTGTCAGAAAAATTCAAAAGAAGAATGTGTTTCTGCTTTGATTTTGAATGATGAACCACCACAATCACCAGAGATTATGAAGGTTTGAATGATCAAAAACTACGGTTTATCCTAGGGTTCATTGGCGACGGTAACAATTTCACCAAAACAACAATCGGTTTGTTGTTTGAAGAAGATTAATTGTCTGATTTAAGTGTAAAAGAACTCAAATATGATGTTTAAATACAATGAATGGATTCAGAGTATTTAAATGAGTGATTGTTTGATGAAAACTTGATAGAACAATACTCGTGTAATGTTTATCCGAAAACCCTTAGAAACCGTTGGAGTTTTAGAGAGTTTTTTAATGAACACGTTCGAAAATCATGTATGAATGATGTTTAGAGCTTTAAACACACAAAATCTTCTACAAAATGTACGAAAACAGATTATTCAATCATGTTTTGAACATTTGTTGAATGTTTGAAGTAAAAGAAGATGGTTGTGATGATTTTCAGCTCGAAATGTATGTTATGAAGCTAATGAACCACGTATATCATGTTGTTGAATGAGAGGATCGAAAATCAGTGTATGATTTCAGCCAAAGCTCTGATACCGCCTGATGAAATCAACAAAGGCTGATTATTAACTTTAAGAACAATAAGAGGATAATCAGGTTGATTCCCCCAAGGATCTTTTCAAATCTCTCAATAAATATAACAACAAATTGGTATATTGTATTCAACAAACAATAATCACGGTGTGGAAACCCATGATTAATGCTATGATATCAGTGTGTGTGATTGTAAGTGATTGAAATGCTTTGAATGATAATAAATTGTTTGATTGTATTGATGGTCCAAAACCTTACAAAGGATTAGGGTATTATGCTATTTATAGCCTATACAAAAAGCTATATACAATTACTAAAATACCCTTATGTAAAACAAAATTACATATATAATCATAAGTCTATAAGCTGTCCGCTATGGATGATAGACCGTCCGCTGTGGATGCTAAGTTGTCCACTGTTGATGTTGAATAAGTTGTCCGCTATGTCTTGGATGCTATCCGCTGTGAACATTTGTTGTGTGATTGCTTTGTATGTTGTCCGCTGTGGAGTGTTCATCCGATGTGGATTGAACATCCGCTATGGACTGTTCATCAGCTGTGGACATTGGTCATCCGCTGTAGACACTTGGAAGTTGTTCTTCATCAGCTGCATGGACTTGGTCATCCGCGGTGGACATTTCTTCATCCGCTGCTGACATTGTCAAAATTTCTTTAATCTACAAACCTGAAAAAGAAATTTCACCAATAATTAGTGTATTTTATGAATGTTAATGATGCTAATATGTTAGTTAATGATTGTTTGAATGTTAGAACACATTATGTTTGATTATGGCAAGCATTATCCTTTTAAACATTATCCTATTAATGCACTTGTTGAGTCCAAAATCCACCCCTACTCTAGGAGAGATGAGTGCTCCTGAATCACCCATATCTAGCCCATATCATCCAACCCAAACTAAGGTGAACCTCCCGAACCTATTCAAGAAGTCCATATGGAAAAGGCTCTCACTTCTACAAGTTATTACATTCTTAAGACCTCAACCATGGCAACCCAGCCCATTGATACTTTAGCTAAAGCTGTCATGGTGCAGGGGAAATCCAGCAGCCAAGAACTCAATGTTGGTGATGAGGAAGAAGACTTTGGTCCCATTCTCTCATCCCCCTATAATTCTTCTAATGAAGATTAGGGGAGTCTGCAACTAAAGGTACACAAATTGACCAAAACATGTACCTATTTAGTTTTAAAGGTAAGTCACCTAGAATCTTAGGTGGCTACCTTACAAAGAAGGGTAAATGACCAGCAACTTGAGATCGCCGATCTTAAGGGCAAGCTAATTAAGAGACCCCTTAGGAGAACTCAACAAGGCCCATAAGAACCTATGGATGTCATGGATCTAACCCTTAGATCCCCTATGCAAGAGAGTGATGCTACCATAAAGGGGGAAAAAGTCCTACCTGCAATCACAGAACCTGGGAGTTCCTCCCAGAGTATAGACATAGAGGATTCACCACCCTCACTTGCAGTTTTCCATACTCAACAACCTCCTCAAGTCCACATTGATGTGGACTCAATCATTTAAAGCTTGTTTGAGGAGGGCATAGCAAGGGCAATGCCTACTCCATCTCACTCTACTAAGAATCTAATAGTGGGATGGAGGTATGATGATGAAAGGAGAGCCCTGGTAATCTCTAGGTCTCAGGGACATCAAGAAATCTTCAGCTTTTTACAACCTAAGATTCTATGAGAGCACCTATCCAGTTGACCTCCCACTTGCCAACCCAAGTCAAAACAAGTAAGCTGGAAGGTTAGCTAATAGGATTCAAGATAGGTTACTTGAAGAGTTCAGACTAAGAACTTTCTTACATAGACAGAAGCTAGCAGGCAATACTATTGGTTAATTGGATGTTGAGGTGCACCCTAATATTATCTTTGAAGGGGAAACCTTGGCTGAAGGCCAAGTAGTTGAGCCTGTGAACCTTAAGACAAGAACTGATTCAGCACCCAATACCCTCAATGAGGCATCAGCTGGTGATGGTGTCTCACAAACTCTCTTTGGCTAGAGCTCAAGTGCAGTACCAAGTAATGAAAGCCAAAGCTCTCTCCACCCTGAGTCACCCGAGCCTGTGAGTGACAAAGGGAAAAGGAAATTGACTCATGAAGAGATTAAGGAGGAGGAAAGGGAGAGGAAGAGAAAGCTAAGGGGAGAGAGTTCAAATGAGACACAGGCTTCGTGGAGCTGCATCAGGGCTGCTCGCTGGCCAAACATTCAAGATGATGAGTTAAGGGCAGCCAGATTGAACTATCTGGGGACAAGGAACTACAACATTGATGAACTCATCTTTCTTCCCTTGGTGCAACTAAATGAAATCGCTGACACTGAGTTATCAAAAGAGAGAAAGGAGGCTGTGGATGCAGAATTGCTCCTCAAAATCAAAGAGGAAAGGAGAAGAAAGAGACTCTACAAACAAGCTCCTACTCTCTCCCCAGTTAAGGAAAGTTCTGAAGAAGAGGCTGTGGCTACTGAACAACAACCTCAGGTAGGCAGGGAACAGGACGGACAGAACATGATAACCTATCTGAGTGCCACAGGCCTTTATCAGGCAGCAACACTTCTTCCCTTGTTCTATGGGTACATTGAGTTTAAATACCTCAAGCAGCTAGACCAACAAGTGTTGAAAGAACAAAAAGTAGCTAAGAGGAAGATAAAGGAAGAGGCTGAAAATTCAAGAGCCACCATCAGAGCAAAATTGAAGAAGTCTGCTGATAGGAAGATCATGGTGAGCTTCTTGAAGCTGTAAGGATTCTCCGAAAGAAGATTGCTCCAATGTCTCTATCCACTATGGATGAGTATATTAGAGTGATCAAGCAGAAGATCAAAAGGGATGAGCTTGTTGACTTGCATTCTCCACCAAGTCAGGCTGCACCTGAAGTTGAGGTCATGCTTGAATCACAAGAGAAAACACAACCTGAACCTAATGCTTAATCATATCCAACTTCATCTTTTGATCCATAGTAGGGTCCTAAACCTTCTTCTTTTGTACTTGCGAAGGAAAAGGACCCAACTGAGGGAGACAAGCAAGAATTAATTGGTACTATAGGCCAGACTCCTTAGTTAAAATACAGAAAAGGGAAAAGGATGGCCATAAGAAGGGACAAGAAGAAGAAGAAGAAGTCCAAGGCATCTACCTCTGTACCTCAAGATAGATCAAAACATCCTGAGAGTGCACAAGAAGAGGATGCTCAACAAAGTCCACTTAAAGTAGAGCCCCTTGCTACGAAGAGACCCATCTTGTCTTGGATGTTTACTACTAATCCAGACAGATGGTATGTCACTAGAGATCAAGGAGGTCAAGACATCTATTTTTGGCAAAACATTCTTGACCTTCCTCTGCATGATCTCTATGACATGAGGAGATACTTTGAGAGTTTGAGGGATCCTGACCAAATGATGATGAAGGGAATGGTCTTGATCCTGATGAGGACTGTGAAAAGATGAAGAACAAGACTCAAAGGTCTCTTTAGTTTTTATAGCATCAGCCTAGGGGGAGTTTGTAAGGAATACACTTAGAGGCTGATGCAACCAAAGAGCTCTCAGCATGCACATGTGAAGTACAAGGAAGTTACTTCGGAAGATTTGATACAACTCAGTGAATTATGCTAAGTGTCAAATCTTCTAAAGCCAAAAGACCATATCTTCCAAAGCCAAAGATGAAGTCTTCCAAAGCTTCAAAGACAAAGTCTTCTGAAGCCAAAGAGTGATTTCTTCCGAAGACAGAGAAGACATGCTTTTTTTGAATCACCTTTTAACAAAAGATGAACCATTTTTTGAAGGCTCACCAACTTGTATGAGTTGGTGAAAAGTACATACTTTTGTCAAACCGTAGATTAAGGTCTTTAGTTTATAACTTTCTACTTTTTTACTTTTATCCTTTTTGTAATATATTAGGATGTGAGCTATGGCATGTCATTATCACAAGTCAAAAGACAATCTGCCTTTTGACTCTACATTGATCTTGTTGTCTAGATTAGTGTTTCCAGCTGGCTTTCAAAGTATGGCCGGCTGTAGGATGTAGTATAAAGTATCTCACGTACTTGTCCTTATTTTTATGCTTTGTGACACTTGTAAAAGAACTTGAGAGCAATATACATCATTCTTGAAAGCCATATTATCTTGTTCTCATTCTGTCTCTTTACTTGTGTTCTTAGTATCATCATAATCTGGTTCCCTATTTGACTTCTTAAGTGTTCTAAGTCTCTGCTCATTATGAAATTGTTGCATTGACTCCCTTCAATGGTCCTGTATAATTCATTATAGCTTATACCTTCTTTTTATACATAACCCTTTGCTAGTAACCTTGCCTTGTGCTAGGTGATTTCTCCATTTGCATCTTTCTTGACCATGAAAATCCATTTTAAACCTATTGCCTTTTGATTTGTAGGATGTGTTGTGAGTGTCCATGTATAATTCTTTTCTATCAAGTCTATCTCACTTTCCATTATTTTCATCCATTTAGGATACTCTACTGCTTCCTTATAGTTGATTGGTTCTCCATCATATGCTAGATATAAATGTTCATATTCTTCTGGTTTGAGAGGTCTAGTTTTATTATTGATGTTGTTTAGTGATCTTGGTCTTTGAACTGGTCTATTTAATGAACCTGATGAACTATCAATTTCTTGAACACTTACGGGTGCCTCTTGAATTTCTTGAATTGTTATTAGAGATCTTGTAGTTGTGATTGGTGTAACCATATCTTCAAACATTAGTTATTGGTGATCTTGCGTATCTTCACCTTCACTATCTTGATCTTGACTATTTCCACTGTCTTGATCTCTATGGATTACAAAATTTTTCCATGATGGTCCATTATCACTCACTTCCTCTAAGTAGGTATTGTAGTTCCATGATTCATTCTTAATAAATAAAACATCTCTACCTATGCAAATCTTGTTTTCTTCTGGATCATATAATCTATAGGCTTTTTTTCCATTTTTATTTCCTAAATGTACCATCTTCTTGCTTCTATCATCTAGCTTCTTCAAATGAGGTGTCGATACCTTCATGTATGCTATGCATCTAAATACTTTAATATGCTTTAAGCTAGGAGGTCTACCTTTTAATGCTTCATAGGGTGTAATTCCCTTAGTGCTTTGGTTGGAACACGATTTAGTAAGTATACTACTTGTCGTGTTGCTTCTGCCCATAGGTTTTATGGTACATTCATAGCCTTTAACATGCTTCTTGTCATGCTCATCACTGAATGGTTTCTTCATTCTACTACACCATTTTGCTGTGGTGTGTAAGATGATATGAGTTGGCTTAAGATTCCTTCATCTTCACAGTACGTAGGTAAGGCATTGAGGTAAATTCACCTCCACGATCGGTTCTTAACGTCTTGAGTTTATGCCTTGATTCTGTTTGAGCTTCGTTTCTAAACTTCTTGAAAATATCATATACTTGAGCTTTCGACTTAAGCATGAAGATCCACATGTATCTTGAATAGTCATCGACTAGTAAAAAAATAGTAGTTACCAGTGAAGGATGTAGGGGAGATTAGTCCACATAGATCTGTATGTACTAGTTATAAACAAATACGTGCATGCCATAACCATGCTATGGTGTCTATCCTTGCTTGTAGACAAATAGGACTTGTTATTCTTCACTTAAGTTTGTAAAGTCTATTCGTTGCACTTAGAACTTTCATTAACAAATAGTCATGAGGGTCAAACATCAAAAGATACTTATCTTTCATAACAATCTTGCATCTAGTTTCAGTAATTTGCCCTAGGCTTAAGATGCTGCTTTGGAGGTCTGGAATGAAGTAGACATTGGTGATTAACATATGTTCACCATTCTTGCATTCAAATAAAATTGATCCTTTTCCTTTTATGTTTACACATGATCCATCTCCAAACTTGGCATTTCCTGATATTCTTTCATTTAATTCTATATAATAGGATCGTTCGCCTATCATGTGATTGCTAGCTCCATTGTCCAAATACCATATTACATCTTTTGTGTTATCACCTTGATAATGTTGTGGTAGGACTTTCGTTTCATCTAGAACTACTGCTTTCTCTTCACAAACCGTCATATGTAATGTAGGGTCTTCATCCTCCATTACAAGGTGAGATTCTTCTTGCTTACTTTGGGATTTAGGACACTTGGAAGTGATATGTCCTAGTTCGTTGCAATTGTAACAATTTACATTGCTCATATCTCTTCTAGGTCGGTTGTTGTCAAATTGACGCTTCTTAGTGAAACTTTTTTCACTTCTTTGATCTCCTTGGCCATTCTTGTCAAGGCTTCTCTTCTCATATCTTTGACTCTTGTCGTAGTTGTTGAACTTGCTAAATTTTGCTTACCTCGATTCTGATTGTAGTTCTTTTGCTTGTTTTAAGGCTTTTTCTCGTACCTTGTAAACAACAGCTTCTATTGACCTATAGGTCCTAATTTCTTCTCTTCTCTAGGCTTAAGTTGTTCCTCATAGGCTTTAAGTCTTCCAACTTCTTCGTCAAGTGTCATTGTGTCCATATCTGAATATTGCTCTATCGATGCAATAATTTGCAAAAACTTGTCGGGTACCGAATCTAATAGTTTACGTACCATGGTTGCTTGGTCAATCTTTGTTACTAGGCTCTTTGACGTTGTGTTTATTGCGCTTAATCTCCCGGCAAACGGACCAATGTTCTCTGTCTCTCTCATTGAAAGCATCTTGAATTCTGTGAGCAATGATTGAAGTCTAGCTTTTTGAACTCTATCAATACCAACGTGCCTTGTCTTTAAGGCTTCCTAAACATCTTTTGGTGTAGTATGAGATGCAAATTGCATCACCATATCTTCAGGTATTGCTTGAAATAGATAGGCAATCATTTTCTTATCTTTCTTGTCATCTACTTTTGTACCTTCTTGTGGTTAAATTGCTTCTAAAAGGTTATTGGCATTCAAAATTGCCTTTACACAAACAGACCAAATCATGTAATTTGTAGATGTTAATATTAGTGTTTGGAGGCTAACAGAGAGTGTGTTCTTGCTGACAGTCTCTTCTTTATTCTCTTTCTTTATCTAGGGTTTTGATGGGGGCTTTGTCGGTGTCTTCTTCTTTTTTCCAATTGTTCAACGTCCTTTGGATTTCCCAAGGCTTAATCGAACTTGTTTGACATTCTGTTTGTCAAACTTTAATTAATTTTGACATTTCTTTTCTTTAAAAATCAAAATTAATATTTATTTGATTTATTCTTAAAATAAACAAAATTTAATATTTTGTTTTATTAAAATAGTAAAATTTTGTTTTAAGTATTCACCAAATAAAAGATTCCTTTAAAATCTATTCCTCCAAATATTCGGTCAAATTCTCCAAATGAATTTGACTTTCTTTTCTTAAATTCAAATTAATCTTCGTTCCAAAAACTGTTGATTAACTTTTCAAAAGTCAAAATTGACAAATAAATCTGATGATATCGTCCCTGCAATCGTCCAAACAAAAGAAATTGATTTTGTAGGCCTTTTTCAATTGTTGAATCTTCTATTGTAATCGCTTTGGATTCGTCTCACTAATGATTGAATACTTGTTTAAAAGCGCAAAATGATTTCGTTTTTCTTTTCGCTTGAACGGGTTCGGGAAGGGATTTTGAACAATTAAGATCTTTATTCTTTAAATTGAAGATGTTTCTGAAATCGATTCTTGAAGGCGTTTGGGGAATCAAATTTGAATCAATAAATTTGATTCAAAATCTCTCTGTTTCGGTTTCTACTTGTCGGAATGTCACCGGCGTTTCTGTATGTTCCTGTCGGTTCTTGATAACCGCTTCTGGGTTTCAGAATCAATTGATCTTCTCTAATCGATTGATGATGGAGATGATATCTGAAACGACAAGATGGTTCTCTGAGATCGATTCGATTTCAAGTCCGCGTCTCTGTTCCTATGTGCAAAACAGAGTGAAACACGATCGGTGTGCTCTTTGTGAATTCGAATGGAACGATGGGAAAATGGCTATGATGCCAATTGAAGATCCCAGGGGTCTGTCTTTGAGAGAGAATTGAATGAATTCTAGAGATTCATTGCATTACAAAAGAACGTTTACATGGGTACTTATACCCTTAAGTTTCTTGGTGAACAAGTAACATAGCTATAACCGACTAACTTATGCTATAACAATAATAATATATAATAGTAATAATAATTATGATAAAAAGAATTACGGTCTAACAAGATTATATGAAGATATGGTGTCGTTAGTTGATCAAGATGATCAAAGCATAAGAGAAAAATGTTATTTTTTGAAAAAACTCAGATTTGATAGCAATCTGTGTTGAATTTTGGACATGTGTTAAAAATAGCAAATATTTATGAAAAATTATGAAAATCTCTAGTCAACTAAAATAATATGTTGTGAACAATTTTCATTTAGGAAAGTTTTCACTTTGGAACTCAAAAATAGGTCAAAATCGTAAATCTTTACAATCTGTCCTTCAATCAGAATTTTCAGCAATATATGATAAACTTTATATGCATTTTAAGAATAGTATAGGACATTCAATAATTATGAAATTTTTCAGAATAATGGATTAAAGTGTTCCACAAAACTTTCATTTTAATTTTTTTTTCATTTGAATCCCAGAAACACATCTAAACAGTCATCCAAATTAGAAGGTCCAGAATTACACATCTGATTTGTTTAGGCTGTTTGAGTGATCCAAATTAGAATGTCCAGAATTGCACATTAAAATTAGAATGTCCAGAATTGCGCATCAAAAGTATGTTAGAGACACATGTCTTCTTAAGCTTCGAAAGGCTTCACTCTTCAAGCTTAGGAAGACTTTGTCTTTAAGCTTCGAAAGACTTCACTTTTGACTTTGGAAGATTTATGTCTTTGGATTCGAAAGATTTGACACTTAGTTATTTTCTTTGTACATTGTCAAATCTTCTGAAGTACTTCATTTCTTGTACTTCAATGTATGCTGAGAGATCTTTGGTTAGCATCAACATTTAAAATAATTATCTTGATCTTAATATTATTATTATCATCATTATTATAAAAGTATTTAGTAATTATATAGTTAATTTATAAATTTAAATGTTGATTTAAAATAATATAGATTATATAATATTTAATGTAGTTAGTTATGTAATCTTATATTATTAAATAATGTATTAATCAATGTATTAATTATAAAAAATTTATTACTGAGAGGTAAAATAGTAATGATTGCATGAAACACTTGTAGCTAATGTTTAAAAAATTATATTAGGTGTCTTAACTTTTTTGGTAAAATTACATTTGAGTCCCAAGGTTTTGCTTTATTTAAGAGCATAATATATATATATATATATATATATATATATATATATATATATATATATGATGTGGGAAATATATTAGTTGGTCTATGAACTCACTAGCATTGGCTAATAGATGTGTTTGTAATATTTTTCACGAAAAGCACATGTGCAAGATTAAATAAATCGGGTCAAGCCTTGGTACATTATAGGATCGAACATTATGTTTATAACCATGTTTTGATGTATAAATTATGGGTTATCTAATATGTTTTGGTGATGTAAACGTACTCAACCTATCATATATAATAATGTGAATTTTGTAGAAGTTCTGTGTTGTTTACACTTTATCTATAAAATTGTTTCTGGTAAATTATACAATTATATTAAAAATAATATGTGACGAATGTTTAAAAAATATTATTTTAATAATAATATTAAATAGAGGGTATTACATTATGAAAGTATGGGGATTGATACGTGGGCATAGTGTTGGGAACGGTCTGCCCAAGACACATGTTGAATTGATATGGCTAGTACGTTATGATCCAAGTCGGGTTATTCCCAATAACAAGCTAGACAAATATCTATAATATTTATTTTATGATATGATCATGTAAATAAATATTGACGCTTGAAGGATTTAGAAATTAGATTTCTAAATATTTGCACTAGTGTTGTGAATAAATTATATGGATAATTTATTCTAGAAAGAGAGTATTTTGTATTGTTATTCAAATGGTTGAATAAATACAAGTCTTTTGTCCGCATTTCTTTATTACTCATCCGCATTTACTAATGCGGATGTGCTTTGGAGGAAATACAGATGAATGTTCCTCATCCGCATTTACTAATGCGGATGTGAATTTGTGGAAATGCTGAAGGAATTTCTTCATACGTATTTACAAATGCGGATGAGCATTTAAGGAAATGTTGATGAAACTGATCGTCCGCATTTACTAATGCGAATGTGCATTTGGAAAATGCTGATGAAACATTTGTCCGCATCAACAAATGTGGATGTGCATTTGTGGAAATTCTGATGGAACTACTCATCCGCATTTACAAATACGGATGTACATTTGGGAAATGCGGATGAAATTTCTTCATCTGCATTTACAAATGCGGTAGGAGGTTGTCCATCCGCATTTACTAATGGGGATGAATGTTAGAGAAATGCGGATGGGTTAAGGGGCTAGGCCCCGCCTATTTTTCTCTCTTTCCTCGTTTGAAATTCAGTTTCATAGGACATGCGATCTATGATTGCAATCAACCACTCTTTCTGATTACAACACACACAAAAGGTGCACATCAGTGTACCTGTTGGTTTTCTCTCGATCGGTCAAACAGAACAGTGAACAGAAACTCGTTCAAGTGTAAATCCTAGCAGCCTGGTGTTTGTTGGAAGCTTGGGGTAGACAAGATTGAGGCCCCCTACTTTGGAAGCTTCCGTTCAAAGATTATCTTCCTCTGACCCATTCGAGAGGTAGTTTTCTAAACACCCTATGGTTGTTTGTAAGCATTTTTTTCATATAACTATCCATTACGGGTTTTTAACAGATATATAAAATGGTTTATATATATTAACTGTAACAAGTTTTTCATCTTAATTCCACAGCGTTTTTCATTTTATATGGATAAAATGACTCTGATAAACTTGTGAAATCCCCAACAATGGCATCAAGAGCCGGTTATATGGATACATGCTTCATCTAGACTGAAATCTCGGTTTCTTGCTGTTAATTCACCAACAGACCTAGAATTCTGGTCTATGTTTCCCCTGGATTTTTTAAGATTCTATTTTACATGCATATTGTATTCTTGAAAAATTTAATCATTTGGATGATTTAGTTGTTTGGACAAGAATCATGATATTCGGTTTGTTTATACATCAACTGAAAATCTGTGGTTCAAGAGGAAGCTCTCGGATTTTTGCTTACATATTTGGATATGTATTGGTGTTCATAAGCTAGCCGAGACCTTGTGTTTGGATGTGTTGTGATTTGTATTTGATTATTCAAAGGGTTGTAATAATTAAATGTATCTTTTCTTCCTCTTGGCAATGTAATTTATTTATTTTTCATTTGGTATGTAAAATAAATAGATTAGTTGCATTTCACTTTTACTAGAAAATGTATATAGGATATATTTTGTAAAAGAAGATGCAATAATGATGTTTTTCGATTTGGGCCAATTTTGTGCCCAAAGGGCTTTATAGCTCTTAATGGGATTTAAGCCCACTAACTGAAAACATATTTTGAAGCCCCAAAGGAGTTTGGTGCAGAAATTTAAGTCCATTTGGAAGCCCAAATCGAATGGGAGAATCACAACACAAAGTGGACGCTTGAAGCATTTGGATGCGAGATCAAGTGGGAGTTCACTAAAACAAGTTTTACCCTTAGGAAGACCTAATTAACTCACTTGTTTTGGTTAACAAGTGATGTTAAATTAGTTGGTTATAGTTATGAACTTGTTGTTGTATGTGTTGCTTGTATGGTTGATTTAATTTTATTGTTTATGTGATATTTGAATATGCACTGTTAAACAATTTCAAATCAACAACAAGCTTCAAACGGTTCTTTTGGAAACATTAACTTGGGTAATAAAATGTTTTTATTAAAGGTTAATGTTTTCCAATAAAATTGGATTTTATTAAAAGAACCTTGGAAATTGGTTACACTAATGTAAACAAGTTTAACACCATCCTTTTATACAATACTCGAATCACTTGGGAACTCTTTGTGGGATAAAGGTCACCTAACCACATTTAGGGAACTTGTGTGTTTGAGGTGGGCTTAACATATTTGTGGGATAAAGGTCACCTAACCACCTGTATGTGTAAACTCACATGTGTGTGTAAGTAGGACGATTTGAGTTGGAAACCATATGAATAGGGTCACCAAAGCATGGCGTACAATGGTGTTGATGGGATTAAACATGCCGACTAAACATAAATATGTTTAACTGATCCCATAATACTAGAAGTTGCAAAGGGTTGCAATTGTCAAAAGTTGACTACCTTGTTAATTTAAGTAATGGGATAAAGGTCACCTAACCATTATTTAAATATAACGTTGTATTCTAGGTTTTAATTATTAATTGTCTATGAGACATGAAAGGTTATTAATAATTAAAATATTATTTTGTAAATACTAAAATTGAACTTTATTTATATTGTAGTAATGGCCGCTAATAACAACGCTACCTCCCCGACCGTCCATAACCTGTCAGTAAGAACTATCCTGGAAAAGGATCGTCTCAACCACAATAATTTCATGGATTGGTTTCAAAACATGAGAATTGTTCTCAAGAAAGAAAAGAAATCATATGTGTTGGACGATCCTATTCCCGATAAACCCAAAATTGATGATGTTGATGCCTACGACTATTGGGTTAAGTACATTGAGGATTCTATGCAAGTTTCTTGCCTCATGTTGGGAACCATGATTCCCGAACTTCAAAGGATTTTGAACATCACGGGGCATACGAAATGATTACCCAGCTGAAGGAAATGTTCCTTCAACAAGCGAGGGTATAGTGCTTCGAAACGGTTCGAGCGCTTCATGCATGCCGAATGGAAGAAACCCAATCAGTGTCATCTTATGTGATGAAGATGAAAAGCCATATTGATCGCCTCGAAAGGCTGAATTGTCCCATCTCAAAAGAGTTGGCCACGGATTTGATCCTTAATGGTCTAACCAAGAAGTTTGAGACGTTAATCATGAATTATAACATGAATGGATGGGACAAGAGCATTGGGGAACTTCATGCAATGTTCAAAACAACCAAAGCAGGGATGGGTATAAGGGTTTTACCGGTTCTCATGATCAATGAGGGTGGCAACAAGAAAAGGCATCACCCCGAACCCAAGGCAAATGTTGCCAAAGGAAAGGGATACATCAAAGGAAAGGGTAAGGGAAAGACTAAAGCGGGACCACCAAAACTAAGACTTGAGAAGCCAAAGGTTACAGAGCATGATCCATGCTTTTAGTGTGGTGAGATAGGACATTGGAAGAAGAAGTATCCAATCTATCTCAAAGAGTTGAGAAACAAAAGGGATGCTGGGCAGACCTCAGGTACAACTTTCATGATCCATATTGAACTTAATGTTATTTCTTCAAACACATGGGTATTAGATACCGGATGTGGAACTCATATTTGTAATTTGTTGTAGTGGTTCAAAAGAAATAAGCATTTTAAGAAGGGAGATACTAGTCTCTACAGGGGCAACGGAGCAAAGGTGGATGTCAAAGCCCAAGGAGACTATATCTTGAAGCTTCCAAGTGGTTTGGAAGTCATTTTGAAGAATATTTTGTATGCTCCTAGTTTGACTAGGAATATAATTTCTGTTTCCTTCTAAAACAATATGGTTATGTATTAAAGTTTGTAAACGATGGTATTTGTGTTTTATGGATGATATACTTTATCTTAAGGCTATGCCTTTTGATGGTATTTATGAATTGGTTCATGATGACTCATCCTTTAATAACTCATTATACTAATCAAGTACCAAGAAACTTAAAATGTGTTTAAGTGAATTATATCTTTGGCATTGTCGTCTTGGTCACATAAACAAGAATCACATTCAAACACTTCAAAAGAATGGTCTTTTAGAAGCAAATGAAGAGGGTTCATTTGATAAGTGTGAATCTTGTTTACAAGGAAAGATGACCAAGGAACCCTTTAGTGGGACTAACCAAAGGGCAAAAGATTTATTAGAAATCATACATTCAGATGTATGTGGTCCTTTTAAAGCAATGACAAGGAATGGTGAAAGATTCTTCATTACCTTCATCGACAATTATAGTCGTTATAATTATGTGTACTTGTTGAGACACAAAGATGAAGCTTTTTGTAACACCTGGAAAATTTTAAAAGACGGGAAAGAAAGAATAAAAGTGAAGAAAAGAAAGAAAACACAATTTAACCCAAGTTGAGGGGCTAAATGTGTCAAAAGGACAAAAAGTATAAAAAGTTGGTACAAAAGTGGGCATGGCCGCCCACACTACCTACACACTTCTTTTCACCGGTTTTTAGAGAGAGAAAGAGCAGAGTTCTCGGGGTTTTGAAGAAGAAGAACAATAATTCGAATTCAAAGTAAGAATTCTTGGTTTTAAGTTACTTTTGGCCGGCCTATGCCTCGGTTATATGCTTATGTGTGTTTTGTTGTGTTCGGGTGTGTGTTTTTGGTGGGTTTCTAGGTGTTTGAACTCATTTGCAAATGGGTTAAAGAGTCATACTCGAAGGTTGTCAAAGGTGAGTTCTAGAACCCCCTTTTTACTTGTTTTAACTGATTTTGGGGCTAGAAATGCATGTATGTATGTTTTTATGATTGTGGGTTTTATACCCGTATGAATGTGTATGTGTGAATGTGGGTGGGTTATGATTTGGGTGATTTATGATGTTATGATGATGCCATGTTCATATTATGATGCTTAGAATGCTAGAACTAAGCTTAGAACATGATGAATTGATGATTTGGGGCTGATTATGATGTTATTAGTATGTGTTGGTTGCCCATGCGCCTGGATTTGGCCCATGCGCCCAACGGTTGAATTTGCTTAAGTGTTGCCCCATGCGCCCAAAACCAATGTGCCCAAATAGTATCCATGCGCCTAGAATAGGCTGAGATTGACTAAGTGTTCCATGCGCCCAAAACTGCCCATGCACCTAGGCACTCATACGCCTGCATAGTACCCATGTGCCTAGAAATTTGCCCAGGAGACTAAGTGTTGGGTCATGCGCCCACATAGTGCCCATGCGCCTGAAAGTTCCCCATGCGTCTAAGTGTTCCTATGCGCCCAGAAGGCCATGCGCCTACATAGTGCTCATGCGCCTATGCCTTAGAATATTTTCTGAAATTTTGGGGAAAATGTAAAGTGTAGGCTTTGACTTGGGATGTTCCCGGGGGTAATGTAAGTTGACCTTATGATGTCATATGTGATGTGATGATGATGCTATGTATGGTATGGTTATGTTTATGTTATGTTCCTTGTTATGTATGTTATTTTCCGTGGCTTTACGTGGTATGATTATGGAAGTAAATGGAAAGTATTATGTAATGTAAAGTGGAAGATAATGAAGAAGGGAACGTAAAGAATGAAAGAATGAATGCGTTAACGAAGTAATGAATGAATGAATGGAAAAGTCTTATAAGCCAAGGATGAGGTGAGTGACTGTGTTGTCACAAAAGACTTGTATGCCAAAGGTTAAGGTGAGTGACTGTGTTGTCACAAAAGACTCGTAAGCCAAGGTTGACGTGAGTAACTGTGTTGTCACAAAAGACTCGTAAGCCAATGTTGAGGTGAGTGACTGTGTTGTCATAAAAGACTTGTATGCCAAAGTTGATGTGAGTGACTGTGTTGTCACAAAAGACTTGTAAGGGATTCAATCCATGAGATTGACCCGGATCTTTGTTGGTTACCCCGGTGCTAGTGCCAGGCTTTGTGCGCAATGAACGAAAGTCTAATAAACTTCGGCCCAGTACCCGCTTTGTGCCTACGTTTGGGGTATAGCTGATGACATTGATCCGGAAGGAATGAACAAAGGAAGGTTAATGAATGAAATGTACAGAATAAAAGATAACGAATGATAAAGATGACGTACGA
This sequence comes from Flaveria sonorensis, assembly GCA_025506505.1. Taxonomy (NCBI): domain Eukaryota; kingdom Viridiplantae; phylum Streptophyta; class Magnoliopsida; order Asterales; family Asteraceae; genus Flaveria; species Flaveria sonorensis. The sequence continues at coordinate 29,055,639 of CM046431.1, read as the reverse complement.
TGATGAATGAACGGAAGTCAACGAATTAAGATGAAAGATAATAATAAATTATTATCTATGTGTATGTATGATGCATGTTCACATGTGAAAGTAAAGAAAGAATGGTTTTAAATGAAAGAAAAGTATTTTATTTTATAAAACTAGAACTCATTCAGCAACGCTGACTATTATGTGTTTCCAGTTGGCAGGTAATGTTGCTGAGGATGGCACGGGGAAGCTACTTGGCATTTTTGGATGGCATCCGTTGTTTAAATTATAATGTTTTTGCTATGTAATGCAACGAGTAATATTTTGTAATCTGTCAACGATGTATTATTTTGCAAAAGCAATTATAATGAAATGGTTTAAAATTATTCCGCTGCAATGTTTTGGAAATTGTGAATGTAAATTATATGTTTTATGTGCGATGATTGACCAGCTGTAAGCGTTCTGGGAACGGGGCCTTACACTTTTGAAATGTTCAAAATCTTCAAGAATGAAGTAGAGAATCAACTCAACAAAACAATCAAAGTTCTTCGTTCTGATAGAGGAGGTGAATACCTTAGTGATGCCTTTCAAGATCATCTTAGGAGTTGTGGGATTGTCTCACAACTTGCTCCACCTGGAACACCATAACATAATGGTGTGTTTGAAAGGAGAAACCAAACCCTATTGGATATGGTTCGATCTATGATGGCTAAAATCACACTACCTCTGTCATTTTGGGGTCGCGGCCCGTATTCTGAATATGGCCCCAACCAATAAAGTGGATAAGACACCTTATGAAATATGGCATGGAAGGGTTCCATCATTATCATATTTAAAGGTATGGGGTTATGAAGGTTATGTTAAGCAGAACACCCTAAACAAGTTAGAAAGCCGATCCACTAATTGTATCTTTATAGGATATCCCAAAGACTCGATGGGATATTACTTCTACAATCCAACAGAGCAAAAGGTAATTATTGCTCGAAAGGCTGAGTTCTTGGAAACTATGTTCCTTATGGAAGGAACTACCGATAGAATAGTGGAACTTGATGAGGATTGGGAACCACAAGCCGATACACGTTTGGTTGATACTAGCAATCAACAAGAGGTTTTTGATAATGATCAAGTGGTTGATCAATACACACAAAACATTCGCAGATCCGGTAGAACTAGCTATCCACCTGAAAGATATGGAATTTTCATGAATGGATGCTATGTAGTTGACTCGGGTGAACCAACTACATACCATGATACAATGTCCAATTCGGATTGTGATAAGTGGCTTGAAGCCATGAACGTAGAGATGCAATCCATGTATGACAACCAAGTGTGGGAATTGGTTGTGCCACATCTTAACTCCAAACCAGTTGGATGTAAGTGGGTTTTCAAGAAGAAAACCGATATGCATGGAAATTGGATACTTATAAAGAAAGACTTGTAGCAAAAGGTTTCGCTCAGACTCAAGGGGTTGATAATGATGTGACCTTCTCGCCTATGGCAATGCTTAAGTCAATTAGGATATTATTTGCCATAGCTGCATATTATGACTATGAGATTTGGCAAATGGATGTCAAAACTACTTTCCTTAATGGACATCTCAAAGAGAATGTCTATATGGTTCAGAAGGTTTTGTTGATCCACAATATCCTAATAAACTATGCAAGTTAATGAAATCAATCTATGGATTGAAACAAGCATCGAGAAGTTGGAATCAACGTTTTGATGAAGAGATCAAGAAATTTGGATTCATCAAGAACGCCGATGAAGCTTGTGTATATAAGAAAGCTAGTGGGAGCATCATCACATTCTTAGTATTGTATGTTGATGATATACTACTGTTTGGAAATGACATTCCAATGATGGAAGGTGTTAAAACCTGGCTTGGAAGTTGTTTTTCCATCAAAGATATTGGTGAAGCCGGCTATATTTTGGGAATAAAGATCTATAAGGACAGATCAAGGCGGTTGATAGGTTTAAACCAAAGTGCATACATTGATAAAATCTTGAAAAGGTTCAAGATGAAGAACTCTAAAAAAGGTTTGGTACCTATTCAAAGAGGGACAATATTGAGTGCATATCAATGTCCAAGCTTAAAGGATGAGCAAGAAAGGAAGAAGGAAATCCCATATGCATCAGCTATAGGATCCATCATGTATGCAATGATATGCACTAGACTGGACGTGTCATGCGCCTTAAGCATGACGAGTAGATATCAGCATAATCCAAGAAATAGCCATTGGATAGCTGTTAAGAGCATATTGAAATACCTTAGGAGGACTAAGGATATGTTTTTAATATACGGATCTGGTGAAGAGGAACTCGTTGTAAAGGGTTACACGGATGCGAGTTTCCAAACTGATCGAGATGATTCTCGATCACAATCAGGGTATGTCTTCATTATGAATAGAGGGGCAGTGTCCTGGAAGAGTTTAAAGTAGGATGTGGTAGCATTGTACACTACAAAATCAGAATACATCGCCGCTTCATTGGTAGCACAGGAAGCTACATGGTTAAAGAAATTCATTACCGATCTAGGGGCAGTCGCTACCATTCAAGATCACCTAGAGATCTTTTGTGACAACGAGGGTGCGATTGCTCAAATCAAGGAACCCCGTGCACATCAAAAGACAAGGCACATTGAGCGGAGATTCAACTACATAAGGGATGAAGTTGAAAAATGAAAGATATGTATTCGCAAAGTTCACACCGATCAAAATATTGCGGATCCACTCATGAAGCTCCTTGAATGGCCAAAGCATGAGAGTCATACTTGTGTCTTAGGACTTTGATGTTCTAGTCATTGGATTTGATCTATTTAGTATTTAAACAATGGAACAATTGTTATTTTGACTCATATATATATATATATATATATATATATATATATATATATATATATATATATATATATATAATTATAATACTATGAGTTATGTTCCATTTTAGCATGTTTAGATCCATGAATACGTTAATTGTTCTAAATGTCCATAGTTGGTCATATTTGTAGGAACAAATATGAAGGTAAGACTATTATGAACATGGATTGGTGGATATTCATAAGTATGAATATAGAGCAAGAGGTTGCTACCAAGGTTCATAGATATTTGTGGGATACAAATATTGGACTGACTCGCTCTTAAATTTTACTGCATGGAACTATGTAATTGATCATAAGTAAATTTGAGTAAAGGCGAATATCATAGTATTCTCCGACTTGAGATACATATTGTGTTTTGATATTCACCAAATATTATACTTTGATCTAGTTCTTAGCTGTTCTAAAATATGGACAGTACGTAAGGCTAGTTTCAGGTGTGATACAAGATGATTGTGAGAAACGTATGTAGTCAAGATGGGATTTGTTCCTCCTATTCGTTGAGAGTATGACGTCTAAGGCCTGATAAAGTTAAATCAACAGGGAATGATCATTCTGTGTCTCTGGATTTAACATGACATCTGTATCAAAAGGATAAATGATAGATTCACCTAAATCATTATCAAGTAAGGGACTTGAAGAAGATGATGTTATGGAATGGCAGGTAGTCATGCGTATTAGGGGTAGTAAACCTTTGTTAGGCGGTATTTACTACTTGCAACAATCCTCTATGTATCTTCTGCAAGTGGGAGATTATTGGGAATGGTCTGCCCAAGACATATATTGAATTGTAGTGGCTAGTACGTTATGATCCAAGTCGGGTCATACCCAATAACAAGCTAGACAAACACCTACAATATTTATTTTATGATATGATCATGTAAATAAATATTGACACTTGAAGTATTTAGAAATTGGGTTTTTAAATATTTGCACTATTGTTGTAAATAAATTATATGGATAATTTATTCTAGAGAGAGAGTATTTTGTATTTTTATTCAAATGGTTGAACAAACAATACAAGTCTTTTGTTCGCATTTGTTTATTACTCATCTGTATTTACTAATGCGGATGTGCTTTTGAGAAAACACGGGTGAATGTTCCTCATCCGTATTTACTAATGCGGATGTGCATTTGTGGAATTGATGAACAAATTTCTTCATCCGCATTTACTAATACGGATGAGCATTAAGGAAATGATTAGTAAATGCTGATGAAACTGATCGTCCGCATTTATTAATGCAGATGTGCATTTGGGAAACGCTGATGAAACTGTTCGTCTCATTAACAAATACGGATGCTACATTTGGATGTACAATAAGGATGAAATTTCTTCATCCGCATTTACAAATGCGGTAGGAGGTTATTCATCCGCATTTACTAATGCGGATGAATGTTAGAGAAATGCGGATGGGTTAAGGGGCTTGGCCCCGCCGACTTTTCTCTCTCTCCTCGTTTGAAATTCAGTTTCACTGTACATGTGATATATGATTGCAATCAACCACTCTCTCTGTAACTTACAACACACACATAAAAGGTGCACGTCGGTGTTCCTGTTGGTTTTCTCTCGATCGGTCAAAGAGAACAGTGAACAGAAACTCGTTCAAGTGAAAATCCTAGCAGCCTGGTGTATATTGGAAGCTTGGGGTAGACAAGCTTGAGGCCTCCTACTTTGGAAGCTGCCTTTCAAAGATTATCTTCCTCTAACCTATTCGCGAGGTAGTTTTCTAAACACCCTATGGTTGTTTGTAAGCATGTTTTTCATATAACGATCCGTTACGGGTTTTTAGCAGATATATAAAATGGTTTATATATATTAACTGTAACAAGTTTTTCATCCTAATTCCACTGCGTTTTTCAATTTATATGGATAAAATGACTCTGAAAAACTTGTGAAAATCCCAACACATAGTTGGGTGGTAGTATGATGGTTGGGTTCGATACGTGGGCATTATTGGAAATGGTTGAGATGATTCGTACGGGTTGTGAAACAAATCATTTGTATGAGGTGGTGGCACACTAAATGGTTGAGTAGAAGGAGCCTTTTCGTTAGGACTCGCACACACCTTTGGTCTATGTTTTTGTTGGTTTAGGCTTGGGATTTTGTGAATTTTTGTTAGCTTCTATAGTGTATAAATTTCTAGTGAGTTGAAAGATGTTTGAGATTAAAAATTAGGATAATTGTTTTTATAGTGTTTGAGAATATTTCTTTAATTAAAATAGAGCCACTGGGGGGAGGAGGGTGAACGGTCACATTGTCACAACTAGTAGATACAGTCTTAATAAAGCATGCTGAGGTAAATAATATCTTAGAACAAAAATGAGAAATGAAATGGCCCAAAGAGTCGAACCATACTTCCACAAAACATCTAACATAGTTTACTACTATACTACAAACACATTAATATTTTTCTTCTTAATATAATTGCATATAACGTTAAAGAAAAGTGTGTGTTACATTTGGCTACAATCATATTCATGAAGTGTGTTCGTGTTTTCAAAATATAAAATAATAGTAGCAAATTTTCTACTTTTAGTTCCAAATGTTGGGATAATTTTTAAATTTTCTTTGCCCAACTGGTGTCATATGTATTTGTTTTAACATTATCCATGTTTCATGGGAATGGGGTGTTAATGATGATTCAACAATTTAAGTTGCATTATATGACTATATGTACATGATACAGTAAAATGTTTGCATCCATGAACACTAATTGACCAGCTTTTAGTATATAAAATTCCAATTTTTAATTGACTTGTTTGTAAATTGCAATATATGACTGTAAGGTTTATACGTAAAGGTTGATGCAACCAAAGCAACCAAAGAGCTCTCAGCATGCATGCATGAAGTGAGCTCTCAGCATGCATGCATGAAGTGCATAGTAAACTTACTTCGGAAGTTTTACACAACTCAAAGAAAATATGCTAAGTGTAAAATTTTCCAAAGCCAATGACCAAATCTTCCGAAGCCATAGATGAAGTCTTTCGAAGCCAAAGACTAATTTCTTCCAAAGACAAAGAAGACATGCTTTGTCTGATCACCTTTTGACAAAAGCTAAACAACTTTTTGCTGCCACTCTGAAGACTCACCAACCTAGATAAGTTGGTGAGAAGTTCCATACTTTTGTCAACTATAGAATAAGGTTATTGATCTGTAACTTTCTACTTTTGTACCTTTTATTCTTTTTGTACTATATTAGGATGTAAGCTATGGCATGTCATAGTTACAAGTCAAAATGCAATCTGCCTTTTGACTATACATTGATCTTATTGTCTAGATTAGTATTTCCTGTTGACTTTCAAAGTATAGCCGGCTGTAGGATGTAGTATAAAGTGTCTTTGGTTCTTGTAGTTATTTTTTATGCTTTGTAACACTTGTAATAGAACTTGAGAGCAATATAAGGCATTCTTGAAAACCAAAAACTCATCTTGTTCTTGTTCTTGTTCTTTCTCATACTTACTTGTGTTCATAGTGTCATCAACTTAAACCTGGTTCCCTATTTGATCTGTTAACTATTCTAAGTCTCTCCTCAGTGTGAAACTGATTGTATTGACCCCCTTCTGTTGTCTTGTAATTGGTATCAGAGCATTTTAGGCTCTTGATTGTAAGATCTCACCATCGTAAATCCCTTCAGTTTCACAAAACACTTAACAACTCAAATAGCAGCTCTTACCAAGGCTGATATGGAAACCAGTACTATGACAAAGTCTCCACTGATCACTCCTGATGACTTTGATACTTGGTGCCAAAAAATGGAAGGCTTCATCAAGTCTCAAGACAATAGGATGTAGGGATCTGTTGTCTCATGACCTTATGTACCATGCACCTCTTCAACTGCTGCTGGTGGTGGCATTATAGCAAAGGAAGTGGCTGGCAAATCAGAAAAAGACTGGAAAAAGATTGATGTAGATCAAATAGCCCTGACTGCCCTCCAAAATGCTCTTCCAAACTCTATCTACAGAGGCTTCAAGAAATGCAAAACTACCAAGCAACTATGGGATGCACTAAAGCTGATGTATGAGGGGCCAAATGAAGAAAAAGAGAACAAGAAAGACCTCTTGAAGCAAAAGTTTGAGAAGTTCACCTTTAAGACAAGTAAAACCATGGCTCAACAATACTTCAGATATGTTAAGATTGTGGATACTCTAATGGATGTTAGAGTAACTCTTGAGAACAGAGACATTATAAGGAAGTTCATGTCCTCTCTTTCCAGACAATGGACACATTATTGTGTGGTCATTAAGAGGACTGAAAACCTCAAGACCCTCACTCTCACTAAGTTGTATGGTATCCTTAGTGGATGCCAAATGGAGATGAACATACGAAATCCGTCTAACAACTCCAACAATCAGTAGAGTTCAGCCCTTGATGTGGTTGAAATTGATTGTAGAGAACCACAGCATCATCTCATATGTTACCCTGAAAACTCATAAAATTGTCCTTTCATCACCTTCTCGGAGACACCAAGGGAGAGCTACATCCAAGGAAGCCTATTCCAAGAGACAAGCTCTTCTCAATCCTTTGTGTCTACTGATGAAAGCAGCAACAACTTATTACATATGGATCTCTTTGGCCCCACCAGTTTAATGAGTCTAAAAAGGACCTCATTTGGTGATCACAAATGATTTCATAAGATTCACTTGGGTGTTCTTCCTTAGAACTAAGGATGAGACTGCTGAGATCTTAAAGAACTTCATTCTGAAATTTGAGAATCAATGTGATCAAAGGTCAAGACTATAAGATGTGATCAAGGAACTGAATTCAAGAACCTAATCCTGGACACATTTTATGATGAAAAGGGTATTACAAGAAAATATAGTGCTCCCAGGACTCCTCAGCAAAATGGTGTTGCTAAGAGGAGAAACAAGACACTTATTGAAGCTGTAAGAACCATGTTGTCTGACTCCAAACTGCCCATCACCTTCTGGGCAGAGGCAATCAACACTCCCTGCTATGTTCAAAATAGAGTTTTAGTAGTTAAGACACATGATAAGACTCCTTATGAGCAATGGTACAAAGGATACCTTTCATTAGTTTTCTCAGATCATTTGAATGTCCTTGCACCATCTTGAATACCAAAGATCAAGTAGCCAAATTTGTTGAGAAATCAGATGATGGACACTTTATTGGATACTCTTCCTAAGCTAAGGCTTATAAAGTGTATAATCTCAAAACTAGAGTAGTTGAGGAGCCAACCAATGTGACCTTTAATGAGCACACTCCTAGTGTGAAAGGTTCTAGTCCTGATTGGCTGTTTGATCTTGATTTAGTTACCAGCTATTTTAACAAATCTTGTGAAGATGTTTCAGGATCTACAGGTAACTTATCAACAGGAGATCCTGATCCAAGATTTGAGAAGAGAAGACCAAACAAGGAAATTACTTTAGCTCCAGTGGTAACTAACCTTGCAGGTGGAGATCCTATCAGCACAACCATGACAAATTCAACTGATACATCTGAGGTGCCTACAAATTCCATCTCAGAGGCATAAAACTCAAATGAAGGAGCTTCCAATGTAGGAGGAAATAGAGGTGGTGATAGTGATCAAGAATTTCTTGATGCTTTTAATAACTCCATAGAAGACAACATCAATGATGTCACACACTCATTGGATCAAGCTTCATTTGATAAGTGTGCTAATATGGTGGGTGATACTCCATTGCCAGATCTAAATTTCATAAATTTGGATTTTTCAAATCAACTTGCTATGATTCCTTAACTAAGAATCCACAAGTCACACCCCTCCATAAACATCAATGGAGATTTTGACATATGGGTGAGAACAAGAGGACAAACCCATGACAAACATTTTTGTCTATACTCTTGTTTCCTATCCCAGATAGAGCCCAAGAAAGTTGATGAAGCTTTAAAGGATGGCAGTTGGGTTGAAGTAATGCAGGAGGAGCTGCCTTAATTCAAAAGACAAAAGGCTTGGAACCTATGTCCTCTTCCTCAAGGGAAGACTACCATAGGAGCCAAATGGGTTTTTAGAAACATGAAGGATGATAGAGGACTTGTCATCAAGATTAAGGCCAGACTAGTTGTTCAAGGATACACACAAGAAGAGATGATCGACTACACAGATGTTTTTGCTCCAGTGGCAAGACTCGAAGCTATTAGGATATTCCTTGCTTTTGCTGCATCCAAGGATTTCAAGGTCTACCAACTTGATGCCAAGTGTGCTTTCTTATATGGGGTGATTGATGAGGAGGTGTATGTCAAACAACCACCTGACTTTGCAGACCCAAATCATCCTAATTATGTTTGCAAGCTTGATAAAGCTCTTTATGGGCTGCACCAAGCACCAAGGATGTGGTATGAGACACTATCTCAGTATCTCCATCAACATGGCTATAAGAGGGGTACTATTGATGGAACACTCTTCATCAAAGGAACAGGAAATGACTTGATGCTGGTTCAAGTTTATGTGGATGACATTATTTTTGGGTCAACTAATCCAAAGCTCTACAAAGACTTTGAGAAGCCGATGAAGAATAGATTTGAAATGAGTGCCATGGGGGAACTCAATTTCTTTCTAGGAATTCAAGTGAAGCAGGTTGACAATGGCATATTCATAAGTCTGTCAAAGTATGTGCAAGACATACTTACAAGATTCAACATGACTGAATGTAAGGTTGCAAAGACACCATATCCAGAAACCACTCCCTTGGTCCTGATCTTGAAGGGGAGTGTGTGGATGAACATCTCTACAGGGCCATAATTGGATCTCTTATGTAAGTCATAGCCAGTAGGCCTGATATCATGTTTGTTGTGCAAGATATTAAGCCATCCCCAAGATGTCACATGTTGTTGCTGTCAAGAGGATTCTTAGATATCTCAATGGTGCTCCAAAACTAGGCCTTTGGTATCCAAAGAATTCTGACTTCAATGTGTATGCTTATACAAATAGTGACTATGGTGGCTGCAATGTGACTGCAAAGTCTACATCTGGGGAATGTTGATTCCTTGGTGGAAGGATAGTCTCATGCCAATGCAAGAAACAATCCTGTGTGTTTGCATCAACTGAAGCTGAATACATTGCTACTGCAAGCTGCTGTGCTTAAGTTCTTTGGATTCAGAATCAGATGCTAGACTATGGATTGAACTTCAAAGAGACTCCCATCCATATAGACAACAACAATGTTATCTCTATCATAGAGAATCCTATGCAGCACTCAAGGACAAAACACATCAACATCAGGTATTATTTAATTAGAGATAATTTTGAAAAGTGATTAATCAAACTAGTCAAAGTTAACACAAATGAACAATATGCTGATCTGTTCACAAAAGCTTTCGATGAGTAGAAATTTAAATGTCTTGTATAAGCTATTGGGATGATTAACTTTGAGTAGATTTTCTTAAACTTCACTCAAGATTATTTTTAAACATGTGTGTCCTAAGTTGTCTATATTATCACCTACCTAAACCCAGTTTACTTTGGAAGAAAAACTTTTCAATTGATATTCCTTAGAATTTTGGAAATTTTAAAACATATTTTCTCTCGAAAGACATTAAGTTGTCTTCAGAAAAACATTATGTCTTCAAATCAAATAACTACTTATAAGACATTTACCTTCGGAAGAAGTTCTGATATATCTTTTAAAGCTTAAATATGCTTCTAAGTACTTATATGCTTTTGAAGGACAATTTATTACGAAAGCAATTAAGCCTCAGAAGATTTACTCTTTTCTGAATAAAACTTCTTAGTTTTAATCTCTTCTGAGACCAAACATGTCTTAGAAGTAAAAATTACTCAAAGTATTTTTCTTCCGAAGCAAAATTTTCACAAAGCTCAGGAATATCTTCCGAAAATTGGCTTCGGAAGCTTTCATAAAACTTCCAAAGACAAATTACCTTCGGAAGACTTTCGACATCCAAGAAAACTACCTTTTTGGGCGCTTTTTCATAGGTGGGACCAACTTCCGGATTTCAAAGTTTATACTTTTTCAATAACTTTGTCTCAAATACATTTCATATATATATATATATATATATATATATATATATATATATATATATATATATATACCCTCAACGGTTCCCCCTCTTTCACTTTCCTCTTCATCTGCAAATCTCTCTAACCTAAATTCACCCACAAACTGCCTTTGTTCTTACTTTTCTTCCTCACAAAGCTACTCATAAATGGCCAACCCTAATCCTTGAAATCAATTGGATTTTTTCATGCATTTACACAGGCAACACAAGAAGGTTGATCTGTTAAACTCTGAGAAAGATCCTGGTTTCTCAGAGGTTTGCCGCTTCTTGACTCTACCCAACTACTTCATCTCCCTCACCATAGATCCTGCACTTTATAAAGATCAACTGTTGGAGTTTTGGAGGACCTTTCAAGAGGTTACTATGGATGGGGAGAAGGCACAGTTTGCCACAGTGCAGGGGAGGACAGTTTTTGTCACTCCAGCATCCATTAACACCCATCTTAGGCTGGATGATGAAGAAGGCGACTTGTCCTTCCCCAAATCTACTATGAACCAGTCATTCAGGTAGATGGGCTGTAAGGTTGATTAATCTGTAAGAACCTTCAGGAAAGGGAAGGTCTTCTCTCAATGGAAGTACCTCCTCCATGTGGACATTCACTATCTTTCAAACAAGCATGGAGGATGGGATCAAATTCTAGAAGACCTTTCCTATATATTCCATGGCATGGTTCAGGGGGTCAAGTTTAGGTGCTCTCAATTTGTATATACAAATTTGCTTGCTAACTTAGACTCCTTAGAATTACATGTTCCCTAGACATGTCCAGCACATTCTTAACTATGAATTGGGCTTATAGTTAAGGGGAACAGGGTAATGTTCTTAAAATGGGACAGATGAAGCCTGACATCTTCAAGACAATAAGAAAACCAACTGTGGGTTTCTCAGGGTAGAGATAGCCCTAGTCCTAAAAATGTTAGAGCTCATTGCTCAAGATGACAACCTAGCAGCACCAGCTAGTGTTGAACCCACACCTTCTGCATCTAAACCACCTACACAGCCTCTAATAACTATCACCTACACTAGAAAATCCAAATGAACTTCTGCACAAGCTACTCAGCTTGTGCACGCCCCCATATCCTCACCCATGTAGGAGGAAGTGGTCACTAGAGCTCCCACTTTCTATGAGGAGCAAACTACTCCCATTTCTTCAAGGATTAGTGCTGAGGTTCCTCATGCTCAGCCTAATGAGCTCACAACCCCAACAGCCTTAAGCCTTCACTAAGAGTCTCAAAACTCTAGTGAACAACCTTCAAGGTAAGTTACTATCTCCAGCCTCTAGACCTCAATCAAGCCATACCCAACCTTGAATTCTATGATGATGAAGACATGAGATTCAATGAGTACCATGAGTCTCTCTTTTCCACCCCTACTCAAGGAGAGATGAGTGCTCCTGACTCACCCATGTCTAGCCCACATCATCCGCCCACAACTGAGGTGGATCTCTTTTAACCTATTGATCGATGTCGTGTCTTCGGTCAAAAATATATATTAAAGAGTACCTAATCACCCTTAATAGTAAAGGGTAAGCAGGGTGTTGAATCCATAGGGAATCATAGGAAAGTGCTAGCAATAATTAATCTAAAAAGACTAAACATTAAAAAGGAAATTGCTTGATTAATTGAATTGAGAAAGAATCAAATTAACGAAATAAAAGTTTAGGTTTTTAACAATCTTGGAGAAAAAGCAACGCACTTTAGGATCCAGGTTTGGCAAAGTTACAATTTTTCTTGAATGAAACCTAGTGAGAAGTCATTAATGGTGACTTACACATGATAGGATTTAAGTCATAATCATGGATTATAGCTTAAAAGACCTTATTCACACAATTACCAATTTGAATAATGAAACCCTAATTCTAATAATCAATCACACAATGATTAAAGACAACCAAAGTTATAGAATATCAAAATTAGGTTAAAGCACAATCAAACCGTTTAAATAATCAAATCATAAATTGAATCCAAACGAACTTAAAAGGTTCAAGATCCAATCTCAAATCTAGGTTACGACTAAAGAAAATTAAGAACTTGCACAAACCCGTCCCCCGAAGTGAATCACAAACGAATTAGCCTTGCATCATCATTGAATCTTCAAAGCCATTTGAATGAATCTTGTAGATTTGATGATCTTGATGTTGGAAGAGCTTGAGAATGATCCAAGATTTTTAATTTTCATCCGAGATTGTTGTGTAAAAGTTAAAATAGGGTTTTTTCCTTTTTAAATCCCTTCAATTTAGGTCAAATCTCAACAAAAACCCGGACCCCAGCATCGGTGGCGCCTATGGAGGCGTCGGTGATTCCACCCCCTATACAACCTTGATATTCATGTGAAACGTTTCGAGATCTTTCCGTTGATACGTCGTGGGTCCCGTAGCTCCTTTCCTAGCTCAAGTTATGCCCGTTTTAAGATACCGTTGCCATGCAACTTCGGTTGATCATATCTTTACTTCTCGAGCTCCAATACTCGTCCCGTTTCTTCCAATTTCTTCGTATTCTTCACGTTTGACCTACAAACACAAGATAATTCCAAAAGTAACTCTATTTCTCATAAATTTACACATAAAATACGGAAATAAAGCTATTAAACATTGAACTTTCACCACCCTATCACAATCCCCACACTTACCTTTTGCTTGTCCTTAAGCAAAGCTCAATAGTGATTTATAAAACCATCATTGATAATATAAATCACTAATCACTTAATAAAAATCATTTAAGGTCCATGGACATGCCCTTATTCACAAGACTTACATTGTTCAATAGATTTTCATTCAAGCAAGTTAATTATATTCAAGTAATGAGGAATTTACCCGACTAGGTTTAACGTGATTTTGATTTTTTAAGTCTCATGCACACACCCCTCATAATAATTCACTTCTCTCGATTTATATTTGGACTAGTAAAATATGTAATAGTATAATCACTCAATAACCCAATACACCATCTTGTCCACATAAGCTTGTATAGCAGTCACACCTCCACCACTTGCATAGATCTTGCACACGTCTAAAGGACTTACGGGTTTTTAGGCTCAGGTATGGGTAGGTGATTTTTTTTTGGATTTTCATAGTGGCTAACACAAACATAAAATATAAATTAGACCGTTAAACCATCCGTATTATCTTGACTTTCGGAGCTAAATCACTTTGATCCTTTTTGAATCACTATTTTTTCTCCTTTTTTTATTTTTATTTTTATTTTTATTTTTATTTATTCTTTATTTTTAAATTTTTTTTATAATATAAGCTTGACTTCGAATGCTCTTTTACTTTGAACGGCTTAACGATCGGTTATCAACTAACAACTTAGGCTTTATATGTCGGTTTCAACTAACGAATGGCTTAAGGCACAACATGGCTACTAAAGGGTAGGATGGATAACAATAACAAACGATAACAAGTAAATGGGTTCCTAAATTGCCTTTGTCATTTATGTGAAACACCTTGCTTATAGTCTTGATATGCATCAAACAATACAAGTTCCGCAACAAAAGTGTGTAAGTGTTGAACCTAAGAGGCTCGGGAAATCAAATCATGATGAAGATCAAGATCAAGTCACGCGAGAACCTAGAGTTATCACGCGAAAACTGTTTCTCGCGCGAAAACTACTAGTCGCGCGAGAATTGATGTTTTCGCGCGAGAACTTCTTCTTGTTTATAAATAGAAGTTTTGATTTGTAATAGTTATCACTTCTGATAGAGATATTTTCATTTTCCTGATTTGTACTACTGCCCTGTAAACGAATCAGAGATCTATTGATTTGGAGGTTTATTTACTTGTGTGTTCTTCATTTCTACAATCTCATTCTTATTACCGCAATGTCTATATTCCGCATATTAATTACGAGATCGATCTAATTGTATTGTGATGATCCTTACAATTGGTATTAGAGCCTTGTTGCTCTAGATTGATTTGTTGAAGTTTGAAGAAGTGTTTTGAAGAGCTTGTGAGCATTAAACTCATGGTTATTCTAAGTTTTTCTACTTATTCTTGCTGAGATTGATCATTTGAAGATGTTGAAGCTGATAAACTTCATGTTCGTTGATTTGATGACCTTTTGAGCTTAAAACGAGATTAATTGAATCAATTAGAGACAACTAGTATCTAATTTGAACCTAAATCACCAATTGAACACTTAATTAATCAAAGTTTAAATAATTAGGTGAAAATTTTGAGGCTGAAACACTCGAAATCACAGAGAAAATTTCAAGCGAAAAGTTGGTTTTCTGCACAAAAAGTTACCTTTCGCGCGAGAAGTTGAGGATTTCGCAAAAGTTGGTTCCAAGTTTGCTACAACAGAATCTACTCGGGTGACAACTTTCAGTTTTCGCAAGATTCAGTTACAAAAGTTTCCGCACGAGAAGTTTGCTTTGTTCGCGCGAGAACTTTGAAGATTTCGCGCGATAAGTTGATCATTCGCGTGAGAACTTTGGGTTTGAAGAATTTGTGAAGAATTTGATTTTCAAGTAAGAACAATGGCTAATCTAAAGCACATCACTACCACTTTGAATCTTGATAATGAGATTAGTACTAGCACAAAGCCACCTCGTTTGCTCAGTGAAGAAGATTACCCGGATTGGGCGTTTAGGTTTGAGAATCATATCATGTATACTGAACCCCGGATGATGCGATCTATCAAGCAAGGTTCATATATTTGGTGTATAAAAATGATAAGGGTGATTCGGTCCTAAAACCTGAGCATTTATGGGACGAGGAAGACATGAAGATGAAAGAACTTGATGACAAAGCCTATGCTGCCATCACCATGGCACTCACAACTGAGACTGCACAGAAGTTTAGAGAATTTACAAAGGCTAAGGATTTATAGGATGCAATGGAGGAACAAATCATGGGCAACAGAGACATGAGAGAGAGTAGAAAAGACATGTTGAACCAAGAGTTCAATATGTTTAATCATATACTAGGTGAAACTTTGGAGGCTCAAATGTCTAGGTTCCTGAAACTAGTCACTAAAATGAAGAGTGCGGGAATTACTTTGGAGAATAAAGCAGTTAACAAAAAGCTGTTAAATTCTCTACCATATAGCTGGAACAACAACTGCACCACCATTAAGAGAACCAAGGATCTGTTCACCTTGACACTCAATGATCTCATCTCAACTATTAAATCCTATGATATGGATGATAGGCAGAGGGGCTGCAAACTACATCAACTCAATGGGGGCTGAAGCATCGACAGTATACGCCAAGATGGCCAGTAATCCAAATTATTATGTCATCTATTCTCAATTGTGTCAACAAAAACTGTCAGCATCTTCTGCTCACCCAACTATCAAAGATCAAAACTTGCCCCAATCCTTACCCTAATATCAATCTATTCATCAAAATCCTTATGTTCAAGTTCAAATTCAATCCCAATCTTTAACCTACCCACAGATTCAAGCTTCTCAACCTACACAAACCAACCAAACAAACCATCCAAATAGCTGAAGAACTCCTGCCCTTATTCATTACCTTCATGAACAGTTATGAAGTATTTTCAGCTAGAAGACTCAGTGTACCCAATATCTTGGTGGATGATCTACAACAGGTTAATCCTGACGATGTTGAAAAGAATGACATCAAATACCAGATGGCTATGGTGGTGTATAGAGCTAAGAATTTTGCTCGGAGAACTGGAAGGAAAGTGTTTGGGATGAAGAACTCCAGCAAAATAGGATTTGATAAGTCCAGTTTGAGATACTACAACTGTGACAAACCTAGTCATTTTGCCAGAGAATGCACTGAACCCAGAGCAAATCAGAGTGATCATGGAAAGAAGTTGGTAACAGTGGAGGTAGAAACAAAGAAAGATCAAGCCAGCTCATCTATTAATAAAGCTTTGGTGTCTCAGACCAATAAGGATTATGATTGGTCAGACCAAATGGAAATTCTTGACATCATGTTGTCTACTGCACTATTAGCTAAAATTGAACCAGTTAAACAGCCTCTTGAAAACAATTTTTTTACTAAATTTGTGTCTGAAGATGTGTTAGATGGGGTGTTTGTTGAGGAAGAGAAGATTGAAGTAGAAATAATGGATAAGTCTGTGAAGGAACAAGTGAAAGAGGTGAAAACTGAAGCAGTGGTTGAAAGTGATGAAAATGTTGTTGAGTCTACTCCAGCAAAAGATGAAGAGATCAAAGAGAAGACTGTTGAGATCACTCCAGTCCAAGTTGAAGAATCAGTTAAAGCTGTTGAGCTTGCTCCAACGTCTGCATGTGAAAAAGAGCAAAGTGCTGCTGAGATCACTCCAGTAACAAAAGCAGATGAATAAAGAGTTTTAAAGACCTTCATGGTGAATGTGGTCCATGAAGAGACAAAGAAGAATAAAGAAACTGATGAGGTATATATTTCTCTTTGTTCAGATATGTGCAAAGAAAAGGTACAAAGATACAGAGTTCACAACAAATGTTTAATATTAGAAGTTGAAAAACTTCAATATCAAGCTCGTAAATATAAAACAGATGAGAAAATTTTTAAAGATAAAATAGATGGCTTGAACAAATCTATTTACCAATCAAAACTGAGTCTTCATGATAAAGATTGTAACATAAAAGATTTAACAAAATGTAATGATGAATTATCTTTAGAAATTAACAAACTTACCGGTGAACTCTTATCTACAAAATTAGTTGTTGAAAAATTCAAACTTTCATCAAACATGGTTGAAGGTATAATCAAATCACAAATGACACAAAAGGTTAATGGTGGTAAAAGTGGAGTGGGATATGCTAACATTGCACCACCAATTAATCATGATTATACCTCATTGCCTTCATCAATCACAACTCATGATGAAAAGACCTATGGTTTGGGTTTTAAACCAAAATTAGACTTCACACCTTCAGTCAATGTTTCATTGACTGTTGATCCTGTCACAAAAACAGAAATTAATATCAATAATGACAATATTTTTGCAGAAAGTGTGAAGATAGATGATTTAGTTGAAGAATGGGAGAGCGCTGATGAATTAGATTTTATAGAAAATAAGATTTGTAATCCATCTTGTAATTCATCATCGAAAATAAATGAAAGTTTGGAAGTTTTAGTTGATTCAAATGTTTGTCCAAAAATGTCAAATAAAGATAAGAAATCGGCATCAAAAATAAACTTTAAAAACAAAGAAAATAAACATGTTACAACATCTATATCTGACTTGAAAAATGATTTTAAGAACAGATTTGTTTCTATAGGCAACATTGATAATGATGATCATATTTTTAAAGAAACAAATGCTAGTTTATTTAAAAATAAATCTTCTATTATTGCTAACAATGTGAAACAAGATGTGTGTAGAACAGGTTCAAAAGACAATGGTCCTAATCCAGTTCAGAAGAATCATAAAGCTAAAGCCACAAATCATGATACATCAGCATCTGTAATAAGTCCAAAAGCTAGGACCATTACCTCAATTTCTCCGAAATCAACTCAAGCTAATCAACACGAGAGGAAAGGAAGAGAGACTGTTATAGAATCAAAAGACCAAGGACATACTAAGGCCAGATTCTGTGATAACTATGGAAGTTATCCAAAACAGTTTGAGAAAAACATGCGAGTGTCAACTACATATATTAAAAGATGTTGTTATGTGTGTGGAAAGCCAAATCACATGGCTAGAAATTATCGTCATCAACATCAATTGACAAGAAAACAAAAGTTTCATAATTCAATTGCGAACAATAGAAAACTTTTCTTTGTTAATGCAAATTTTAAAAGAAACTTATATCAATCAAAGGTTTTTGCTAAATATAAAACTGATTTAAATAAAGAAAAGACACAAGTAAAATCAGTACAAGTTGATAAAAACAATTTCACCACACCACCAATCAAACAAGTGCAAAGATGGAAAATTAAAGGCAAAACTTCTGAGCCTTTGTTGTTTAAAAATACTTTCGATGACAAAAGAGATATGATATTGCAAAATGTATCATATTTAGATGAAAACAAAGAGCTCATGTCAACCATGGCTTGGTTCTTACAAATGATTAAATTTGTCCTATTGTGTAAGAACAACCAAGGCAAGCTATCAACAGTGTTTGGCATGTCGATAGTGGTTGTTCGAGACACATGACTGGTAATATATCTGTATTAAACAACATACAACCATACAACGGAGGATATGTTATTTTTGCCGAGGACAAGGGAGGTAAGATTACAAAGAAAGGTACAGTGACTAATGATGTATTAAGCTTTGAAGATGTCAATTTTGTAGAGGAACTAAAACATAATTTGCTTAGTGTGTCTCAAATTTGTGACAAAAAGTATTCAACACATTTCACTGATAAAGAATGTCTCATATTAAAACCTGGCTTTGTAATACCTGAACAATGGATTTTATTAAGAACTCCGAGAGACAAAGACATGTATTTACTAGACATGAATGGTACACACTCATTTGTAACTGCATCGTGTTTGTTATCTAAAGCCTCGGAAAGTGACATATTATTATGGCATCGTCGTCTTGGTCATGTCAATATTAAAACAATGAACAAATTGGTTAGAGGAAATCATGTAGTTGGCTTACCACTGAAAGAATTTCAACTAATAGAGTATTGTCTGTCATGCTCTAAAGGCAAACAACATAAACTTCCTCATAAACCAGTTGCTCATACACAAATTGACTATATTCTTCAATTACTACACATGGATTTATTCGGTCCTGTAAGTGTTTGGAGTTTAGGAGGTCGAGCATATTGCTTGGTGATTACTGATGATTTTTCTAGATTTACATGGGTTTTCTTTTTAGCAACCAAATATGAGACGCCTCATTTGCTAATAAAATTCATGACACTTGTGGAAAATCAGACTGACAAGACTATTAAATGCATACGGAGTGATAATGGCACTGAATTCTATAATCGTATTTTGAATGAGTTCTGCGATTCAAAGGGGATAGCATGACAATTCAGTTCTGCAGGAACTCCACAACAAAAAGAAGTTGTTGAAAGACGTAACAGAACCTTAATTGAAGCAGCTAGAACAATGTTATCACAGCCAAATTACCTTCATTCTTTTGGGCTGAAGCTGTTAAACTACTTGTTATGTTCAGAATCGTGTTTTAATTAACAAACAACAAAATAAGACTCCTTATGAAATCTTTTTCAAACATAAACCCAAAGTCAAATATTTCAAAACTTTTGGATGTTGTTGTACTCTGTTAAACACATCTGATAATAAATCAAAATTTGAAGAAAAAGCTAATGATTGTTATTTTATTGGTTATTCAGCCAACAAAGTAGCATTTCAGGCTTATAATAAAAAAACTAAACAAATTGTTGAGTCATTTGATATTGACTGGCGCGAATCTAACAAAACAGATGCAGGTTCTGCTCCTTCATGGGTTTATGATTATGCTTCATTATTTGAAATATTTAATCAAAAATCTGTTATTTCTATAGCTGATCCACCTTTGACATCCTTAATTCAAGATATATTTGCTGATGATATTGGATCTATATCTTCTCAAGCTAAAGGAATATCTTCAGATATACCTTCATCTTCTAATGCTGCAGCTGTTCCACATTCTATTTCTGAAATAGATTTATCTCATTTGGATATAGTTATGGAACAAGAGCCATAAGATTCATCTTCTACCTTAAATGATCCCATTGATACTATTCAAGTACCATTTGAAGATCTTTCTATTGGCAATGATAATCAAGACGAAGAAATTGTTTATCAACCAGAAGCAGGGAACACTGTTGAAGAGCCTGTTGGTCATATGTTTAACTTAGATGAAGTTATCTCTGAAGATGCTATTCCACAGCTGAGAGTTCATAGAAATCATCCAACGGAAGCAATTATTGGTCCATTATCCCAAGGAGTCAGAACTCGAAGTCAATCGGGAGCAATAAATACATGTCTATATTCATGTTTTCTATCTCAAATAGTGCCAAAGAATGTTGAAAAGGCATTGAAAGAAAACAGTTGGGTAGAGGCAATGCAAGACGAGCTGTGCAATTCAAAAAGCTAAATGTTTGGCATCTTTATGAATTACCAAATGGTAAGTTACCAATCGGCACGAAATGGATTTTCAAAAACAAGCAGGATGAAAAGGATGTGATAGTCCGCAACAAGGCCAGACTTGTTGTACAAGGATTCTATCAAATTAAAGGTCTTGATTATGAAGAAGTATATGCTCCAGTTGCAAGACTAGAAGCTATATGATTTTTTCTGGCATATGCTTCATTCAAGAACTTCAAAGTTTATCAAATGGATGTGAAAACTGTGTTTTTGTATGGCGAAATGAAGGAAGAAACCTATGTCTATCAACCAACAGGATTTGATGATCCTGATCATCCTGACTATGTATACAAGTTAGATAAAGCACTTTATGTTTTACACCAAGCACCTCGAGCTTGGTATGCCACTCTCACTAAACATTTGCTTGCAAATGGTTATGCAAGAGGTGCTATTAATCAAACTTTATTCATAAGGAAGACGGGTGATGATCTGATTCTAGTTCAAGTTTATGTTGATGATATTATTTTTGGGTCTACCAATGATTACTTGTGCAAGGAGTTTGAGGCGGTTATGAAGAAGAAATTTGAGTTGAGTGCTTTTGGAGAAATGACGTTTTTCTTGGGTATTCAAGTTAAACAAGATGAGAAGGGAATACTGATACATCAAGAAAAGTATATTAATAGTATCCTAGATAAGTAAAAATTCCAAAACTCCAAGACAGCTCCTACTCCTATGTCTTCTCGTCCTACTTTGACTCCAGATCTCACAGAAGAAGATGTTGATCAACACATGTATCGATAAATGATTGGATCCTTGATGTATCTCATTGCAAGCATACCGGACATCATGTTTCCTGTTTGTCAATGTGCACGTTATCAAAGCAATCCAAAGGAATCTCACATGAAAGCTGTCTAGAGGATTTTTAAGTATCACAAGGGTCAACCCAGACTTGGTCTTTGGTATCCTAAAAATTTTGATTTTAACTTATTTGCTTATACTGATAGTGACTATGCAGGATGTAACTTGGACAGGAAGTCTACTACTGGTGGTTATCAATTTATTGGCAATAGGTTGATTTCTTGGAAATGCAAGAAGCAGCAGATAGTATCCACTTCAACTGCAGAGGCTGAATATATGGCTGCATCAAGCTGTTGTTCACAAGTCGTTTGGATTCAACAACAACTTCTTGATTACGGCCTTAATATTTACGATACTAAAATCTCTTGTGATAATACTGCAGTTTTGAACATTGTGAAGAATCCAATTCAAGACTCTAAGACTAAACACATCACATCCGAATGCACTTCATCCGTGACTGTTTTGAAAGGAAACTTATCAATTTGGAGTCAATTTCTACAAATGACAATATTTTTGATTTGTTCACTAAAGTTTTTGATCATTCCAGATTTGACTTTTTAGTTAAATCTTTGGGCATGATTAACTTTGGTTAACACTTATTCTTACACCCTTTTCAAAAATATTTTTCTTTGTTTGATAAAATTGTTATTTTTCTGTTTAGATAATCATAATTTGAATATTTTGTTCTTAGGGGGAGTAAAAAGATTATAAAATTTAAAAAAAAAAACAAATTAAGTTTTCAAGTGTACATAGGAAATGATATTACATTTCTTGATTTTGAATCGTTGCATCCTAAGGCTTACAAGAAACTGACTTGGATTATGTTTGATATGTTGATAGGCTAGATATTCAAGTATGAAAAGCACTATGTTCTATGATTCACTGAAAGTAACTTTCTATGACTGAAGTGGGTAACTCATCAAGGTTTTGTGGTAACTCTGATCCTATGTTAAAACAGACTGAGAGTTATAGTCTAGTCATACTCAAGCCAGTTACTTTCTGATTTAGCTTCTTTCAGATATTATATATATATGTAAAAATCAAAATAAAAAAATAAATATAGATATACAAATGAAAATAAAGAGAAAAACAAACAAAATAAACAAAAAGAAGCCTAAAAGGCCATATAGGAATAAAAGATGCCAATGAGCACATTAATAAAAAATATGTCAAAGACATACATACTATATGATAAATATTTTTCTTTTTGAGAATATGTTCTGATACAGGAGGCAAAATCAAAAGATGGGGCATGTAAGTCCGACTTGGCATGTAAGTCCTAAACGTCTTACGAGGCAAAAACATAAGTCCGACTGGCTGTTAAACAAGTCCTAAAACTTGTTAATATTCTGTGTTGAGAAATGTTTCTCAGGCTAGTTATGATCATAATAGATATTATATTAGAAAATTCGTTCTGAAAAGGCTGATCAGAAGTGAAAGGTTTAAGTAAAATTAGGGTGACTTGAAATCTCGAAACTGTCTTGAAGTTGGATAAGGTTCTACAGGATTTTTGATTGTGGGACACACTGCAGACATATAATTTAATCAAAACATGATAAAATCACAGCTTATGTGTCTAAGTAAACTTGAAGTCTAAGTTTAAATTGGACTTAATATATTGAGAATCAACATAACCAGTTCTATTTATTATAAAGCTAGATGATGGTAATGATCAATTTCTAAAACATATGATCCTATACTTGAGAATTTATCAAAAATATTTAAGTTAATTAGAATAGTTTTTGTGTCAATTTGATTTTTGTTAAAAGTATATTTGATTATTTGTTTTAGTTTTCGTTTTACAAAACGTTCAAAATTAAGGGTGTTCGAATGATTGTAAACACTTAGCTAATCATAATCATTTTGCATAACAAATAATAAAGCTCAATAAAATAAAAAAAATTCAAAACTTGAAAAATTAAAAAGTGAAAATTTTCAAAGAAAATTGAACTTTTCGCGCCAAAAGTTCACTTCATGCGAAAAGTTTCAAAACAAATGCGGATGAATTAACTGATGCGAAATGTTCAACTTTATGCGAAAAGTTCATCATGCGAGAACTCTGACTTCTTGCGCGAGAAGTTAGAGTGCTATATAAAGTACAGTGTGCGAAAAGTCAAGTATTCGCATATTATATTCTGAAATTTTCACTTTAAAATTTTAAGTGTAGAAACTCTATCAAAATTCAAAATAGTGTTCGTTAAGGTCGCCATTTGATTTCCACACATAAATTAAGGTATAACAATGGTTATAACGTTGATTTGAGTATTTTTGAACTAGACCAAATACTCTAAGACTTGAAATATATTAAAATTGAACGAATAAGCCTTAATAAACCTTAATAATCACCTAGATGACACTTAGGGAACATGTTTTAATGGCTGAAACACTTGAAATTTGACGGATTGAAAATTTGAAGTGGAACAGACTTTTCGCATGAGAAAGGTCCTATGCATATGAACAGATGCGAAAACTTTCAAAACTATTCGCATAAGGCTAAACTTGTCGTGCAAGAAGTTGACCTCTAGTCAAGTTTAAATTCATGCGATAACTTGGACTTGTCGCATGAATCTGTAATGTGTAGTTTTCGCACGAGAACTTGGAGTTTTCGCGCGAGAAGTTCAAAATTCAAATTTTTTTTAAGTGTTGATTTTTCTTTTCTGAAATTTTTATGAATTTTTCTTTGTGTACTGATATTCATGCTTAATGTTTCAGTTGGCTCGTCCATTGGTTTTTAACAAAAACCATAATGCCATAGCTTATCTCGGTGATGGTTCTGAAGACAAAGCATTATTCCGATCACTTATCGAGGAGCTAAAGACATCTCGTATTCACTATGCCATATCTACTTGTCCCACCACTTATACTGATGTTATTGATCAGTTTTGGCAAACGGCTGCAATAAGATAGATGAGGACGGAAAACCTTGTATTACTGCTGTGGTTAAGGGAAAAAGGCTAGTGATTACTGATGAAGTAATCAACAGTGTGCTATTGCTTGAGGATGTACCTAATGCACCTGTAAAGATTGATGATGATGCTGTCAAGGATTGTTTGACACGTATGGCTTACAGTTATAGATACCCATCTCTGGAGAAGAAGTATCTTCCACCCTTTTGGAAGTACTTGTTTCATGTTGTCATTCATTGCCTTAGCAACCTTAAGGCAGGCATGGATAGTTTGAGTGCGGTGTTTGGATCCCTGCTGATATCACTCGTTGATGATTTACCTTATAGCATATCCAAGGCAATATTTTTTGAGATGCAGAAGAACGTCATTGCTACAATGGGGAAGTTTATCATGTACCCTCGTTTTATATAGATGATAGTGAATGTTGCTCTCCCCGAGCTAGCTATGTCTGATTCACGTACATATGTGGTCATGACTATGAAGAAGGATATTTTTACATATTTGATGGGAGCATGAGGGAACGCGTGGGATGGTTCACATTTGGCTAACTTGGGTCGATTTGTAGATGATTTTCAAGCTGAAGATAGACTGCTAGAGACTAATACTCCTCATGTCTAAAGAGATGTCACATCTGGTGCATCTACATCTACTGCTCAGTCAGCTGAAGCTGATACAGCCGGTCCATCAGCTAGTACTGCACCAGAAGCACCTGAGAGTTGTCAGGGTGCTCCTAGATCTGAAGTGGATGCTGAGATAGATACATGGTTCTCCAAAGTGGGAGTGAGACCGACAACAATCAGATTGGGAACGTACCGTATGTGTTACAAGAACTTCCCAGAGTGCGTGAAACTCCAGCCAAATGTAATGCTGAGGAGTGTGATACTGATTTTATTCCTGAAGAGACTCATGTGACTAGAGGGAGAAGAAACAAGATGGTGAGGAGAGCAGGTGAAAGTCCTCGTGGTAGGGGTAGAGGACGTGGTGTGTTAAGGAAACGTCGGACCCCAGTGACCACTGAGCCGATCATAGAGGAGCCTATTGTTATAGAAACTCCAGTCACAGAGAGTGAGGCAACACCAACTATACCAATTGAGTTGCCCACTTCTACTGATGATAGTTTGAGGACTCCTCCCAAACACCAAATGGATGATGTGACCATAAGTATGGATAACTTCATAAATAAACCTCCTGAGCTGAGACAAGGTGCTAGTACGTCTACTAGTTCACCTACGCATATTACTCTTGAAAAATGTGTATGCAATTTAGAAAGGGAGATGCTTGAGAAGACTAAGGAAATTAATGATCTACAGATATAGTTCGCTAATAGAGATGAGAGGATTAAGAATCTTGAACATCAGCAAACTTTCTTATTCGACTATGTTCAGATTCTGGAGTAGAATTTTCGGGAATTCACTTCAGGTGGTTCATCTCAGTTTACTAATCAAGGAACCACTGAAGTTGGAGAAAGTAGCGGACAGCAAACTGATGATCCAGAACCTGTGATAGACCCGATCATTCCTACAGAGCATCCTGTTGATCCTGTTGTTTAGGAAAGGACAACAGAGACTGCTAAAGCTGGTCAAGAGTCACCATCTATTGATGTTCATATGACTACTGAGGACCAGCCTGTAGTTTTTACTGGAGAGGCGTTTGTTGAGCCTGAACACATGATGCCTATCCTAAATCTAGTTGATGATAAAGATGAAGGATTAGATTTGATTGATTATGATTCGTCTGAGGATGGTGATGATGATAAGGATGATGATGATGATAATGGTGATGATGGTAATGAGGGAAATGATGATGTTGATGATGGGGGAAATGATGATGATGATCAACGTGGTGACATTGGTTCTATAGCTACAGGTGATGCTGGAACATCGGGCACTGAAAATGTCTCCGGACCAAGTCCCGATGATTCATTGAGTACTCTCCACTAGACCCAGAAACAGAGGCTGCATATGAGAGAGAATTTTACACATTCTAGCAAAGTATTACTACTGAGGAGACGGAAGAAGAGTTTGATACTTTTGATGATTTGGAAGAGGGTTTTGAGTATACAGATATATTCGGTAACAGTCTAAAAGATTTATTTTCCGATATTTTGGTTGAAGAAGGTGAGATCATGAGGGAGTCAAGCAACACACAGACGACTGACGATACAGTAGATATTACAGGCCAAAGTGCTGTGCATCATGTCGGTAACCTAACAGTTAGTGCTCCTCCTCCCCCAACTTATATTCATACGCTAAGGCATTCCAAACCTTTCACAAGGTACGGAAACTCAAAACCTATCATTAGTTAGGCGTACGATCAGGAAAAGAAGATGAATGTTGTAAAGCGAAAGGTTGGAACAATAGAGTACTTCGAAGACGAGCACGACTTTCATACGCTCAAAGCATCAGATTTATATGCTATGGGTCTTGTTCCATTCTTAAACCCGAGTAACTACAGCAAAACTAATTGGATCAGAAATATGATATGGAGACAAAGCAAGTCTAACTTTAAAGACTTTAAGACAGCCAAATCCAAAGTTATTAAAGATGAGACCAGGATGGACCCGAACACGAACAAGCTAATGAAAATAAGGTTTTATAGACATCCAAGATATGCTAAGAAGATTCCTATTCATGTTCCTATTCTAATTAACAGCTTGTCTAAGCTAAAGGGGTGGAGTTGTGAAAAGGATAATGGTCATGCAGTGATTAAGTGTGAAGATAAAGAGTTCCGTATCATTGACCCTATGGATCTGCTATAGTTTGGTAAAGAAGATATGATAAAGCTGCAGGCATGTCCAATTACAGCTGATGAATCTGTACACTTCGTAGCGGCACAGTTGGATGATTACGAAGGCCCTGGACAACAAGATGTATGCATATGGGGGCAGTTATCAGGTTGCAGACGTGGACTTCTAACAGCATTGATTTACCAACCCTAGGGGGAGATTGTAAGGGTTGAACCTAAGAGGATCAAGAAATCAAATCAAGATGAAGATCAAGATCAAGTCACGTGAGAACCTAGAGTAATCGCGCGAAAACTGTTTATCGCGCGAAAACTACTAGTCGAGCGAGAACTGATATTTTCGCGCGAGACCTTCTTCTTGTTTATAAATAGAAGTTTTGATTTGTAATAGTTAGCATTTTTGATAGAAATATTTTCATTTTCCTAATTTGTACTACTGCACTGTAAACGAATGAAAGATCTATTGATTTGGAAGTTTATTTACTTGTGTGTTCTTCATTTCTACAATCTCATTCTTATTACCGTAATGTCTATATTCCGCATATTCATTACGAGATCAATCTAATTGTATTGTGATGATCCTTACAAAGTGGTATTTGGCCTACTCTCAACAAATGAATATATGTAATTGTGTTTAAGTAATAGGCTCAAAATCTCACCAAGTAGGAATTTAGGCTACCGATATGCACATGATTTTATTATATCAAAAACTTGTTAACACTAACCTGGCATCCGTTTACATTTCCAAAAATAACCTGCTAGAAAACTTTCCCCAAACTCAAAGAATATGGCCATGACCTAAGATCTATACCAATCTTCTAATAACAACAAATGACGTATATTGAAAATTCCAGTTTCATGAATACATTAAACTTTACTTGAAAACTTTTGTAAAAATATTTTTTTTCATTTTTTTTATAACTCCCCTCATGTCCCCAATGTACCATTTGATCGTTAGAAATAGTGTGGATTTAAGGGCATTTTTAACATTCTAACCATACTTTTAAGATCATCAACCATAGAACATCATTCGGGCTTTACCATAACAAACATACCTCTAGCCTCACACAATAACACATACATTGTTATTGTCTTACACCCCCAATCACAGATTAAACACACCAAAAGAAAAGCGAAGAAAATAAAAGAAAAATAATATGTTCGAACATGAAACAGATAGAGTGGAGAAACACGTGGCCGTGATCAAGTGATCAGAGAGTGTTTTGATCTCATCCAAATAGAGGTCTGGGTAGTGGTGGTCCAAAGAAAGATTCCATCAAACTTTGGTGCATGGCATGCACGTCAAAGCTTCTGGCTTCTCTTGTCACGTGTGAGCTCCCATTAGGCGTTTTATCCATTGGTACCCACTGAGACGGTTGAGCTTGTGGGTACCTCTCATATTGTGTCTGGGCATGTATTCTAGTAGAGTAATCCAATCCACCGGTTGTGGGCGTGCTTGATATGGTAGCCCTGCATGGTAGTCATTGTAGTGGCGAACCTGTTCCTGATACAAAAAATAATCATTAATAGCTTGTTCTCGTGCATACGCGACATCCCGCGCATACATCCACATATCATCACGTAGTTCTCTATCGCGTTGTTCTTGTGCCGCCCATGCATCCCTCGTTTGTTGTTCATACTCCTGTGTCCTCCTATCATAGCTCTCTCTCCACCTTCTTTGTCTTTCCCTCTCGCGTGATTGTTCATCATACATATGCCTCTGATCTAGGGTCCATCCTGAGAATCCAAATGGTCTGGCCTTGACAACTGCCTCCTTGAATCTCTTCTTCCTCGGTTCATTCCCTTGTATCAGCACCCATGTCTTCGAGTGCCTCCACACTACCTTGTCCCCTTGCTACATCATCTGCATCATCATGGTGAGGTACATCATCTCGTCTCACCATGAGTAGTCGACCACTGTCCTTATCCCGTAGTTGATAATGAGTGGCGGTCTTCTTGTATTCCCATGATTGTCCTCCCAGATGATTAAGTTTGAACTTCAAAACAGTGACTGGTATGGCCAAAGCATCATTGGACACGACCTTTTACTTACGCAAAAGCGTAGTAATTAATCGGCAATGTGGAATCATCAATCGGGCCCTACTTTCTCGAATTTCCCAAATGTTTATCATTACCAATTACCGGTAGGATAATAAGTGCTTACTGGTGAGGTGGGCATGAAGTACTCTTAACTCATAATGTCGCACCTTCCCTCTATCAAAAATTCTGGGAATCACATTATTGCTCAGGATCACAGTCAGTAGCTTTGGTAAAATCTTCATGTTGCTTCTGTTCATGTTATTAGAGTCTAATGCAGTGATAGGAATAGAAAATATATCATTCAATACCTCTTGTAGATAATCCCCAGTTAGGATTTCTAGAATTAAGCTTTCATAGGGATATTCATAAGGCCCGGGTGCATTGTCAAACTTGGCCACCTGTGAGATTGTCTGAAAAGACATAACCATTGTCTTCTCGCCAACCTTGCCAGTTAATGTGGTGGTCTGTGGTGGGTTTGATTCATCTTTTCTCACTAAGGTAGACATCCATTCCATGATTTGATTCACATAAACATGCGGGCGATCCATCTTAACAAATGTTAACACTTCCCTCCACCGCAGTCTTTCAAAACATTCAACCACGCCAAACATTTGAAATTCTGATAGTTCCATAGGTCTCTCACAAACCATAAGTGTAGTGAGGTCGTTTTTGCCCTTGAATTTATCCATATACAACTGTGGTTGCATATCTCGTGGGAATTTGGACAATGGTTTCTTGTACTCCGTCCAAACAGGATTCCCATCAGAGTCATAGTCAATGTCATCGCCACTAGAGTTAGTTCCCATTGCTTCATCCGTTTCTCTGTCAGAACTTTCTTCACTTATGTCGCTTGTGCTTCGCCTTGCGCGTTTTCCATAGGGTTCTGAAGATGAGGAAACAACTTTGCCTTTTCCTCCAGAAGTTGATTCCTTGGTTCGTGGCATTGTTCCTGCAAATAACAATATCTCTATTTAGACACCATCATGATTAAACAAGCAATTATGTGGTTTAGTAGCTCTATTACACATAACTAATAAGGACGTTTAAGTCTATCTTGAGCAAGTAGACACAAAATCAAGTATGTGAAATAGCATAAGTGCCATAAACTTATAATCCACAATATTAAGTAGCATTCTCATGACTGTGTATCTTTTAAGCACATCTACCATAAAGTCCACTTTATTCCATACAAATAGCAAGGATTTTTAAGTTAATTTAAGCAATAACACCAATTCATTTATATGAAACAACTTTAGCATCAACTTATTACCAACAATTCACTTCTGATATCATCATGTTTCAATTTATCTCCCAAACTCATGTATAATTAACAATAGAGCATAAGTCAAAGAATTTCAACATATGCATCATGTGTACATGAACCCATGAAGAATTTTCTAGAGACTTTAAGATTTTACACATGAAATTTGAACATACCATGGCAACCTAGAAGCAAAACATGTAATTATGTAATGAAAGTCATACCTTTGCACAATGTGATGCTTTTAGACGAAAAAGAAGAAGGATGGAGTGAATTTTAGCAAAAACCCCCAAAATTTTCGAACTTTAAACCTCCGTTATCTCGCAAACGAGTGGAAATCTTGCGAAACTAATCGGTGAGATATGATCCCCTTGAAAAACTAAGCAAGATGCACCTATGATTTGCTTGATTTGGTGGAGAATTGAGAAATTTAGAATGTTAGGGTTTGATGTTCTTGAGGGGAGTAGAGAGGAAGATTCAGAAAGATGATAAAAAATTGAATTTTTGATTCATAATAACTTGGTTTTTTCAGTTTTGGATGTTTGTGGATGAGAAATTTCGGGTAACCCACTCAAAAGTGGGCGACCCGCGCCCTGCTGGGCTTCGGCGTCGGTGGCTGTGAAGGTGGCGTCGGTGGTGGTGGACCGGCGCCAAGCCCAGCGTCGGTGCCACCGCCCAGCAGTGGATTTGGGCTGGACTGACGGTGCCGGTGTCGGTGGCGGTGGGGTGGGCGTTGGTGGCGGTGATTTAAAAAAACATTTTTTTTAACTAAAAACAACTAGATCTAAAAGAAAAATATATGTATCTATTTATAAATATTTAAATAAAATTTAAAAATCACTTAAATATTTTTATTTGTTTTTCTGAAATCGTGCCACATTCGCGCACCCCACCCAAAAATTCATGATTCGCCTTGAATCCTGAAAATTTGTGTTCACATACCTTGTTAGCCATAAGGTTCCCCACACTTATGTGTTTGCATGTTCTTGCATAGAAATACAAAGAACGACATGATAAAAAGAAAAAGAAAATAAAATATAAAATAAATAAAATGAAAAGAAGAAAAACGATGGGTTGCCTCCCGTTTAGCGCTAAGTTTTTGAAGTCTTCAACCAGACTTTTACCTGACCCTTACTTATCAGTTGTATTAGTCGATGCAGTTACCAACAAGCTCACCAACTTGTCAATGTTTCCACTCACATCCTTACTTTCCAAATAGTGTTTTAATCGATGCCCATTCACCGGTTGTTTAGTACAGTCTTTAGGGTCTTCAATCTCAACATCGCCAAACTTACCAACCTGAATCACAACGTATGGTCCCAGCCATTTGCTTTTCAACTTTCCAGGAAACATTTTCAATCGCGAATTATACAACCAGACCTTCTGACCTACCTCAAAGATTTTCTTTTGTAATTTGGCATCATGCACTTCTTTCATCCTTGCCTTATATGTGGTTGTCATTTCGTATGCCTCGTTCCGTAATTCTTCTAGTTCGTTCAAACTCAAGTTCCTTGCATTTCCTGCAGCGTTGTAATCAATATTAACATTTTTAATAGCCCACAAAGCACGATGTGCTAGTTCTATAGGTAAATGACATCCTTTCCTGTAGACCAACTGATATGGGGTCGTTCCAATAGGAGTTTTAAAAGCTGTACGGTAGGCCCATAATGCGTCGTTTAACTTGGTGGACCAATCCTTACGGTCCGATCGTACCGTTTTTTGTAAGATTTCTTTAATTTGCCTATTGGATACCTCTACTTGACCACTCGTTTGAGGGTGGTACGGTGTTGCGATTCGGTGGTCTACGCCATAACGTTTTAACAGTTTACCAAGGTGGAAATTCTTAAAATGTGTCCCCCCATCACTTATGATCACACGGGGAACACCAAATCTAGAGAAAATATTACTTTGAACAAAATTTACACACAATGTTATGGTCATTTGTTTTAGTGGCAATCGCTTCCACCCATTTAGACACGTAGTCAACTACCATTAAAATATATAGATTGCCATACGAATTTGGGAATGGGCCCACGAAATAAATTCCCGACACATCAAATATGTCAAGCACAAGAATTGGATGCATGGGCATCTCATTACGTTTCAGTATGCTTCCCATTTGTTGGCATTTTATGCACTTTTTAGTAAAATTATAAGAATCACGGAAGATAGTTGGCCAGAAGAGTCCACAAGATAGGATCTTGTGACCCGTTTTCTGCCCGCTAAAATGACCCCCGCATGTGGATGAATGTGCATGCTCTAACACGTCTGGAATTTTAGATTCGGGAATGCATCGCCTTATGATTTGATCCGCTCCAACCTTGAACAAGTTTGGTTCGTCCCAAATGTAGTATTTCACCTGTGACATGAATTGTTGTCTCTTCCTTTTGTTCCAATGGTCGGGAGTGGTACCTACAGCCAAATAATTTGCAAAGTTAGCATACCATGGTTCTGAGGATATGGATAGTAATTGCTCATCTGGAAATGTCTCATTAATCTCTTGTTATGAATCATTGGTGTGATGTACGACCCTTGATAAATGATCTGCTACCACGTTCTCGCTTCCCTTCTTATCATGTATTTCCAACTCAAATTCTTATAGTAACAAGATCCATCGTATAAATCTAGATTTGGCATCTTTCTTCTCCATCAATTATCTGACTGCACTGTGATCAAAATAAACAATTACTTTACTTCCCTATATATATGATCAGAATATATCTAAAGCATATACTACTGCAAGCAATTCCTTTTCGGTTGTTGTATAATGTAATTATGCACCGGCTAATGTTTTGCTTGCATAGTATATGGCAATGGGTTTCTTATGCACCCGTTGACCTAAAACAGCCCCGATTGCAAAGTTGCTTGCATCACACATAATTTCAAATGGAAGTGACCAATTGGGTGATTGCAAGATTGGGGCTTGCACTAATTTCTTTTTTAAGGTGTTAAAAGCATGTAAACATTCTTTATCAAACACAAAGAGTACGTCTTTTAAAAGCAAGTTGCATAGGGGTTTAGTTATAACACTAAATCCCTTAATGAATC
Organism: Flaveria sonorensis; assembly: GCA_025506505.1. Taxonomy (NCBI): domain Eukaryota; kingdom Viridiplantae; phylum Streptophyta; class Magnoliopsida; order Asterales; family Asteraceae; genus Flaveria; species Flaveria sonorensis. The sequence goes on along the minus strand of CM046431.1, from coordinate 29,021,980 downwards.
TTCTATAAAACCCTACGTGTCCTAAGAATGACCGCACACCTTTAACATTAACTGGAGGAGGTAAAGTGGAAATTACTGTAATTTTGACCCGATCTACCTCAATTCCCCGGCTAGATAGGACATGCCCTAAAACCGTCCCCTCTTGAACCATAAAATGACTTTTTTCCCAACTTAAGACCAAATTAGTTTCAACGTATCGTTTCAAAAATTTTGTTAATTCATGTAAACACTTATCAAAAGTAGAACCAAAAATTGAAAAATCATCCATGAAAATTTCTAAGGACTCCCCGCCAATATGTGAAGAGATACTCATCATGCACCTTTGAAAGGTTGCCGGGGAATTACACAAACCAAATGGCATTTGCCTAAATGAGAATGTGCCATAAGGGCAAGTGAATGTTGTCTTTTGTTGGTCTTCGGGGTGAATAGCAATTCGATTATATCCCGAATAACCATCTAGAAAACAGTAAAACTTCCGACCTGCCAGTTTCTTAATAATTTAATCAATGAATGGAAGTGGAAAGTGATCCTTAGATGTGGCAGTGTTTAATTTCCGATAATCAATACAAACACGCCACTCGGTTACCGGCTGAGTGGCTATTTGCTCACCTTTCTCACTTTTGACTACCTGAATGCATGCTTTATTCGGTATCGTTTGCGTTGGACTTACCCACATACTATCAGAAATTGGGTAGATTATACCTACATCCAACCATTTAAGTACATCCTTCTTCACTACTTCCCACATGTTTGGATTCAACCTTCTTTGAGTATCACGTGATGGTTTGACATCGACATCAGTTATGATCTTGTGCATCACAATTGAAGGACTTATGCCTTTCAAGTCAGTAAATGTCCACCCTATTGCTGCTTTGTATGTTTGAAGAACCTATAACAAAGAGGCTTCTTGATCCTCTTCTAAGTTGGCAGCGATGATCACGGGTAATGTGTTGTCTTCTCCCAAAAATGCATATTTAAGGTGCTTGGGAAGATCTTTAAACTCTAACTCTGGTGGACTTTCCAAAGAGGGTTTCATCTTTTTGTCTATATGCTCAGGTAAGCTTTCAACTTGATATGTCCATGGTGGTCTACCGACATCGATAACCATCAGATCCAACTTTTGTTCTTCAATATCTAGAGCTTTCATATGGTTCCAACCTGCATCATCACAAGCAAAACAAGTCTCTAAGGTTGCATCCTCACTTTCGTGAGGATTACACTCATCAATGACGTCCGCCATAAAGCATTCACCATTAGGTAGAGAGTTGGGTGTATTAGAAAACACATTTAAATGCAATTTTCTATTACCAAATGTCATATCTACTATCCCGGTTCGACAATTTATTAAAGCATTTGCAGTGGCCAAGAATGTTCTACCAAGTATGACATTTGGTTGCTTTGTTTTATCATTAGACACATAATCTAAAACCAAGAAATCAACCAGGTAGTAGAAATCTTCAACCATGACAATCACATCAGACACGATCCCTCTTGGAAGCTTAGGTGTTAAATCGGCTAATACCATGGTAGTATCTGCCTTACGAAATGGACTAAAATCATATTGATCATATAAGCTCCCCGGAAGGATACTTACACTTGCTCCAAGGTCCAATAACGCCCCTACCATTTTAAAGTCCCTAACTTGAATTGGTATCAAGGGCGTTCCAGGATCCCGAAGCTTTAGGGGTAAGGAACCCATTAACACAGCACTTACTTTTTTTGTTAAATCAAGCATTTTTGGAAATTTATTGTTTCGTTTTTTAGCACACATGTCCTTAAGATATTTAGCATAAGCCGGCACCTGTTTAATTGCATCAAGTAGAGGAGTGTTGATTTTAACTTGTTTGAAAATTTCCCAAATTTCTTACTGTTGAGGACTTCTTTTGTTTAATATCTTTGACTTTTCAGGATCTTCTAAGGCTTTTGGATAAGGGATGTCATTAACCTCCGTATCCTTACCGTTGACCTTAGGCAACTCTTTTTTAAGCACGGGTTGTTGTGTATCTTGAAAAGTGACTTTTTTCTGTTTCTTAACTAACTGTATATCCGACACACACTCATAATCACTTTTCCCGTCCTCACCAAGGTCCTCCACCACTCCTTCTTTAAATAGTGGTGGAGGGACCACTTTGTTGTCATACACTTTACTAGAGCGAATAATACATACCTGACTGATGTTTGCACTCTTTGTGTTCCTTGCACCAGACGTTTGATGCTGAGGGTTGACAGTGGTGTCACTAGGCAATGTTCCTGGATTTCTCCTCAATTGTGCCATCTCCTCTGCTATTTGACCAACTTGCTTAGCTACTGCCTCCACTGTTTTATCTCGTACCTCGTTGTCCTTCTTAATCTCTCTAAGAAAGTCCATTATTTCCGATGAGTTATTTGAGTCTCTTGGTCAACATTAGATTGATAATTTCTTTGATATCCTTTGTTATATCCCCCTTGGTTGTAATTTTGGTTGTTATATGACGGTTGGCAATTCTGATATGGTTGACCTCCCTGATTTGGCACCTGAAAATGATGATTAGATTGGTTAGATGTGTTACCCTACATAAAATTGAGATGATTACGCAAACCTGGATGATATGTATTAGAATTCATATCATATTGCTTTCGATCACCATATACTTGGTTGACCTCTTCCTCAGCTCGACCCAATTGCACCGGGCAATCCACAATGGCATGTCCCAAGTCACCACATCCTTCACACATGGGAAACACTGGGCCACCTTGAGGTATCACATTTCCTCCATTAAAATTCAAACTTGCCAATTGCCATTCCAACATTTGGTCGGCTCTCTCCAATTGTTCTAATCTTTCATTGGCATTAGTAGTGCCTGCAAATCTAACAGTGGCATGTTTCTTCTTCCGATTAGATTGAGCTTGCCTTTTTGAGTTCATCACCATCTTCTCTAAGAATTCCCAGTACAACAGTTACAACTCCTCCAGGTCAAACAAACACTTCAAGTGGAACATCATAAAACACATCATCATCATCAACTCCAGTGACCAATCAACCACAATCTTCAGTTGACCATCAACTAAGCAAACAAATAAGGATAAAGATGATTACTACCATTCACTACCAGATACCCATCATGATGATGAAATCTTAGATTTCTTTCATTATTCACCATAAACATTACATGAGCCTGCACAGCCTGATAATCTCACAACATCAAATACCCTTTCTCACCCATCAACACCCGACCAACCAATCACAAATCTTGATTCAAATATCTATGTTATCAGATTGAAACCACCAGAGCTCACTAATATCATCCTCTAGAGAATATAATTGGTGATCTCAATGTTAGATTGACACACAGTCAATCTGATACAGCAAACATTTGCCTGTTTTTTTTTGCTTTCTATCTCTAACGTACCCAAAAGCATCATAGAAGCCCTCAAAAACAATTGTTTGATAGAAGCCATGCAAGAGGAACTATAGCAATTTAGGAAGCAAAAGGTGTGGTGGTTAGTTGACCTCCCAGAAGATCAATATGCCATTGGCACAAGATGACATTTTAGAAACAAAGCAGATGACAGAGGGATTGTCATCAGAAATAAAGCAGGGGTGATAGCTTAAAGTTACACTCAAGAGGAAGGCATTGATTTTAACAATATCTTTTCTTCTGTACCTAGACTAGAAACCATCCAAGTGTTCCTTGCAAATGCCTCATCAAAGAATTTCACTGTCTTCCAAATGGATATGAAATATGCATTCCTCTATAAGAAGATCATTGTGTTTGATTACTTTGTGTTTGAATTGATCATTTTGTTATGATATCATCACAGATTCGATTCTTTTGAACTGATCAGTTCCCTTTCTTTCACCATCTTCTTCATCCGAAAATTCTCTAACCTAAACTCACCCATAAACTGCCTTTGTTCTTATCTTCCATCACAACAAAGCTACCTAAAAATAGCCAACCTTAATCGCAGAAACAAACCTGATTTCTCCATGCAACTTCACAGGTAATATAATCAAGTTGCTCTGTTAAACTCTAAGAAAGATCCTAGTTTCTCAGAGGTTTGTCGCTTTCTCACTCTATCATACTACTTTAACTCCCTTACCATCGATCCTCCACTCTATGAGGATCAATTATTGGAAATCTGGAGGACCTGTCAAGAGGTCACCATGGATGGGAAGAAGGCACTATCTGCCATAGTGCAGGGGAGGACAATCTTCATCACTCCAGCATCCATAAACACACATCTAAGACTGGAAAATGTCGAAGGTGATTTGTCCTTCCCTAATTCTACAGTTAACCATTCTTTTGGTCAGATAGGCTATGAAGGGGATTTCTCTATCAAGACCTTCAAGAAAGGGAAGGTTTCCTCTTAATGGAAATACCTCCTCCATATTGTCATCCACAGTCTATCTAACAAGCATAGAGGATGGGACCAAGTTCCAGAGGACCTTTCCTATATAGTCCATAGGATGGTTCATGGATTGAAGTTCAGGTATTCACAATATGTGTACACTAATTTACTTGCAAACTTGGACTCCTTAGAATATTACATTTTCCCTAGATATGTCAAGCATATTCTCAACACTAGGGTCACAGTTAAGGGGAACACGTAATGTTCTAAAATTAGGACAGATGAAACCCCGCATATTCAAGACTATGAGGAAGCCAACTGTTGGCTTCTCAGGGGTAGAAACAACCCTTGTCCTAAAAATGTTAGAGCTCATTGCTCAAGGTGACAACCAAGCAGCACCAGCTAGTGTTGAACCCACACCTTTCTACTTCTCAACCACCTATATAACCACAAATAACCATCACATACCAGAGAAAATCCAAACAAACCCCTGCACATGCTACTCAGTTTGTGCAGGCTCTTATATCACCACCCATACAAGAGGAAGTGGACACTTGAGCTCCTACTTCTCCTGAGGAGCAAACCACTCGCATCTTACCAATGATCAATGTTGAGATTCCTCATGCTCAGCCTGATGAGCTCACAACCCCTTAAGCCTTAAGCCTTCACTCAGAGTCTCAAAACTCTAATGAACAACCTTTAAGGGACAGTTACCATCCCCAGCCTCTTGATCTAAACCAACCCATTCCAAACCCAAAATTCTATGATAATGAAGACATAGGATTTAGTGAGTATCATAAGTCTCTCTACTCCTCCCCTGCTCAAGAAGAGATGAGTACTCATGTTTCTCCCATGTCTAGCCCACATCATCCACCTACTATTGAGGTGGATCTCCCTGAACCTATTCAGGAAGTCCATATGAAAGAGGTTCTCACTTCAGCAACTAACTACATCATTAAAACCTCAACCATGGCAACCCAACCCATTGACACTTCACTTGAAGCTGTCATGGTGCAGAGGAAATCCAGCAGCCAAGAACAAAGTGCTGGTGATGAGGAAGAAGAGGAAGGGAAAGTAAATAGAAAGAAAAGATAATGGACACCAGTAGAGGGGGGTAAAGTGTACAAAGTACAAAAACTTATTATTTTAAGGTTTAAAAGAGTATGGCCGCCCACTTCTTCTTCCACATCATTGTTCTCGGCTGAAGAGGAAGAAAGAAGAAGAACTCTCGGTTCTAGAGAGAGAGAGGAGGAAGAAGCTACAAAAGGTGAGTTTTCTTGAGTATATGTTCGGTTTCAACCGAATTTTCAGCTTCAAGATTGAGAATCTTGGTGTTTAGTGTTTGTTTTTGTGGGTTTTAGGAGCTGAATTCATTGGTGGAAGTGTTTTGCTTCAAGTTTGCTTCAGGTGAGTTTCTAGAGCCCCTCTTTTACTGATTTTCTAAGTTTTGGGGCTGTTATGCATACCGAGTAAAAGGTTTTTAAAAACTACCATGTGTTTCAGCATGTTGTTTCGACTGAGGTTCTGTATATGTATGTTTTAGAGTTTGTTTATGGGTTAGGCATGTGTTTAGCATGTTTAAGTCCCTTTAGTATGGTAGATCTGTGTTAGGAAGTGTTAGATTGGTGTTCAGGTGTTGCTCGTAGCAAAGATGATAATTTTAGAAAGTTCATGCGCTTAAGTGTTGGCCATGCGCCCAAATAGTGCCCATGCGCCTAAGTGTTGGCCATGCACCCAAATAGTGCCTATGCGCCTAAGTGCTCATGCGCCTAAGTGTTGGCCATGCACCCAAATAGTGCCCATGCGCCTAGAGTTGCCCATGCGCCTAAGTGCTCATGTCCCTAAGTGTTGGCCATGTGCCCAAATAGTGCCCTTGCACCCAAAGTTGCCCATGCGCCTAAGTGTTAATGCGCCTAAGCAGGGCTCATGTGCCTGCATAATGGAAAAGCGCCTAAGCAGGGCTCATGCGCCTGCATAGTGCTAATGCCGCCAGACTATTTTTACTTAGAATTTTTATGCTCATGCTCCTGAAATGTTCAACTGTGCTTAATCTTGGAATTAGGATTTTCTGAGGATTTTATGAGGTAGTTGGTTGAGATAGGTTGTGTTATGATGTGATGTTATTGATGTTGTGATTGTTGTTGTTGTATGTGTTATCTTTCCATGTTTAAATGGTTTTCAAAACGTATGTATTATGTTATGACTTTACGTGGAATGATGTATGTATGAATGAGCGTAAAGTATTATGTAACGAAGTGAAAGATAACGGTAATGAAAAGTGGAACGTAACGAATGAATGAAAGTCTTGCAAGCAAATTGAGGGAGGTACACAACCATATTGTCGTTAGCTCAACTGTGTGCGGTTTAGCTAACCCGAAGGATGCACACGGGGAGCCTATCCTTGAGATAGACTCGAAGGGAGTTTAATCATTGAGATTAGCTCGAAAGGAGTGCAATCATTGAGATTGGCTCGAAGAGAGTTCAATCATTGAGATTGACTCGAAGAGAGTTCAATCCTTGAGATTGACTTTAAGGGGATCTTTGTCGCGTACCCTCGTACTCTCTTCGTTAGGAGATGGGGGTATTGCATGTGACAGGATCCATTTGAAGGTGTACGATAATAATGAATGAAAGAAGGAATGAATGAACGGTACAGAAGATAATAATAATTATTATCAATGTGTACGTATGTTGTGTGACCACGAACGAATGCAAAGTTTTGGTTTTCAAAGAATGTAAAGTATTTTGTTTATAAAATTAGAACTCACTCAGCGTTGCTGACTTTTTGTATGCATAATAGTTGGCAGGTATTTTGTTGATGCTGAGGAGTTGCAGGCATGGATGCATAAGATAATGGGAGCGTTTTGAGGCTGGCAACCATATTTTGACATGTTATTGTATTTTGATATGTAAATGAATGATGTAATGTAATGAAGTGGCATATTTTAATTATAAATGAAAGTTTTTGAATTCCGCTGCAAAAGTAATGTATGTTTTAAAATGTTTTATGCTATGATGGTCCAATTTGTAAGTTTTCCGGAAACGAGGCCTTAGAAGTTGGTATCAGAGCCAAAGTTTAAGAGAATTAGGTAAATATTTTCAAAAACCTAATCTTAAACTGAGAATGGGACAAAAGGAAAGGGATGCCAGTCTTAGTAGCTATATGCATGCAGGTAAAAGTTTTATATAAGGGTTTTATGTAAGCTAATGTTAAATGGTATTATGTGCGCGTGTTATGTGGCTTGTGTGCTTTTTTGTAGATTTAGATAGTGATGTAGTCAGGATAGGAAATGCTTAGGGAATGAAGAGTAAAGTATGTGGCTAATCACAACTGGCCACTATGATTAGGGACTTACTATACTTGACATAACTGAGCTATTACCTTGAATGATCATGTTGGTGTTTGAATCTTGTAGTGTTTAGATGGCTGGTGGTAGGTCTTCTGAGGCTTCGCAAGGTGGAGGTCATGGTGGACGTGGTGTTAGACTGCGTGTCACGAGGAGCAGGGCTAAGACTACTGAGACGGCTCCTGAAGAGCCAGAGCTTCGTCACTAGGACGGTGAGAAAGGGAGTGCTAATCTGAGAGCCTCAATGAAGGAGGCAGTAGCAGAGGAAGTCCATCAGGTCATGCAGTGATGATGATGAGGAGGAGGAAGCTATGCAGGAGACTGCGAAGGGATGCAGCTATGGAGCATTCCAAAGGTGTAGGCCCCCTATGTTTGATGGGGATGGGAGTGCGACTGCCGCCCATCGTTAGGTGTGGGAGATGGAGGCGGTACTGGACATTAGCGAGTGCCGTGAGGATCAGAAGGTGAAGTTTGCTACCCACTCGTTTGTGGACCCGGCTTTGTGCTGGTAGGACAACATTGCCCAAACCGAGGGTACCAGGGCAGTCGGGAGGATGAGGTGGAAGGAGCTGAAGAGGTTGGTAATTGAAGAATTTTTCCCTCATAGGGAGCTTGACAAAGATGAGAGAGAGTTCCTGCAGTTGGAGGCGGGAACGACGACTCACCAACAGTATACGACGAAGTTCAACCAGATGGCAAGGCTGGTACCAGATCAGGTGATGCCTGTGTCACGAAAGATCAAGAGGTACATTCAAGGTCTGTCGGCAGATATCCGCAGACATTTGGTCGCGGCCCAGCCTAGCACGTTTAGGTCGGTGGTGAATTTGGCGGGGAGGTTGTACGATGAGCGAGAGGCGGTAGCGATAACAAACGAAGAGGAGGAGCGGGGCTATGTTAGGAATGGGAGTGGATGACGGGATGATGTTGGTAAATTTGAGGCTGGTAGTGAGAAGGTGAGGATAGATGATCGAAGGATGATAACCGGGGAAGTGAGGACATGCAAGAAATATGGGAAGGGGCATGCGGGGGAATGTAAGCGGGGATCGAATCTCTGCTTTCAATGCGGGAAGGAGGGCAACCTGGTGAGGGATTGTCTTGTGATGAGATGCTACAGGTGTGGTGAGGGTGGACACAGGAGCAGAGACTGCACGAATTCAAGGGCTGAGAGCTCCGAGGCATGGCAAAGGGTTCAAAATGAGGAGAACAGAGGATGAAGGTTAGAGCATTTGCCCTGACCGGGAGGAGGCTAGAGCGGACTTCAACTTGACATCTGGGACGTTTCTGGTAATTTAAATTTGTGCATCTATACTTTGATTGTGGTGCTAGTAGTAGTTTCGTTCCTGCTGCTTTTGTGTTAAGTTGCATGTTAGGAGTAGGAAGATCGATGAGCCTTCGATGTAGAAATTGCTATCGGTAAGTACACTAGGTTACTTGATGCCCTAGAGGATGGTATGATAGAAGTGAGAGAGCATGTGTTTCCTGCTAGACTATTCAGGTGAGCTTAAGTGGATAGGCGTACATCTTCAGATGAATTGGCTCGCAGCCTATGAGGCAAACACCGAGTGTTGCAAGAAGATGGTTTGATCAACCGCTCCCGACAAGAGTTCGGTGCCGACCTGCGACGATGAGGTAAGGATGAAGGCCTCGCCTTGGAAAGGGGATCATCTGATTCAGAAAGCAAGGAAAGCTAACACCGAGGTGTATAGGGCCATTCCAAATCGTTGCTCAGGTAAGAGAAGTAGCGTATTGACTGGAGTTACCCGACGAGTTAAGTAGGATTCATTTGACGTTCCATGTATCTCATCTGAGAAACTGCTCAATCAATGAGAATACGATCTTGCCACTAGAGAATACCGAGATGGATGAACGACCCAACTATGAGGAGCAACTGGTGGCCATTTATGATACAAGGAAGAGAAGGGCTAAGGAGAATGGTGGTTTCACTTGTGTGAGTACAGTGGAGCCCAGAAGGGGAACAAGCCTACGTATAAGATCAAGGAAGAGATGAGACAGCATTACCCGTGACTGTTTGAGAAGCGACAGGTTTCGTGGATGAAACCTATTTAAGGGGGGTGGACTTGTAACAAAGTACTTGTGATGAGGAAGAAGAGGAAGGGAAAGTAAATAAAAAGAAAAGATAATGGACAAAAGTAGAGGGGGTAAAGTGTACAAAGTACAAAACCTTATTATTTAAGGTTTAAAAGAGTATGGCTGCCCACTTCTTCTTCCACATCATTGTTCTCGGCTGAAAAGGAAGAAAGAAGAAGAACTCTCGGTTCTAGAGAGAGAGAGAAGAGGAAGAAGCTGCAAAAGGTGAGTTTTCTTGAGTATATGTTCAGTTTCAACCGAATTTTCAGCTTCAAGACCGAGAATCTTGGTGTTTAGTGTTTGTTTTCGTGGGTTTTAGGAGTTGAATTCATTGGTGGAAGTGTTTTGCTTGAAGTTTGCTTCAGGTGAGTTTCTAGAACCCCTCTTCTACTGATTTTCTAAGTTTTGGGGCTGTTATGCATACCAAGTAAAAGATTTTTAAAAACTACCATGTGTTTCAGCATGTTGTTTGACTGAGGTTCTGTATATGTATGTTTTAGAGTTTGTTATAGGTTAGGCATGTGTTTAGCATGTTTAAGTGCCTTTAGTATGATAGATCTGTGTTAGGAAGTGTTAGATTGGTGTTCGGATGTTGTTTGTAGCAGACATGATAATTTCAGAAAGTTCATGCGCCTAAGTGTTTGCCATGTGCCCAAATAGTACCCATGCACATAAGTGCTCATGCCCCTAAGTGTTGGCCATGCGCCTAAATAGTGCCCATGCACCTAAGAGCTCATGCGCCTAAGTGTTGGCCATGCGCCCAAATAGTGCCCACGCGCCCAGAGTTGCCCATGTGCCTAAGTGTTAGCCATGGGCCAAATTGTGCCCATGCGCCCAGAGTTGCCCATGCGCCTATGTGTTAATACGCCTAAGCAGGGCTCATGCGCCTGCATAGTGGAAAAGCGCCTATCCAGGGCTCATGCGCCTGCATAGTGCTAATGCGCCCAGACTGTTTTTACTTAAAATTTTTATGCTCATGCGCTTGGAATGTTCAATTGTGCTTCATCTTGGAATTAGGATTTTCTGAGGATTTTATGAGGTAGTTGGTTGAGATAGGTTCTGTTATGATGTGATGGTGTTGATGTTGTGATTGTTGCTGTTGTATGTGTTATATTTCCATGTTTAAACGATTTTCAAAACGTATGTATTATGTTATGACTTTACGTGGTATGATGTATGTATGAATGAACGTAAAGTATTATGTAACAAAGTGAAAGATAATGGTAATGAAAAGCGGAACGTAACGAATGAATGAAAGTCTTGCAAGCAAATTAAAGGGAGGTGCACGACCATGTTGTCGTTAGCTCAACTATGTGTGGTTTAGCTAACCCGAAGGATGCACACGGGGAGCCTATCCTTGAGATAGACTCGAAAGGAGTTCAATCATTGAGATTGGCTCGAAGGGAGTGCAATCATTGAGATTGGCTCAAAGGGAGTTCAATCATTGAGATTGACTCGAAAGGAGTTTGATCCTTGAGATTGACTCGAAGGGGATCCTTGTCGTGTACCCTGGTACTGTCTTTGTTAGGAGACTGGGGTATTGCATGTGACCGGATCCATTTGAAGATGTACGATAATAATGAATGAAAGAAGGAATGAATGAATGGTAATAAAGATAATAATAATTATTATCAATGTGTACGTATGTTGTGTGACCACGAACGAATGCAAAGTTTTGGTTTTCAAAGAAAGTAAAGTATTTTATTTATAAAACTAGAACTCACTTAGCGTCGCTGACTTTTTGTATGCATAATAGTTGGCAGGTATTTTGTTGATGTTGAGGAGTTGCAGGCATGGATGCATAAGCTACTAGGAGCGTTTTGAGGCTGGCATCCATATTTTGTCATGTTATTGTATTTTGATATGTAAATGAATGATGTAATGTTATGAAATGGCATGTTTTAATTATAAATGAAAGTTTTTGAATTCCGCTACAAAAGTAATGTATGTTTTAAAATGTTTTATGCTATGACGGTCCAATTTGTAAGTGTTTCGGAAACGGGGCCTTACAGTATTAGCAAAGAAAAGAACATAAATAAAATCTTTTTGTATTTTTGTTTATAAGTAGAAACTACACATAACATATTTACAAGCAATTTAACCATAACATGGGATCATACTGTGACACTAAATAACTTCTTGAAGCATTTTGTATGAGGATAGTAGACATAGATCTAATGTTGACTGCAAGTATTATGATCCACATAAATTCAAGCAAGAGTATACATTCAACTTGTCATGCTGTTTATCATGTTTTGGTATTGATTAAAGATAGACAAATATGGACTCCACATTCAATTCACATTAGAGTTTGTCCTCCGTTTATGAGTCAGTTTATTACTTTTTCACACTTGAAAACTATGTTCCTTAGATCATAAGCTCTATCTTAAGATTTCTTTGAAATCTTATTAATGCTGTTGATATGATTTTTATGCTCTTTAAGATAATATACATTTGATCACATTGGATTCTTTTAGAGCTGTTCCTTTTTGGAACTTATTGATGATCAACATCAGGTCACTAGGTCTTTACTCACTTAAAATAAAAGGTGCCTATGAACCCAGGTCTTTGCTCATGCAAAACAGAGGGTCCATGATGTGCAAAGATAGAGGTTATAAAGTGTCGTAACATAGTGTGCTTGGGTGACTGAGTTGATCACAATAGGATAAGACTTACTTGCTTGCTCCTCAAAATGGAATTGCCCACAATTAGTCACCTTGGCATTATGTTAAGCATGGACTTGTTTATTTTCCACTCAAGCTAAACCTACTCATATATCAAATCACATCTGATCAGTCTTTATTGTAAGTTAAAAACCAGGCAAGTAAACAAAGGTATAGTATACGATCATTTCCCATGTTATGAATTGTTTTTTCAAGAAAACATATAACAAGACAATATTTTTTGAAGTTTTATATGTTTTATGGATGTTTTGGGTTTTTTCATATTGAGTATTTTAAAGAATAGATCATGCTTTTCTTTGTGATGATGACTAATCTAAGTTGATCATGCCTAAAGACTCAATTAAGAAATTAAATCTCACTAAGTCAAAGGCTTTAATGAAAAATCACCAAGCTGATTTGTTGTATCCACTTTGATCAACTTGATTAAACCTTTTTCTGAGCAGTCTCTCAGAAAATGATATCTAACTTTTATATGTTTTGTTTTACTATGTTGCACTGGATTAGCAGTTATGAACATAGCAGCTGAGTTATCTATATGAATTGGTGTTTGAAGAAAATTGTAACCATAATCAAGTAGTTGGTTTTGCAACCACAAAACTTGAGAGCAACCAGCTAAAGCAGCAATGTACTCAGCCTCAGCTGTGGATACTGACACATTTTTTTGCTTTTTCCACTGCCAAGAAACTAGTCTTGGTCCAAATGCCACATATGAAGCATTTTTGTGTTTGAAGTCATAAAGGAGAGAATAGTTTCCTGTCATATGCTTAGAACAACCACTATCAACATACCACTTGTTGTCAGTCCTCCATGGATGTTCCTGTACAAATAATGAAATCAATTAGAGCGTGGAGCCCAAGCCTTAATCGTCTTGGGCTTGCCATTGGAATCTAAGATTGTTACTCCCTCATGGATGAGCCTAGATGTCTCAGGGTTGTTTTTAGACTCATTTGATTCATTATGGTTTGTTTTGGGTGAGGATGATTCTATTGAAGATGAACTTGAAGCACTTTGTTCTTGATCCACAAGCACTTCCTCTGTCACCTCTTCTTTGAGTATCTTGTTCTTTGAACTTGATGATGATACTTAATTAGAGAAAGTTTTTACATCTTTTGCCTTTGATTGTGGTACTTGATTACCCTTTCCAAAGTGGTCATAGAAGGCTTCATCTTCCTGAAAATCTACCTTCTTGTGAGGAGTCTTGCATTGAGAATGCTACTTCTCCTTCTTCTTTTCTTTGTTTGATTATCAGTAGATGTTGGCTTCTTTGCCTTTGGAACCTTTTGTTTTGGTTGCTACTTCTTTTGCTTTGAACATGCCTTACTTTCAGTGGATTGTGAGTCTGATTCAACATTTTCAGGCTGTTGCTTCTTTGGAACTTTTGATTTGTTCTTCTTATTGAAGTGGAATTCTTGAGTAGAATGGTTGTTCTTGTTGCAAATAGCATAGTGTTTGTTGAAGTAACAATCAACAGTCATGTGATTGTTCATGTTGCATATGGAGCAATAACTGCTGAAATAACAATCATCTGTGTTATGGTTATACATGTCACACCACTATATTAGTTTTCTTCAACTTCACTCCCAGACTCCATCACTTTCTTCTTCTACAGCTTCTTTAATTCTCACTCAAACTTTGTGTTTGAAGAATCTTTACCTCTACCAGACATGATGTCAAATGGTTTTTGTTGCTGAGGATTCACAACTCTCTATTGTTTCTTACCTTTCTTGTTGGAATTGTGTGACTCAATAGATGATTGCTTCTTCCGTAGATCTTCTACGGATGTTGGCTATTTTGAAAGAGCAACATTTGTCTTCTCTCGTGGATTTTCTATGGATGGTTCTGAGACGGTCTTCTTCTTTGGATTTTCTTTGTTTGGGAGGATAACGTTTCTTAATCTCCTCAAGAACTTTGGGAACTATAGGTTCAATTAACACATTCAGCCCCTTACCCAAACCAGCACATTTTTGCTCAATAGGCTCATTAAACTCATCCAGGTCATCATAATCATCAAAGGCAAATTCCGATTCAATTTGTTTTAAACATTCTAATTCAGATGAATCAGTTTCACTGACCTCAGTATCTTCACCACTTATCAATTCATTAATTTCAATTTTTGGTTCAGTTTTGATACTTGATACAAAATGGTTTGACAAAAATGTAGTGTAGTTATCATTCAATGGTGGTGCAACAACATGAAATCCCAATCCATACCTGCTTTTTGGTTCAATATGAGCATTCAAAAGTTTCTCATATTGCTGAGATGATAATTGAAACTTCTGAAGTTTAACTTTAGTGGATGCATGATTAGACATTGATTTTGTTAAAAAGGTGGTCAGATGCTTAACTTGTGCATTCAAATTATATTTTTTAAATAAGAGTTTATCCAAATCCTTTTGTAAAAAAGTGATTTTGACCCAATATAATTTGTGTTCTCTCAAATGAGATTTAATCAAAATCATAGTTTCTTTGATTTTATCAGCTAATTGTTGAGCATGGACTATATATCTTTCAACCTCTTCAACACATCTAGATGAATATAATCTATCCCTTACCTCTCTGGCCATAGGTGGAATTTTGTTCTCCATGTTAGCCATCAATGCTTGATTCTCCTGCAGAACGTTTTTCTCATACATGCTCCAATCACAAGTACCATCCTACAAGATAAATAACCCAGTTTCTTTAGTGTTACTTGTACCTGCTGAAGAACTTGTAAGTTGAGGTTGCTTGAAGTTTCTGAGATTTGCTTGTCTTAAGTCACTTGTTCATTACTGATTGCATTCTCTTGAAAAGTGACCATACAAATTGCACTTGTAGCATCTCACTTTTGATTTATCAACACCAATCTTTGTAGTTCTCCCTGCAATAGCCAACCCTTATTCCTTCTCAAATACATCTTAGCTCTATATGCAATCATGGCTGTTTGCCATTGTAAATCCATTTCCTCCACTTCATCAGGATGAAGTTCTTCAAGGTCTTGTAGACAAATGTGAGCAGGGGTCAAAGTACTACCCAGATAAGCTTGAAAGCTTGAAGAGAAGGCTGCAAAGGCTGCCTTTTGCTCTTCTGATTCTAGTACCATAGTAATTGGTTCAGATTGAGAGTTGCTTTTGTTGGATGTGGATCCTTTTATGGTTGTAGCATTTAAGGTTTTTGTATCATCAAGTTTCCCTTTCACTTTCTTGTTTGAATTGCTTTGAGAGTTTAATTTAAAGGACTTTGCTGCATAGAAAGCTGCTTTATCTTCATCATCACTCTCAACATAAGAGCTTCCATCATCATCATTAGAAATAAATGCACTTCCAGCACCCTTTGTTTCTTTAAATTAATATGGTGCAATCGGTGCTTTTACACTTTTGTTTCTTGTTTTCTCATCCAATTCTAGAGCTTCCACCTTTGCTACCAAAGTATCTAGTCCAATTTCTTTTAGATCAATGGTATTCTTGAACATAGACACAGTTTGAGTCCAACTTTCTGGCAAAGTATGGAGCATCTTTTTTTTCAACTCCTCATTACTATACTTCAACTCAAAGATGTTCATTTCAGTAACAAGTTGCAAGTATCTGTGGAGTTGTTGAGGAATATATTTACCCTCAATATGATGAAAAGTCTCATATTATGAACAAAGGGTATCCTTCCTAATGCTTCTGATCTCATTACTTCCTTCACACAAAGTGTGAAGAATCTTCCACAAAGAGTGGGTTGTTTTGTAAGCTTCACATATGATCAAGAGGTCTTCAAGTAAAGCCATAATAAGCATACTATAGGCCTTAATATCAATTTTGACTCTCTTAGAATCTTCAGGAGACAGATCTTTCAAACTTATAGGCTGATTGTTGTCATTATAATCAGGTCCAAGAGCAGGTGGAATGTAGGGACCTTCAGTCATAGACACCCATAAGTCAGAATCAGTGTAATTAACATGGTACCTAAATCTAATTTTCCATATTTTAAAATCAGCATTGTTTTCCAATTTTGGGGGTTGATAAGCTAAGCCAACAATTGAATTACTCATTTTGGTTAACTTGATAATTATCAAACTATCAACTGATCTAATACCCTATGAATGTGTAAAGTAAACATAATTCAAACACACTCATATAGCAAAAACAAATCACTGATAATACTAATATTAAATCAGCTAAGACATAAATTCCTTTGAATTAATGGCTTTTGTTGAGAATAAGCTAATTAATGACAAACTCTTAATTATCAGACAATAAAGCAGTTGTGGTCAAAATTAGTCAAACCTCTTAGTAAATTCTCAGATGATTTGAATTTGAGAAGTTAGAGGATGGGATTTGTTCAAATTTGTTTGAACAACCTTCAAATATCAAACAACAACACAAAGCCACGAATCAAAATGATTTTGATGTAGATCGGATTTAATCGAGCAATGGAACAGTACTCGATGATCGATATAGCAGGGTTTGATGATTTTAACTAATTACACCAATTCTTTGAGTAAAACACCTTCGTCAGCTATTGATTAGCTAAACCCAACTTGTGTTTTGATTTAATTGTTCAGCAACACGCTTAAATCTGAGCTATGAACTCTCAAGCTGTGACGAACACTCAAAAGCAATTTTAAGCTAAATTATCATATCTAATAAAAAACTGATAGATCTAACGAAATTAACAACTAATTAGATGAATCAAAACTGATAAATCAATTGATCGAGATCAATTAGAACGAGGCTCAGATACCACCTATGAATCTAAGGATCGAAACAGGAGTTTATCAGTTAGATTGAACAAATAATGATCGTGGAATTATTACAACTAGTTGTTTAGTTAATTGTTTACGAAATTTTAATTGTAACATAAATCAATGAAGAATAGAGGAGAGAAATGGAAAACAAGTTAAAGTAATATGATAAACAAATTTGCTTCAAATGATTTCTATTAATACTGAATTGGTTACAATTGGTTTTGATTTTTGCTGATATGATAATTGCTAGGTGATGTTCTTGGTGTTCTAATTACTATTCTGGTTAATCAGAATTGTTGTATTGTTGGTGTCTTTTTAGTGTATATTATTGGTCTATTTGGTGCCCTAAAAGAGTGCACCCATGCCTTCTATTTATAGGCAGAGGAATTCACTTTTACATGGGTAAAAGTAACTTTCTTATTGTTGTAAGAAAGTTACATAAATAAAATTCTTGACGTGACATGCAATATTCATTTCTGACAGAAGTGCAGTCTTTCTCAGATGTTGACTTGATGACATCACTCCAGAGAGTTTGACTTGTTTACTTCATGAGGCTTCCTTGATGAATGGAGTTCATGCAAGAACTTTGTTCTTCCGTAGGAGATAGCTTTCCGTAGGGGTTAGCCTTTCGTAGGAGTTGGTTCTTTAATCTTCATATTGAACTTCATCCGCAGGAGCAAGCTTTCTTCTTCGATGGGAGCAGTAGTAACTTGATCTCACGAGTAGACTTGTTCTTCCGTAGATGTTACAATGCTTCCGCAGGAGATCCACGGATGCATATTCCTTGACTTGTTCTTCCGTAGATGTTCTTGTACTTGGTCAAATTTCAAAATTGACCAAGTATGATGTTTTCCTGCAATTGCACATATAATCAATACAAATAATTATTTGGGTTAACATATACATATCTTGCATATAAAAATATAAAGATTTACAAGAGTTCATTACAAGTGATGAATAATCTTCTAAACCTATACAATCAATCTAGACCTAATACCTATCATGTGCCGGGAGCATCCATTATCCCCTATCCATAAGTTAGTTTTGGCTTACGGATGATCTTGCACATAAACAAGTTGGTTAGTGATGAATGGGGACCCAAGCTAGTTTAGTCTTCAGTCTTCCAGTTTTTAATAGTTTTATATCAATGGTAAGTGTTGAGGGGTTTGGTGTTTGTGTTGGTTTTGGGTCATCTAAGGATTCAAGATGTCTTTGTTTTCCAAACTTTTCTTTTGGCTTTGCCTAAAGCTTTTATAGCATCCTTGTTGTTTTGAACCTTTGAAGCTTTTAGAGATGGTGAAGGTTTCTAAAAAGTCTTCTTCTTCTTTTGGTTTGCAGCTGCTGACTTATTCAAAAGATGTTTTAGATGTGCTGAATTTGTCTTGGAATCGGCACTTGAGAAAATTCACTGCCTAACTGTTATTTTACCACCTTCTTTTTCTTTTGATAGTTTTTTGGCAGTTGCAGACCTTCTTGAGGGTCTCGGTTTGTTAGGATGTTTGATGGAGTGGGCTAGGGGATTGTATTGACAGTGTTTTGCAAAGTGATTGTCTTCCCCACACATTAGGTATGTGATTTTCATCTATTTCTTCCTTGATTTCATCACCTGCCTAATCTCTTGTAACTCCTTCTTGATCTTCTCAACTTGCCTTCATCCGCTCCACCCATCTTCTTATTTATCTTTTGATCAGCAAGGGTGGTCAGCTTTTTCTTTTTCTTTAGGAACCTTCTATTATGAATTTTAACTACTTCAGAAATGGACTTTTGAATATATAGTTGGGGTCTCATTTCTAAAGAGTCAGAGGTTCCAGTACAACATCTTCTGTGTCGTTCTTCTTGTTGTAGTTGTGCTTTGAGCGAAGCTTTGCCTTGGTGGAGGTTTTTGACTCGTAAGATTGTTGGTTGATTTCTGAAGATGGGTTTTATTTTATAAATTTTATCTTCCGAATCACATCTTGCTTTGTTTTTTCCTTGATATCTTCTCTCCTTTTCATTTCCTCCTCCTTTTCCTTCTTCTCCTCCTCTCTATTTACTTCTTCAACTGTTCCATCCTTCTCCTCCTTCTCTATTGTCTTAAACTCTTCAAGAGATGTCCTTGTATTGATAGGGTCGGCAGATACCGGCTTCTTTACCTCAAGATTGCACTAAGGGGTATATGTGGGAGTGTATATCATTGGTGGTTCCACAACATTATACCCTAAACATGTCTTGGTTTGATACAACCTTTGGGGGTTTTCAGTAAAAGCAAGTAATTTTTCAAACTTATCAGTTTGAACATTATATTTATTAGCATATGTTTCAACAATGGCTAAATCATATTGTGCTAATTTCAATATGCTCAGGACATCATTAATTTGTGTCTCGAGGTTGGTTCGCTCATGTTTTAATTGTGAAACAATCTTTTTGAGCTCTATTATCTTTTCCTTTTGAGCTTGATCTTTTTTCTTAAAATTAGTTTTAAGAAGATTGATTGATTCAACATCCTTCATGAGATCTAGATTGTGATTTTTGTACAAGTTAACCTTACCTATGCATTTAGGAGTACAACATGGTTCAGAAGTTATCTGTGGTGTGGAGGTTGAGCTTTCAGCCATCAATGCATTGTTCATTGGTGTAACATCTTCTACTTGGATGCTCTAGTCAATCACCTCTTCTCCTGAAGCTACAGCTGCTGCATTTCATTGGCTAAATAAGGTGGAAGGACCTTTGTGTGTTGAGTGTTGTTATGGGTTAGATGAACTTGGAGGAGATGGGTTTGAATTTGGTGCTTTCCATTCCTTGGCAAAATGTCCTAGCTGGTTGCAGTTGAAACATTTCACCTTGCTTTTGTTAAACCCAAATCCTAATCTTCTCTTCTTTAGGAATTTTCTTCCAGTTCTCTGCTAAAACTACTTGGCCCTGAAGGATATCATTGCTACCTTGTAGTTAATATCCATTTCATCAAGATCATCCGAATAAATGCACTCCAGATCTTTTTCATAGAGTTGAAAGAAGTTGGCTTGGTCACTAACAAAGGCAGAGTTCGAGTGATTTGACTGTGAAAAAGATGGTGAGGCTGGCTGATTCCATCAGCTGAATGATGGTGATGATTGAGATTCAGCAGATGGGTGCTTGATGAGTCAACATAGGAGTTTGATAGATTTAGAAGTGAGAGTGATAGTGAATAGGCTCATGGATGGGGCCATGAGGGCTGATGACTTTGAGAGGTTTAAAGATTTGCCCAGTGATTCTTCATCTGCATCCATCTCCATTTGATAAGCATTGAGGATTTCATATAACCACTCAAGAGTCATTGTGTTCAGATTTTCAGTTTTTCTAATAGACACAGTATAAATTGTCCATGTCTTTGGCAAAGACCTCAAAAACTTTCTGAGAACATCATTATTCTCCATCTTCACTCTAGCTTCATTTAGAGAGTCTAGAAGTTCAACATATCTAAGATATGTAGCAGTCATGGTTTCTGCCCTTGTGAAACCAAAATTTTTGAAATTCTGTTTCAAGACGTCTCTTTTGTTTTCTTTCATATATTCTGTTCCTTAAAATCTGGCCTTTAATGCTTCCCATAATTTTGAGTAGTTGTGAATTTCTTGAAGCCATGCATGATCCTGGTAGGTATGCTCATTCTGATCAGCCATAGAGACTTTGAATCCAAATCCATTTTCTTTAAGTCTTCATCTGAATACTTTTGTAGGATCTTTTAGGATCATGACTCCACCTTCACCAGCAGCTTGGTCCATGGGGACATATGGTATATTTAGAATTGAGTGCCAGATTGTCATGTCTTGATTCCTTATGAAATCCTCCATTCGAATTTTCCAGGTATCATAATCATGTGGTGTAATCATGGGAGTTTTGGTTTGAGTTCCATTCTCCAAATCATGCTTACTAGAGATGGCTACAACAGTCATTTTGTTAAAAGATAACTTCAAGCAAATCAAGAGCCAAAGCTCTGATGCCACTTGTTGTATCGGGTACGATTAGATTAACAAGAACTTCCACTTTGATCAGTAAGTAACGAATGCTGAATCTAAGTTAGATACTTACTGTCACAACATAAATACTTGGAGGAAATGTAACTGCACAAGTTGTTCTTTCAAATTATTCACTTGATTACTCTGTTTTGTACAAATAATACAGTTCGACGGATACAATCAAATGGCTTGAAAAGCTTGCCACAACTAAACACTTGTGAGGATCTTTAACTATGAAGTCTAAAAAAAAGAATAAACTATTCAATGTTTAGAGTATACGGCAAAATAGATATTCTACATATTAGAGTTGGCAGCTTCACTAGTATGTTGTCTCCAAAAGGTGAAACACAATAGCCGTCAACACACACATCCTTGTTCTGAGTAGCAGGTGATCAGCTGATGATGGAGTTCTTTGCTGATCGGGAGCAGTCAATTGGCAAATCTTTAGTAGCCTGCTAATCGGCAGTTTCTCAACATATTCTAATTGGCAGTGGATTCAAAAATGCTGATCGGTAGTGGATTCAGCATGTGACTTGGTTCGGCAGTTGGCGACCAGTGCTGAAATCCTGATTCAGCACTTGACTTGATTCAGCAGTTGGCGTCCAGTGCTGAAATCCTAATTCAGCACTTGACTTGATTCAGTAATTGGCGTCCAGTGCTGAAATCCTGAGTATTCGGTAGTATCATCATCCATAGCTCAACACTTGGTATGTGCTTAGTTTTGGTTAATTCTTAGGCTTAGCTTTTGTAATCATAACCTAATTTCAATAGTTTTTTCCATAGTTTAGTTTCTTTATTCTAGAGCTCGAGGAGTATGTTTAGCTCTTTGTTTGGTTGCCTATGGTGGGGTATGCCCTTCATTATTTATATTTACTTTAGGGGTTCTCCTTTATCAATCAATGTGTTCTTACTTACCAAAAAGAAAGACTAGTTAGGTACCATGGGTAGAGCATATTTCAAAATTTCGGATAACCACTTGACATAGGCACCATGGCCAGGTAGATCCGTCCCACTCTATGAACCTTCCATCTAGTATTTTTGAGTCCGTGATGACTTGGATTGGCAGATAAAATGATACCTACCTGTTATGCCTTTAGGGGATGCGAGGTATAGCTTTAGTTTATGATGTAGCATCGGTTCTTGCTCTGGTTAGGAATGACACAATCTATCTTTGGCAACCATCCCTACATTTAGTAGATGGAGATGCAAACCTAGGAAAGCACGAAATAGACCTACGTGTTAGCTAGTGTCGGGGCAGAGATACGGGACCATGAAAGCATGGGATTCAATCGAACCTTTTCGGACAATTCCTAATGAAGAAGAGGGATGCTGATAAGCTGACATCTTAGGCATGGCTTCAATATCGAAAGAGGTTCTTTATGATTTAAATCAAGAATGACAATGAATTTATGATTAGATCCATTCAGTGCATTCACTTGTGAACAACAAGGACCCATTCTTTGATTACTCCTCCACCCTAGCCCTGACAAACTTTTCTTTGTCACAGATTTAGGGAAATCATTAGATGGTTCTTCCTTCTTTTAGTAACATATGCTGAGATAGACTAGGAAATCCCCCATTTATAGATAGGTCACAACTTGACCTCTAAATTAGGACATGAATGCCCATGCCCAATCAAAGACCACAATCATGAAAAGCATCTGAACTGAGACCTAAACCTAAACCGCTAAAGGAACCTCTTTTTGTTGTTAAAGCAAGTACCCTTTTCAAGCTATTTCCTTTCTCTTACTAAAGTAGGCACACACAAAACCCTCTATTTGGAATTTCACCAAAACTAATAGGTCTAAACATATGGTAGATGCTTTAACGACTCACTAAACAGGGGATCAAAATATTTACATGCTAGAGGAGTTAAAAGCAGAGGATGAAGCAAGTGTAGAGGACACTGCTTATCCAAGGAAGGAAGATAAATCAAACTCACTCTCATTCATGGCATGGGCAAAAGCAGCCATGATTACTTTTAATGAAGATATGCTTATACGGAGAAGTCCATCATAAAGTGTATGCTCGTATGCTTTCACTCTAAGCCAACCATCCAAAGAGGAGGTGTAATACTGATCATTGATCGCCTAATTTTCTTTTCTCTCCCAACATGGGGAACTTTTTTGGTTTTTTCTTTCAGCATAACACTTACTTGTGATGCATGGCGTTATTATTGAATCCTTTCTTTGACCTACTTTATATAACAAAAAAGCCCTCCTCTCGGTGATATGGGAGAGAAACATAAATCAGAAAAGCTCAACAAGCCAATGTCTCAACGGTTCTCACCACAGTCATCTCACGCAAACACCGTTTGCTACGAAGCGCTCATCACAAGAAGCTAGGGAACTCTCTTGGGTGGACTTCAAGTGTGATGATAGTTAGACTGAATTTTGTACTATGCCATCTTTATTAGTTCAAAGTGCTTATCAGTCTGAACTCTCTTGGGGGTTAGTTTCACTAGTCAATGAAAATATACTAGTATGATGTCTTAACATGCAACAATTTTACTAGAATGCTAGCTTTACCGGTGGTAGGAGGGTTAAAAGACGGCGCATGAGTGAAGTATGATCCTCTTTTTTTAATCCTAATAACGAGATTCTTTGGTTTTGGTACATAACAATTTGCATTAGCAAAGTCGAATATTTATTACAAATCTAAATCTTGCACTACCATCTCTAGTCTCTATCTATCATGTTAGTAGATTAGTTAGATATATCTTGTACTTTATTGGGCCTAACTAAGAAAAGAGAACATGAGAGAAAAGCAAAAGCAAATACGACTTTTAGCCAGGCTACTTCATTCAAGTTTTTGACTTAGGAAATACTTATTAATTGAGTAGTTATAAAGTGTTCTAATCGCATTTATCGTCTCTCACTTAGCTCTCATCTATTTTTTTTGCTCACAGTTCAAGAAAAGTAGTCCTTTCATTGGATAGTGGGATTACACTTAATGGGATAGACCAATCATCACTTCCTTTTTCTACTAGCTTTAAAGTCAAGCTAGTAAACAAGTAGACTCACTCTTTTTTCACTGGCTAGCAACATAGGGATATTCGACGTTCAATGACAAAATATAGTTCTAAACTAAAGCTAGCAATAAACAAGACTGTAGGACTGGTTAAAAGGTGATCAATACAATCAGTCTAACAATGAGGAGATTTTTAGAACACTTAATGGATCAAATGGGGAACCGGGTTTATGTAAATGATACTAAAAACACAAATAACTGAGACAGAACCAAGAGCAAGAACAACCTAATTTGGTTTTTCAAGGACGCTGTATATTGCTCTCAAGTTCTATTACAAGTGTTGCGAAGCATACTCAGAAATACAAGGACCTGAGATGCTTTATACTACATCCTACAACCGGTTATACTTGGAAAATCAGTTGAAATTACCACTAGACAAATACTACATTGCTAGAAGTAAAGTATCTAAGATAAAATATTATCCTAGATTAGGTAGTCATGACAGGTCCATGACTTACCTAATGGCACCAACTAAGAATGGTAACTGTACTAATTAATAAAGGTGAATAGTGGATTAAAGTATGGTCAATTGCATGCGTGTGGGAAAGCGCAATGTAGTGTATCAGAGTTGGCATAGGATGTCAGACAGCCCATACTTATGTCCACTGGTTCATAGTTGATTCTTCTAAAGGCAGATGGCTTCGGAAGAATAAATTCTTCCGAGGCCTATTAATACTTCGTAAGAATCAACTTCTTTCGAGTCTTCTGCAAGTCTTCATGACTTCATTCTTTGGAAGACTTTGTCTTGGATCTTCTAAGTGTGAATGCTTTAGAAGGTGAACTACTTGGTCTCGGAAGACTTGGTTCTATGATGGGATGTTCTTCATATACTTCGGAAGGAAAACTACTTACTCTCGGAAGACTTAGTTTTGCTTCGGAAGTTCTTCATACTTAAGCTTAGGAAGATCTTTAATTTGCCTTTGGAAGAGCAGCTCTGTCTTTGGAGTCTTCTTCAATTGTTCTTCTAAGTGTTGTTTTAGTTGCATCAGCCTCATATGATCCAACAAACTCCCCTTAGGATGATGCTACCAAAACTTCACTTCTCAATTGGGTTCTCTTCTCTTATAGGTTCAGAAGGAGAGTGAAGAGGACCCTGCTATCGATCAAAAGATGAAGTTAGCTAAGATTCAGCTCTAGGTCTAGGTTGTGTTGTCTCAGGGGGTTCAACCTTGCCAACCTCAGGTTGAGCTGGACATGGTGGAGAATGCAAGTCAACAAGCTCTCCCTTTTTAATCTTCTTCTTGATCACTCTAATGTGCTCATTCATAGTGGATAGAGACCTTGGTTCAAGCCTCTTTCCGGAGAATCCATACAACTTCAAGAAGCTCATCATCCTTTGTCTGTCAGGAGACTTCTTTTGGCTCTTTTGGATGATGGCTCTTGACTTTGTAGCTTCTAAGGGGAGTGAGAGTAGTTCATTCACATTGTAGTTTCTGGTCCCCAAGTAGTTTATCCTAGCAGCCCTCAACTCATAATTCTAAGTATTTGGCCTAGGGGCAGCCCTGATGGCAGCTTCCATGAAGCCTGGAGACTCTTTTAAACTTTCTCCCCTTAGCTTCCTCTTCCTCTTTCTTTCCTCCTCCTTAATCTCCTCTAAAGTCAGTTTTCTTTTCCCTTTGTCGCTCACGGGCCTTGGTTACTCAGGGTAGAGAGAGCTTTGGCCTTCATTGCTTGATTCAACAGCCAAACTCTGGCTGGAGAGAGGTTGTGAACCACCTTCACCAGCTCTGAGGGTAATAGGTGCTGAAGAGGTTCCTATCTCAAGGTTCACGGGTTCAACTTTTAGGCCTTCAGTCAAGGCTTCCCCTTTGAAGCTAATCTTAGGGTCCACCTCAACATCCAGTTGACCAAAAGTCTTACCTGCTAGCCTCTGTCTATATAGTCTTGACATCATCTTTTATTCTTCATACACCCTTTCTTGAATCCTATCTGCTTATCTTACAGTTTGTTTGTTTTGACTTGGGTTGACAAGTGGAAGATCAAGAAGATGGATGTTCTCATAGAAGCTCAGGTTAAAAAAGTTGAAAATTTCCTGTTGACCCTGAGATCTAGAGTTGACTAGAGCCCTTCTATTAGTGTCATACCTCCATCCCATGATTGGATTCTTAGAGTGATGAGATGGGGTAGGCATAGCTTTAGGAATACCTTCCTCAAACAAACTTTGTATAAGTGAGTCCACATCCATGTAGACTTGGACAAGTAAGTTCACATTCATATAGACTTGAGAATGTTGCTGAGTATGGATTATTGCAAGTGAGGGTGGTGAATCATCAATGTCCATACTCTATGCTGAACTCCAGGTTCTGTGATTGTTTGGACTTTCTCCCCCTTTTTGGTAGCATCACCTTCTTGAATAGGTGAGCTTGGGGTTGGGTCTGTCACATCCACAGATTCTTATGGACCTGGTTGAGTTCTCTAGAGTGATCTCTTAACTAATTTGCCCTTGAGATTGGTGATCTCAAGTTGCTGGTCATTGACCCTCCTTTGTAAGACAGTCACCTAAGATTCCAAGTGACTTATCTTTGAGACTAAATAGGTGCACGTTTTTTTTGGTTTTTGAACCTTTAGTTTTAGACTCCCCTTATCTTCATTAGAAGAGTCATGGGGAGATGAGAGTAAAGAACCAAGGTCTTCTTCCTCATTACCAGCACTTTGTTCTTGGCTGCTGGATTTCCCCTACATCATGGTTGAGGTCTGAATGATGTAACCACTTGCTGAAGTGAGAGCCTTTTCCATATGGACCTTTCTGAATCAATATTTCAGATTCGTTGAGCTTGGTTCTTAGGATTCATCATTTTTAGATCCAAAAATTTCAAAATTAAAGATGGGTGGAAGTGTGTGAATCGAAGAACAAGGATGTGTGTGTAATGTATAATGTAATGATTTCATTGATATTGAATAACAAATTACAATGAAGAAATATATACAAAGATGGATGAACATCAAACCCACCCAAAGGAGAGAAATTCTCCTTGGGTGGTGATTTACACCATAAAATACACACACTTAAGAACTACCAGCCACTCACACACTTTTCAATAACCACACACACAAAGTAGAACTAGTGGTTCTATTTATAATGTTTTTACATCATGACCTAATTTTGACTTTTCTTGTGGTCTTGATGTTGACTTTGTCTTGTTGACTTTGTCTTGGGTTTGTTTTGTTCTGTTGATCAACTTAGTCCCTAAACTTGTACAATGAGATCTTCAGTTGACTTTGATTGTGGTTTGGAAAGCTTCAATTTATCAATTGTTGAACCCAATAATACTCCCCCTAAACTGATGCATGCCAAACCTTGACTTGAAGATCTTCTCTGTCACATGTCTTCTTGATCAACTGATGTTCTGACACAGTTCACTGTAGTTCTCCCCCTCGGATTAAGCTTCTCCTAATGTATTTATGATAAAGGATAGAATCTCTTTGAGAATACTTAACGTATTGGATATGAGGTGTATCACTTTTGGATTACTGTTTGTTCATATCACACTCAAAGGATTAGAATGTATTAGGCATATGATAAGGCTTTGAACTTCAATAAATAGCATCAGGAACATAAGTCAGCCTTGAAGACACTTCAACTCTTTGAATCACTTAAATAACTTGATACTTGATGGTTTCAAGTACGTTAGAATGAGTTTCTGACAGTTGTACAAATTGTTGAACGGATCAGTGATTATGTGATCAAGTTGATTTCTTCTTTTCTGTTGAATGTGAAATTGGATGTGCCTGTTGGTTGCAATCATTCGTATTCATCATGTTTCTTGTTTTCTTGGTTGTTGTAGGCATCTGTTCATCATCTTTCTTGTATTTCTTGGTTGTTATTATCAACTGTTCATCATCTGTTCATTGATATTGTTGTTGTTGATTATGTTGTTGTTGATGTTGATGTTGTTGATGTTGTTGATGTTGTTGTTGATGTTGATGTCATCAGCATTGTTTAAAACAAAGGCTAAAATTTGACTATAACATCCGCATTTGTTAAGTTAAACATCAGCATTCGATTTGCACTATCCGCATTAGTGCAACTCTTCAGCCGCATTTGATCATACATTAGCCGCATTTCTTTTTAGAACTCATCCGCATTGGCAAGTTAAACATCCACATTAGTATGTTCAACATCAGCATTAGCTGCCTTAACATCCGCATTTGTTGAATCAACATAAGCATTAGTTATTGTAACATCCGCATTTGTTGAATCAAACAGCTGTATTTTACATCTTCACATCCGCATTTGTTTCATGTAACATCCGCATTAATTCTGTAACATCCGAATTAGATGAATCAACATCTGCATTGGTTGTCTTAATGCTGCATAACATCCGCATTTCTATTGTCACATCCGCATTTCATTAAAACAAATGCGGATGTGTTAAAAGTTAGTTGCATTTCTTGAACATACATCCGCATTTCTTTGAAGAAATGTGGATGCTTTGCTTGTCATCTGCATTTGTCTTCACTTGGTCAATTTTCAGCCAAGTATACCAAGAAATGCGGATGAGTTCCAGCATTTGTTGAACTTGATATTCGATCTGAATTTCAGATTCATTCCAAATCATTCAACACTTTTAATCGAGTGTGAGAATACTTGATTGATCTTTTAAGAAGACTTGAAGTTTGATCTATGAAGCTTCAATTAACACATCAGTCCGAGAATTTTGTCTTCTTTGAAGCAACCTATTCGAGATCTGAATGTTCTGCTCGATTACATGTTCTTTGTTGATTTTGATTTAGATATGTTACAATTGCACCGAATTTGCAGTGATAAAGTGTGGAATGTTTTATCATCTTCAATTCGAACCAAATAAGAACAGATTTCTTGATTTTGTTGATTTTGCTGAAGAACAGATGATGATGTAGATGAACAGAGACGTGTTCTTTATTTTTCTGATTTTCTTCTTTGTTGTAAACATCTTTAAAGATGAAAACAGATCTAAAAAATACATGAACCCAGCAACCAACAGCTCTGATACCATTTTGCTAAATCAATATTTCAGATTCGTTAAGCTTGGATGTTAGGATTCATCATTTTCAGATCCGAAAATTTCAAAATTAAAGATGGGTGGAAGTATGTGAATCAAAGAACAAGGATGTGTGTGTAATGTATAATGTTATGATTTCATTGATATTTAATAACAAATTACAATGAAGAAACATATACAAAGATGGATGAACATCAAACCCACCCAAAGGAGAGACATTCTCCTTGGGTGGTGATTTACACCATGAAATACACACACTTAAGAACTACCAGCCACTCACACACTTTGCAATAACCACACACACAAAGTAGCACTAGTGGTTCTATTTATAATGTTTTTACATCATGACCTAATTTTGACTTTTCTTCTGGTCTTGATGTTGACTTTGTCTTGTGTTTGTTTTATTCAATTAATCAACTTGGTCTCTGAACTTGTACAATGAGATCTTCAGTTGGCTTTGATTGTGGTTTAGAAAGCTTCAGTTTATCAATTGTTGAACCCAACAGATCTCTTGAACAAGTTTAGGGAGATCCACCTCAGTAGTAGGTGGATGATGTGGGCTAGACATGGAAGAAACAGGAGTACTCATCTCTCCTAGAGCAGGGGCGGAGAAAAAAGACTCATGATACTCACTAAAGCCAATGTCTTCATCATCATAGAATTCAAGGTTTGGGATTGGTTGGTTTAGATCAAGCGGCTGGGGATGGTAACTTTTCCCTGAAGGTTGTTCACTAGAGTTTTGAGATTCTGAGTGAAGGCTTAAGGCTGTGGGGGTTGTGAGCTCATCAGGCTGAGCATGGGGAACCTTAGCACTGATCATTGGTGAGATGGGAGTGGTTTGCTCCTCAGGAGAAGTGGGAGCTCTAGTGTCCACTTCCTCTTCTATGGGTGATGATATAGGGGCCTGCACAAACTGAGTAGCATGTGCAGGGGTTCGTTTGGATTTTCTTTGGTAGGTGATGGTTATTTTTGGCTGTATTGGTGGTTGGGTAGTAGAAGGTGTGGGTTTAGCACTAGCTGGTGCTGCTAGGTTGTCACCTTGAGCAATGAGCTCTAACATTTTTGGAACAAGGGTTGTTTCTACCCCTGAGAAGCCATCAGTTGGCTTCCTTATAGTCTTGAAGATGCCAGGCTTTATCTATCCCATTTAAAAAACCCAAGCCTTGGTCTTGGGCTTATCAAAGTGATTTGAAGACAATGTAACTATAACTGATCCTATGTTCAAGCTTTAAGGATCATTAGTTGTTGTTGATGAAGAACTTTTAGTCACTTTGTCTTTCTTCATCTTCCACACCATCTTTGAAAGATTGGACTTGACCTTCAACACCTCAGAATTTTTGACAAACTTCGAATGTTTTGGAGACTGAACCTTCCAAAGATCTTGCTTTCACTGCAGCATGCTTCAGTACTTCGGAAGCATTCCTTTCTTCCGAGACCAAATTTTTTCCAAAGGCAAGTTTGCACTTGTCTTCTTTTGAGAGAAAAGACTGAACTTGATCACTTTCCACCTCCATCTTCATGTTCACAGATGAAGTAGCAAGCTTCTTAGGTTGAGGCTTGCTTTTGGAACTAGATGGTTAGGTTGTGTAGCAGTGGTACACAACTGATCAACCTTCTACTCTTTGCTGGAATGAGTTGGAAATGAACTAGAACACCTGGTACTAGAGTTCATGGTTAAGTGTTCAGCCTTCACCACATCAAATCCTACAGAGATAAAACACTTGTTTCTGCTTAGAGTTGAAAGTGGCCTTGATCTCTTGAGCCTTCTTTGATTTTCTCTTTGCTTTCCTGATCAAGTTCTTCCTCTTAGACTTGGTCATCCCAGATTCTTTTCTCTCCTTAGGAGAATAGTGACCCTTTTTAGAATGATCTTCCTTACTCTTCTAAGAATCATCCTTCACTATCTCCTCTTCATCCTCTTCATCTATAGGGTCTATGAGGAGAAGCTCATCTTCACAAGTTCCATACCTTTGAGGTCTTACAGACAATAGAGTGTGTAGAGGAGCTATCTTAGTAGATCTCAGTCCCTGCTAATTCTGATAACAAACTTTTGCATGCAAGGATAAGGATATCATGTTCTTAAAGGTCTCTTCTTCAAGAACACATTTTTCTGCCTTGGCATTACTAATCACAAGCTCAGCCTGGCATTCAGTTAACTTTGTGATGAGATCCTTAAAATGTTTAAGGACTCAAGATCAGATCTTATGTCTAAGTTATAGGACCTATATCAGTTAACTTTAGCAATATATTCAGGTGTACAAAGATGTTCCAATACCTTGGCTTCTTCATGATTTTCCATTAGTGCTTGGTTTGGAGATGCATCGTTAACTTGAAAGCTCCAATCAAAGCCTCCTTTTTCAAAAGCAACTGCAGCTTGCTGCTTGGGCTTCTCATTCCTAGGAACTTCATCAGTGTAGTTTGGTCTAGTTTGTGCTTGGCCACCAATTATTTTTGGTGTCTTGCACTCTCTAGCAAACTGTCCCATTTGGTTACAGTTGTAACACTTCACTTTGCTTTTGTCTAGCCCAAAATTTCCACTGGTTGCATTGCTAGGAAACTTCCTCCATGTCCTCTTGTAAAACTTCTTGGCTCTATGAGTGAGAAGAGCCATCTGCTAAACTATTTCCATATACTCAAGATCATTTGGATGGATACATTCCAGGTCTTCAAGAGTAAAGAGAAAGTTGCCTGTTCTTTTATTAGTAGACACAAAGGTTTGTGAAGAGCTTGTCTCTTGGAATGCGCTTCCTTGGATGTAGCTCTCTCTTTGTGTCTCTGGGAAAGTGATGAAAGGACCCTTTTATGAGTTGTCAGGGTAGTAGATGAGATGATGCTAATGTTCTCTACAAACCCTTCCAACCATACAAAGGGCTGAACTCTGCTGATTGTTGGAGTTACCAGATGGATTTTCTTGTTCATCTTCATCTGATAGCCACTGAGGATACCTTACAACTCAGTGAGAGTAAGGGTCTTGAGGTTCTTAGTCCTCTTAAAGACCACACAGTAGCGTGTCCATTGTCTGGGAAGAGAGGAAATGAACTTCCTCACAATGTCCCTGTTCTCAAGAGTTACTCCAACATCCATTAGAGTATTTCCAATCTCAACATACTTAAAGTATTATCGAGTCATGGGTTCACCTATCTTGAAGGTGAAGTTCTCAAACTGCTGCTTTAAGAGGTCCTTCTTGTTCTCTTTTGCTTCATTTGACCACTCATACATCAGCTTCAGTGCATCCTATAGTTGCTTGGCAGTCTTGCACTTTTTGAATCCTCTATAAATAGAGTTTGGAAGAGTAGTTTGGAGGGCGGTCATGGCCTTCTGATCTATGTCAATCTTCTTCCGGGCATCATCAGAATAATCAGCCTCTTCCTTTGCTATCATACCACCACCAGTAGCAGTTGAAGAGGTGGATGGTACATGAGGTCCATGGACAACAGATCCCCACATCCTGGAGTCTTGAAACTTGATGAAGCCTTCCATTCTTTGGTATCAAGTACCCAAGTCATCAGGAGTGATCAATGAAGACTTTGTCATAAACCCGGTTTCCATATCAGTCTTTGTGATAGCTTCCATTTGAGTTGTTAAGTGTTTTGTGAAACTAAAGGGATTTAAGATGGTGAGATCTTACAATCAAGAGCCCAATAAGCTCTGATACCAATTGTGGGTCCGGTTAAAGGGTGATAAATAAAATCAGTCTCACAATAAGGAGAGTTTTAGAACACTTAACGGATCAAATGGGGAACTAGGTTTATGTAAATGATACTAAGAACACAAGTAGCTGAGACAAAACCAAGAACAAGAACAGACTAATATGGTTTTTCAAGGACACTGTATATTGCTCCATGTTCTATTACAAGTGTTGCGAAGCATACTCAGAAATACAAGGACCTGAGATGCTTTAAACTACATCCTACAACCGGTTATACTTGGAAAACCAACTTGAATTTACCATTAGACGAATACTACATTGCTAGAAGTAAAGTATCTAAGATAAAATATTATCCTAGATTTGGTAGTCATGAAAGGTCCATGACTTACCTAATGTCACCAACTAAGTATGGTAACTATACTAATTGATAATGGTGAACATAGGATTAAAGTATGGTCAACTACATGGGCTTGGTAAAGCGCCATGAAGTGTATCAGAGTTGGCAGCAGATGTTAGACAGCCCATACTTATGTCCACTGGTTCATAGTTGATTCTTCCGAAGGCAAATGGCTTCGGAAGAATAAATTCTTCCGAGGCCTATTTATACTTTGCAAGAATCGACTTCTTCCGAGTCTTCTACAAGTCTTCATGACTTCATTCTTTGCAAGACTTTGTCTTGGATCTTCTAAGTGTTAATGCTTAAAAAGGAGAATTACTTGGTCTCGAAAGACTTGGTTCTACATTCGGAAGTTCATCATATACTTCGGAAGGAAAACTACTTACTCTCGAAAGACATAGTTTTCCTTCGGAAGTTCCTCATACTTAAGCTTCAGAAGATCTTCAATTTCTCTTCGGAAGAGCACCTTTGTCTTTAGAAGTCTTCTTCAATTGTACTTCTAAGTGTTGTTTTGGTTGCATCAGCCTCATATGATCCAATAAAGAGTAAGGTTGATAGGGGAATTACTAGTAATTCCTAAGGCGCTTTATAAAGTATTGACCACACTCATCTCTAGTAGCCTTTGTCATTTTATATACTATTCCCCTATGATATATCTCTTATTCAATCTCACTATATGTCTAAGCTCTCCCTAGTTGGTAGTTGGAATCAGAATTAAGACTGGATGTGACTAATGGATAAAGGGAGATAAGTGTGACAGGAAGGCACGGTTAAACAGTAAGCAAAGGCTTTCTGTTTCCCTTTATGGTCTTGTGCGAACTCCTTTCCTCCCATTATTTATCATCACTCTAAGTGAGTAGGTCAAAGCAGTTGAGGTGATAGCAATAGTAAGCAGAAAGTAGAAGCAAAATTTCTTCTAATTTTATGTAGTAAAGCTTCTTGGTCTTATTTTATTGGTCTCTATGGAAAAGTCTCGCTTAGTCGTTCATCGATATTTTTCTTTAAGGCCTTACGCCCCACTGATGGATTCAGATTTTGAACTTTAACAAGAACAAAATGAATGAATCCCCCAAGGATCTTTTTCTATCTCTTAATAAATAACAACAAGTTGTTATTAAATGAATACTCAATAATCATAGTGCGGTAACCCAGGATTAATTATATGAACTCTATGTGTGTGTGTGATTATGAGTGTTTGAATGCTATGAATGATAATAACTGCTTTGTTTGATTGATAGTTGTTTAAAAGCTTACAAAGGATTAGGGTATATGGCTATTTATAAGCTACACAAAGATCTATCTACAGTTAAAAAAATATCCTTATGTAAAATAGATTACATATAAATCCTAAGACTATAAGTTGTCCGCTGTGGATGATGTCTTGTCCGCTATGGATGATAAATCATCCGCTGTGGATGTTGAACTACTTGTCCACTGTGCTTCAGATGATGTCCGCTGTGAACACTTATGTTTGCTATGTTGTTGTCCGCCATGGATGTACATCCGCTATGGGACTTGGTCATCCGTTGTATGCGTTTATTCATCCGTTGTCAGCACTTAGACTTCATTCTTCATCCAATGTATCTTTTACTTCATCCATTGTGGACATCACCTTATCTACCAGGGACACTTAGCAAAATTTCCTTTCATCTACAAAAACTAAAAAAGAAATTAAACTTAATTAGTGTTTGATATGAATGCTAATGATGTTTGAATGTTAGTAAATGGTTGGTTAATGTGAACATATTATGATTGATTATGGCAGGCATTATCCTTTAATGCACTTGTTAAGTCCAACAATACTCCCCCTAAGGATGATGATGCCAATCTATGATATTTGCTGGTGTGTTGTGTTTGTTAGTGATTATGTATTTGCTTATGTTTGATTTGAATGATTGCATGATTTCACTTACAGTTAATGATTGGTTGATTGCATGTATGATTGCTTGATTACATGATTTACTGATTACACATGTGTAATCATATTGCCTTGTATGTTATGGTTCTGTTTGCTTGTATGACTTTTTGATGAGCTCAAAATTGATCAATTTGTGATGATATATGAACACAATTCAATCTAAAACACACAATTATTCAATTCAACACAAGCAAATCAACAAAAATTCATAGAGTTTTCATTGATTAGCATATAAAAGAATACAAAGTGTAGTAAACAGTTACAAAGCGTCTCAATCACTCTAACAACTTTTAAAACCTTTCTAAACTTTTTAAAACTTCTTAAAACTTACCTACACAAAACATATCTATGCTATATATATTAATCAAGAAAACAAAGGAACATATTTACATAAAAAGTCCATATACTATGACAAAAATATAAAAGACACATAAAGACTAATGTTAATCTTTTAAGAAGCATGTACAATACTCCCCCTAAGATTCACATGGTCTTCGGTCTTCAAAATCAATCTTTAGTCTTCAATCTTTTCTTCAGTCTTTGTCCTCTCTTTTATCTTCAGTCTCCATGATTTATCTCCAGTCTTCAATCTTCATAAATCAAAGAAGTCTTCAGGCTCTTCTTTAATATTGAATACTGGCTTTTCTCTATAAAGTTCTTATTCTCTTAAGGCTTTAGCAATAGTTGATTTGAACTTGCTAGCTAAGATGCCTTGCTCCGGTTTAGCTTCATTTGTTTTGATCTCCATCTTGTTCATCACTTCCAAAGTTTCCTTCGATAAACCTACAATATCAATCTTAGCATAAAGTTTAATTGGGTTTGGGTTATCTTTGCAATGAATTTCTAAAACCCCTTTGCTTGATATCCTTATGAACTCAATATCTTTGATATCTTTCTTCACAATATTAGCATATGCCAATGCTTTCTTCAATGATATCCTTTCCATTGTTGCATTCATCACTTTAATTATTGACAGAAAATATTTCTTGTCATTCTCTATAGTTTCTGGAATAACTTTTTCAAACTTCTGAATAGATAAGAATGAGATATAACTGGGATGCAAAAGTTTTAGCTCAAAAACACCAAACAAAGAAATCATATCACGATCCCAATCATTCAAATCTCGTACTAACTTCAGTTCAAAATTGGTTTCAAAATATTGGTCACTGAAAGCATCCAAAAACTTTTCTTCACCTACATCCTTATCAACTCCTTTTCACTTCTTGTTTAATGTTTGAAAATACTATTTATCTTCTTGATCACATCTTGTTTGTAAGAATGAACTCATTCTGTTTATCCCTCTGTTCAATAATTGCACAAAGTTCTCTCCTCGGCTTGCTCTTGTTGGATTGATCAATGGCAATTTATTCAATTCATTTAAATCTTGAACAGGCAATTTAATAATGCTCGAGAAAAAATGATAAACATCACAAATTGCATTAACTCGTTTAATCAAGAATGCATCAAAAATTTCATCATATTTCCAAGCGACAATCTTCACTTCTTTTGTTGTATCTGGAACAATCATAGCATTGAGTAACTCAGAAATAGATTGTCCTTTCTGCAAAACATTACGAACTAAATCACCAGCAGTTCGAGCTTTGTTCCATAATTGCCTTTGATCCATAGAGACTTGATAACTTTGTCTTTCAGTCTCTGGAAACATCTTCATAAGCTATCTTCTTCTTTTATAAACTGTGCTTTTCTTAGCCATAGACTTAATTTCTTGTGGCTTCAAATTCCTCGTTCTTTTTGTTATTTCTAAGTACTGAGGATTGTCCATGTCTAGCACAATCATCTTGTTTGTTTGTCTTTTTTGTTTCTTGAAAGCTCCTTACCAAATTCCTTAATGATTCTGCTTGTAATCTCTTGAGCTTCTTCCATGGATAGTTTCTTGATTGTAACCATGTTCTTAAAGTAGTAACATTCATATCATTTGGATCTGGATGGTGCAATTCTGATGTTGGGATATCGTCAACATTTATACTTTCACTTATAGGATTCCATTCACCATGTTCAACAACAATCTCATTTGGATCAATTGGTGCACTAGATTCAGCAGCTATGCATTTCTCAAACTCTTCATTAATTTGAGATACAGTCAACCCATCTAAAAATACTCTGTTATACTTCATCTTGACCAGATAATTATACCTTTCTTTAATATCCATAGGTATATCATCATGACTTACATCAATTGGTGAATAATGTTCATCAACATTAGCTTCCGTTAAATCTTCATCATCTAATACTTCATTATACCATTCATCACCATATTCAGCTTCACTATCATCAAGAGCTCCAATGGTTTCATGAATATCATACTCTTCTTCTTCTTCTCTAGCAGGTTCATCAACAATCTTTTACTCTTTGGATGATGATTCAGGTAGAACTGAAACATCAATATCATCTATTTTCCTTTTTCCTTTATCCACTTCAGGGATTTTATCAACTTCTACCGGAGTAATTTCTGAAATAATCATCAAATCTGAAGACGGAGATTTTTTGCTTTTCTTTTAAATTTTATAATTCTTCTTTCAATGCTTCATTTTCTTCATTTACTTTCTTAAATCTTTCTTCCATTGAATCAAAATCTGTCATCATTACCTAAAATGTCTTCATATTATCATCTCGACTTTTTCTCAATTCATCAATTAACTTGTCTTTCTCTTTCATTTCTTCAATCAATCTTTCATTGACAGCTTTTAACTCTTCAATTATCTTTAATTGATTCAACTTTTCTTCATTCAATTCATCAATCTTCTTTTGTAAATTTTCTTCTTCAGTTAATACAAACTGATCATTATGCTCTACCATTTCTTCAATCATACTCACAATTTCATCAACCGTTTGATTTACATCAATCTCTTGTTCACTTTCTACAACTCTAGTATCATTGTCATTAAATTCTCCAGTAACTTGATCTGGATCTTGAACATATTCATCCATTTCTTCATTCAATTCTTAAGTAGCTGAATTTACTTCTTCTGTAACATCATTCTCTTCTTCATGAGCTTCTTCAGCAACATGCTCAGATTCTTCAACATTCTCAGGGATAAATTCCATAACATCTCCAAATTGACCACCATCATCATTATGATCATCATCGGATGAACTAGAGCTGTCATCATCCATATCATCAATGTTTTCATTATCATCATCATCTTCTTCATCCTCTTCAGCTCGTACTTCCTCAATCAAATTAGCTGGGTCAATAGGCTCGTCCTCAGTTAAATGATAATGATCAATAGTGACATCCACTTCATCATTGGCAACATTAAGAATATAATCAAATAATGGAATATTTTGAGCTCAAGTAACCATTGCCGGTCTCTTATAAGATACATCAGACATATGCTCCAATATCAATGTATCACCACTTACACCATCAATATGAATGTCTGGATGTTCTTCATTGATAATCATCTGAAGGAAATATGGATACATTAAGTATTTGTTCCTTATGCCCTTTTCCAGATTAAAAATAAACCCATTCAAAATCCACTTTGACATATTAAATCGTTTATTTGTAAACAGTGTTACAATGGGTGATGTAATGTCAACAGGGAAATAATTCCATCCCGCACTTCGTTTTGACATGCAATGTTGGAAAATGTAGCATATAAGCTTCCAATGGTTATACACACGAGCACGGAAGAATTGTTTCTTAGGAAAATGGTCAGGGTGTCCCATTTCCATGAATGTTTGTCTACATTCATCAAACGTTAGCTCGGATAAATCTTCTGGATCATTAGGTCCTAACCTCAAGGCTTGTCTAATTGAGTCTTCAGAGACTTCAATCATTCTAAAATTCGTTATAAAGCCTCGAACCACTTTAGCTCCATTATCATCAACATCAACATATGCCGTGCTCCAGAACTTCTTAATCAGACGTGCATAGATAATTGGTTCGTAGCATATGGCATATACGTACTTCGTCCGTAATAGAAATCTGATCATATCTTCATATCCCACAGCCTCTCTAATTTCTTCGTTAAGAAGAGCAGCCATATTGTGTTTTGGCTCGAACTTTAAGTCAGCCATCTGCAATATTGAAACAAGAGATTTAGAAACTTGAATATTAAACAATAAAAATCAATTGAAAGTTTATTGAATTTTAAGATTTACTATGTTTCAAACATTTTGACTAACTTGCACTTAAAATTTTCTAAGTGTTTAAGTGAGCTTGTTCAAGACAAATTTCATTCAAGTTAGTATGAATATTATTTAAAACACATTAACTCAAAGAATTCTTTTCAAAAACAGATTAAAACATGATTTTATACTGTTCATCTTCAACAGTCGACATGTGAAGAATCATCACAGATTCAAGTTTGATGAAAAACAGATTTTAATGCCTCAATGAGATCGAAGTCATGTTTTCATTAACATTTCATTATCAATTTCAGTCCTTATATCCATTTCATTCACAATCTTAACAGATTCATTAGACTAGGGTTCATGCGCCCGAATAGGTCCGATACGCCCAAATCAATCAACCTGTTAAACTGAAATTTCTGTAATTTTGATCATCAACTTACATTTAGAATCGGATAATACCACTGTAGAATGCAAGACAAGATCAGAAATCAATCGAGATGAGTGAATCAATGGTATATCGAGTGATTGGGTTTTGAGTGTTCAGGGGTTTTTGAGAATGAAATGTCTGAAATCACAAAGTGTTGTTTATATACTAAGTGAAAAAATTTAGGCGCATGAGCACTGTTTGTGCGCATGAACTCAGGCTCATGAGCACTGTTTGTGCGCATGGGCTTAGGCGCATGAGCATTGTCCAGACGCATAAGCCCTGTTCAGGAGCTTTTGCACTGTTCAGCCGCATGAACTTAGCTGAAACGCCCAATACTTAACACTTGTTGTTTACACTCGGAATCATGGGAACTATTTAGGCGTATGGGAAGGATAAAACGCCCAACACTTAACCACATTATTAGACTCAAGACAACTGTTTAGACGCATGACAACTGTTTAGACGCATGAGGTTGTCTGAATTGTCCAACACTTGTACAAATCTTGAAAAATCATCATGCTCCTAATCTTGGACTTATGAACACTGTTTAGGCGCATGAGATGACTTTCATGTGTCCAACACTTGTAATTTTTAGATCTTCTACCTGTACACTGTTTAGACATATTAGCACTGTTCACATACTAATATTAAAACAGTTAATCAATTTTTGACTTTAATTAGTCAAATTTTGACTTTCACCCAAAATTTTCACAATATACCCTCAATTTTGAACATTTGACTTTTAAATTTTTATTTTTATTTTGAAAATTTAATTTTTTTTACCTTTTTATTTTGATTTAAATTTTCAAAATAATTTCCCGTCATTTTAGTCTCTAATTTTTTACAAAAAAACTCATTTAACTTTTGCAAGAAGCTTTTCCATTTAAAATGATTTTCAAGTTTAATTTTACATTTTGTTACACACACATGCTTGAACATATGTAGCATCATCCATTCCATCCAAAACATTAGATTTTGATTTTTTTATGATTTTACATATCTTGAAATTTGTCAATCAGTTTTAACTCTTTTTACTCACCCTAAATTTTAAGTTTGTTAAAACTTAGAAGTTTATTGAATTTTGTCACATGAAGAGCACACTAATCATTGTTAAATTTCCTGCACACAGAAAACATGCAAAAATCAAAATGAAAGTAGAATAAAATCCTAATATTCACAATGAATCATGTCTGCAGTGAGATCATATTAGCAGTGATCAGCACATTAAAATAAAAAAATTTGTTGGATAGTCACAGACAGTGATTAAATCCTAATCAATTGTGTTCCAGGTCAGCATTTCTACAGCAAAGGAGACACTAAATCTAAGGATAGAAAATGAGTGCTTTTGGCAAGGTACTCAGCACACTTACTTTTTCAATTCTTGGATTGTTTAAGGTACAATTAGATATGACATTATGCAGTCACACTTAGACTTAGAGTGGTTAATTCTCATAAAGATATGCAAGAAGTCAGTATTCTCAACTTGTTGACCTGACATATACTATAACCAGATGTCATTTGGGGTTTGTGCATATTGGCATCTTGTTACATCAATGAGTATATCCAGGTCTGTAATCACTTACAACAAAGGATATCTCATCACTTCAGGTCTATCACGACTCATAACAGAGAAATGTTAGATGCATTAAATAATTAGAGCTCAATGGTTATTCATATCACCATCAGGTGTGAGATTATGTCTTAACAAGCAATCAATTTGAGAAATCAACACTACTCATTAGTGCTAAGATAGACATACATGAATGTATGAGTGATTTAGTTTAGTAACAAGAATTTACTTTTTCAGTCTAATTGCATGAGCTTACCTGCACATCATATCTGATCACGTCAGACTTTAATCGAAAGAGAAGTATGCAGCTGATCATACTAATGTACTATCATTTCTCTTGTGTTGCAAAACAAATTCATTCCTATATAATTAATAAGGAAAGACACTATTATTGTGATTTTTGGTTTTATATTTTTATCTTTTGTTTTTCAATTTTCAATTTTTGTATTTGATTTTTGTTTTTCTAATAAACATGCACACACAAAAATACAATTAGGCAATTAACTTTGACAGGTTCTCGGGCTGTGTCCTATTCATATAAGGAAGGGTTCTGATCATATTTAGACTCAATTAACTGAAATACTCAAAAACCAATTTTTACATATGGTTAATAAGACCAATTGACTCTACCGAATACTCAAACCGTCCTGGTAAGAAGGCTTTAGTAAAAAGGTCGGCCAACTGTTTTTCAGTAGCAATTTGAATCAGAATGATTAAACCTTTTTGTTTTAGAATGTTAGCCAGGATTAGCTGTAATGAACATAGCAGCTATGTTATCAATGTAAATAGGTGTTTTAAGAAAGTTGAACCCGTAATCCAGTAGTTGGTTTTGTAACCAAAGGATTTGAGAACATCCTGCTGAAACAGCAATGTACTCAGCTTCTGTAGTAGAAACAAAGACATTTGTTTGTTTCTTGCATTGCCATGAGACTAATCTGGGTCCTAAAAATTGACACCTACCCATTGTTGATTTTCTATCTTGACAACATCCGCCATAATCACTATCAGTATACCCATGTAACTCGAAGTTTCCTTCGTAAGGATACCATAGCCTTAAAGCCGGTTTACCTTTGAGTTACCTAAATATTCTTTTGATAGCAATTAAGTGGGATTCTTTCAGGTCTGATTGATACCTTGCACATACACAAACAGCATACATAATGTCTGGTCTAGATGTATTGAGATACATCAAAGAATCAATCATCAATCTGTATAATGTTTGATCTACTGATTTTCCTTTTGGATAAGGCTCAATCTTGGTGTTCACATCAGTTGGAGTTCTTATTGACTGACAATCTTGCAGCTTAAATTTCTTCAAGAGTTTATCGACAAACTTCTCTTAGTTGATAAAAATACCATCTGCAGTTTGCTTAACTTGTAGTCCAAGAAAGAAATTTATCTCTACCATAGAACTCATCTGAAATCGAGATTTCATGATTTCTTCGAATTCATTGCACATTTTTGGACTTGTCTAACCAAATATGATATCATCAACATACACTTGTACACATAAAAGATCATCAGCATCCTTCTTGATAAACAGAGTTGGATCGATTTTCCCTCGCTTGTATCCATGTTGGATTATGTGCTGTGATAATGTTTCATACCAGATTCTAGGGGCTTGATGTAGACCATATAAAGCTTCGTTGAGCTTGTACACACGATGTGGATATTTAGCATTTTCAAAACCTGGAGGTTGCTTTACGTACACATCATTGGTGATAGAACCATACAAAAATGCACCCTTTACGTCCATTTGATACACTTTAAATTTCATGAATGAGGCATAAGCTAGGAAGACACAAATAGATTCAAGTCTTGCAACTGGAGCAAATACTTCATCATAATCAATACCTTCTTCTTGAATGTATCCTTGTGCAACTAATCTCGCTTTATTTCTAATAACTACACCTCCATCATCAGTTTTATTTCTGAATAACCATTTTTTGCCTATAGATTTTTCTCCTTCTGGTAAATCCACCAGATTCCACACTTCTTGTTTGCGGAACTGTAATAATTCTTCTTGCATAGCCTCGATCCAACCATTGTCCTTTAACGTTCGGTCACGTTTTTAGGAGCAATTTGAGAAAGAAAGCAAGAGTATAAGCAGACGTTTGCTTGTTCTGATTTACTTCTCGTCGTTCTCTCACTCAGAGGACCAATAATCTGAGATATGGGATGGTTCTTGTGAATATGAGATGTCAGAATCTCATCTCTTTGAACATGAACATCTAGATTGGATTGATTCAAGTTGGAAAGCTGATGCAATAGGCTTGAAGAATGTGGATTGAAATTTGGAACTTGAGTCGGTGAGTTGATAAAGTAATCAAGATTACCGGAATCAACTACATCACCAGAAATAGATGATGTTCCAGACTCAGGTTGTATAATTTCTGTACCATCATTAGGAAATGGTTGTGACACATATTGGTTTTCTGAAATAGAATGATCATTATCTTGATGAGACTGATCAACATTATTAGACTGAATAATAAATCTCTAACAAAAGAAAAGAAGGGATAGTCTGGGCTTGAATCATCTGCATCGTCAGAATCCGAATCGTCACTGAATGAACCGAGATCTCCTTGAATTTTCTTTTCACCTGTAGAATCAAGCAAGTTAGATTGATTAAACAAGTTGGATTGAA
This sequence comes from Flaveria sonorensis, assembly GCA_025506505.1. Taxonomy (NCBI): domain Eukaryota; kingdom Viridiplantae; phylum Streptophyta; class Magnoliopsida; order Asterales; family Asteraceae; genus Flaveria; species Flaveria sonorensis. Next base: position 28,978,132 of record CM046431.1, on the reverse strand, counting down.
AAGAGTTTGACAATGAATCTAAATCAAATAACCATACAGGACCATTTGACATTGATGGAAAAAAGTTTTCAAGAAATTTACATTGAATGTTTCAACTATAACATTAGTCCTAGAGTTATAAACTCGATAGGCCTTTGAAACAGATGAATATCCAACGAAAAATCCATCATCAGATTCTGATTCAAATTTTTCTAAATGATCATTTGAGTTCAAAATCATAACTGGACAACCAAAAGATTTAAGAAAATCTATGTTTGGTTTC